>CM053623.1:18737802-18762997 GCA_028646595.1 Phalanger gymnotis
GCGCACTGGGCTCTGCTTGGCTCAGCTCCGCTCCCCTCGGCTGGGGGCTGGGAGTTCTGTTCGGGACAGACCTTACCCCGAGACCATCCAGGCTGACCTGGGCTGGAGCCCTGCTTCCCTCTGCCCCTTTGTGGGTTCTGCAGTTCTAGAATTGGTTCAGAGCCATTTTTTTATAGGTTTTTGGAGGGACTTGGTGGGGAGCTCACGCCAGTTACTGCTTTCCAGTCGCCATCTTGGCTCCGCCCTCTGCACAAAAAACTCAATTTCCAATTCTTAACGACCACAAAAAGAGCTGCTATAAACACCCTTGTACAAATAGGCTCTCCTCATCCCCCCCTTTTTTTTTGGTTCTCTTAAATGGCTCAATCTCTGATTACGCCAGGCCCCAGTCTATAAAACAATGAGTTGCTGATCTGGTCATGTGAAGAGAGTTTGCACATCAGGAACTCTCCCAAACTCAATCAATGAGCATTTATTAATCAATTAATATTTATTACAATAACACATCAATCAATACATATTTATCAAGCCCCTACTGTATGCCAGACACTATTTTAAACTGGTAAAAAGATAGGTTCAGGCACCCCTATCAAAAAAAATATGGCCCTTGTCGTTTGTGTGTAATGTACTAAGCCCCGAGCATAAATCTCTTGCTTTAGTGAAATCTAGGAGGTTGCTTTCCAGTTATTCTGGAATTTTGGGACCCTCACAATTTTCCGTGTTAACCAGGGAGAAGGGTGGGAATGAAAATACAGGAAACCATGGCTGAATCCATTCCTTCTCAATTTAGCTCCTGAGAATTCTGGGGGAGACATTCTTCTGTTAGGCCATTCCCAGAAATTCTCTTGTGGGAGAAAGAAAGAATAGTCACAAGAATACTGGATTTAGAGCTAGAAGTTCTAGGTTGGGGTTCTAGTTATGCTACTTATTATTTTTGTGACTTTGGACAAATTGCTTTCTATCCCTTGGCCTCAGTTCCCTTATCCACAAAGAGAAAATTACAGGCAATAGGTGGGTGGGGGAGGGGTGAGGGGGGTGGGTGACCAGCCAGTAAAAATGCCCAAGTCAGGAGAAGAGACCAGGCTGTAAAGAGCTTTCAATTTGCCCACTGAGTAGTAACAAAGGCAGGATGTAAGCTCAGTCCTTCTGAACGACAAACAAGTTGAGCCTTGGACAGTTCACCTCCCAGAGCACCACTTTCCTCATGTAAAATGCTGAGGTTGTATTTGATGATGTCAAAGGCTCTTTTCATCAATGATTGTATAGGGGTAAGTAATATAAGGTATAAGATGATTAGAAAAGCAGAAGGGAAACCAAGTTATGAAAAGCTTTGAACGCCATTGCATTTTATATTTGATCCTAGAAGTGATAGAGAGTGGCTAGAGTCTACGTAGTAGAAGGGGAGTAAGGGGGAATGCCATAGTCAGACCTGCACTTTAAGAAAATGAATTTGATAGCTTAGTGGAGGATGGAATGGAGAGGAGACATTGGATCACATTTTCCCTGTCTTATCTGGGACCTTTTTCCTTTGAACATTCTTTTATCTTCAATTATTCTCTTCACTAGCTAACCCTTCACTAACTCTAACCTTTATGCTAAAACAAGTAAACAAATTGGGAAATCTTTCCTTGTCATTGCTATCTCCTCAAGCTTACCAGGGCAGCTGAGTGCCACAATAGATAGAGCTTGGAACCTGAAGTCAAGAAGACTTTTCTTTCTGGGTTCAAATCTGAGTTCAGATGTACGACCCTGGGCAAGTCACTTAACCATGTTTGCTTCAGCTTCTTTATCTATAAAATGATCTGGAGAAGGAAATGACAAAGCAGTATCTTTGCCAAGAAAACCCCAAATGGAGTCATAGAGAATCAGATACAACTGAAAAACTACTGAGCAACAACCACGAAGTATCATTCTGTTTCTCTCTTTACTTTTATTGTTAAATAAATCTTTTTCCACCTCCAGCTTTTTCACCAACCCACTCATTTCAGCCTACCAAGCAGTGTAGTCAATAGCCCTACCACTGAAACTGTTCTCTTTGGTATCCAGTGCTACATCTCATAGACTTTTTCTTGGGTCTCATCCTTTTCCTCTGCTCTGTAGCATTTGACGCTCTTTCTGGATAATTTCTCTTCCCTTGGTTTGTGTGATTCTGCTCTGTCTTGGTTCTTCTCATTCTTCTTCAGTGGTTCTGTATCTTCTTCCTGTCACCTAATCCTCAGGTTCCTCATCTATAAAATGGGAGACTATCTAGACAGATCACTTTCCAGCTCTAACTCTAGGATCCTAGAGATATCCCCAAAGCTAACTTCTATACTTTCTTTTCTTTTTCTTGGGGATCTCATCGACCTCTATGGATGCAGTGCTCTCTGTTCAGATCATTCCCAATGCCACTTTCCAGTCCTCCAGTCCTCATCTCTTAGCTGAGCTCCCCTTCTCTATTTCTAGTTACTTGCTCGACACCTTTACTTGAATATCCCATCAACTCAAACTCAAAATGTTCAAAACAGAATTCATCGTCTTTCCTGTAATACCTTCCTTCCCTCCAAATTTCCCTACTTCTTTTAAGGAACCATCATCCTCCAGTCTCAGGCTCAAAACCCTGGGATCACCTTTGATTCTTCGCTCTCTATCAGACCCCACATCAAATCAGTTCCTAAACCCTGTCGATGATTCCTCTATAATATCTCTTGCATTGTCATCTTTTCTCCATGCACACAACTACCGCCTTCGTTCACAATTCACTCCTTTCTTGCCTTGACTATTCCAACAGCCTCCTAATTGGGTTCCAACTTTCAGTTTCTCCCCTTTCCCTTTCCAATTCATCCTTTACAAAGCTACCAAAAATAAGCTTCCTAATACATAATAAGTCTGATCTTGTCACTCTCCTGTTGAGTGACAGGGTGGACAGAGTGCCGGACCTGGAGTCAGGAAGACCTAAGTTCAAATCTGGCCTCAGACACAGATAATTGTGTTTCCATGGGCAAATCACTTAAATGCTAACTCAGTTTCTTAATATGTAAAATGGGGGTGACAATAGCACCTATCTCCCACCATAGTTGTGAGAACAAAATGAGATCATATTATGATCTTTGCAAACCTGAAAGCTCTCTGAAACAGCTAGTATGTATGAAGAGCATTAAGATTTATAAAGTGCTTTACATATATGATCTCATTAAACACACACACACGCACGCACGCACACACACACACGAGCAGCTCACACATTTGGTGGGTGAGACAATCAGGGTTAAGTGACTTGCCCAGGATCACACAACTAGTAAGTATCTGAGGCCAAATTTGAATTCAGGTCCTCCTGCTCCAGGGCCAAGGTGCTATCCACTGTGCCACCTAGCTGCCTCAATCTTATTTTATATAAATGTACGTCATTTCATATTGACCCAAGCTATTACTCCTTATATTGCCCAACCTATAAAATATAAACTCCTCAGATTGGCTTTTAATGTCCTGCAAAATCTGGCTCCAATTAACCCTTCTATATTGCTTACTTTGGGCTCTGCTATCTCTCCAACCTAAGTGGATTACTAATGATGCCATCATTATCTCTGCCTATGAAAATTCACTTTTTTTCCTTCTTCCGAGAGCCCAGGTCAAGAGAAGATGCCATTATTATAATGCTAAATATTGCTTTTAAAAATCTACAAATTGGCAGGAAATAAGGTGGAAATGGTATGAAAAGTAATCATGATTCTAATGGCCTAACTAAAATGACTACTAATACTACCAGCTGACATTTGCATAGTAGTTTAATGTTTACAGAGTGCTTTACAAATATCACCTTATTTTTATCCTTATAGTGATTCTATAAGGTAGGTATTGTTATTAGAGAAAATGTCATATGATAAAAGGGAGGCACAGTGGGGTTGTGGGCTTGCCCATGGGATATTGTTGTTGGTGTCCAGTTGTTTCAGCCATGTCTGACTCTTCATGTTTTCTTGGCAAAGATACTGGAGCAATTTGCCATTTCCTTCTCCAGCTCATTTGACAGATGAGGAAACTGAGACAGTCAAGTGACTTGCCCAGTGTCATACAGCCCAACGTTCTATCCACTACACAGCTAGTAGGTGTCTCAGGCCTGATTTGAACTCAGGAAGATGAATCTTCCTGACTCCAGGCCCAGCGCTCTATCCCCTGTGCCACCTGGCTGCCCGTGGGTACGAAGGTAGTAAGTGTCTGAGGCTGAGCTTGGGTCTTCTTGACTCCAAAGTCCCATGGTCAGTCAGTCAATATGCACTTATTATATACCTGCTATGTGCCAAGCCTTGCACTAAGATCAAACTGTATCTGTTTTTCAGCTCTCACAGACTTTGAGCTCCTCCACTCCTATTATGATCTTGAAATGTTTCCACTAAAAGCTTCAGCCATGCTCATTCCTCTTTAACTTTGCTTATTCAGCTTGGGGTTGGGAGTGGGGGAAAGGGAAGGGCAAGACAAAGGCAGCAGCTAGGGCTTATTTCTTTCTTGGATCACTATCATACTAATTCAAGATTTAATGGGATAAGCAGAAGCCCTCATTTGAAGCATCAAATCAACACTGGTCCAAGGAGAGGGTCAGAAACTTATCACATCCTTTTAAATCTGTCCCAGGTTTGGATTCTGGAAAGCGAGATTTGAGAGCGAGTACAATTGATGCCAAGCCCTAATGCGCAAAGCAAAAGTGAATCAGCTCATAAGTGAATTCTGCTTTTCCTTTGCTCCTATAAAAGGATTCTTTCTCAGTCCTCCAGCCTCATTTCGTACTAGAATTAACTGGAATGCTTGACCAAGGAGGCTTCAGGTAACAGAGGCCCAAGATAGGCAGTCCATCCCAAATGAAGTCGCCAGCTGGGTTGGACTAGTTGGCCCCAAGGTCCATCCCATCCTTGAGATTCCAGGCTTCTGGTACTCTTGCTGTTACCAAGTGGGCTTGTTCCTGTTCTGAAGCTCACTGGAACCGCATGCAGGAAGATGCTAGGCTCTATTATCCTATGGTCCTTGAGCCGGAGCCAACATAAGCCCTGGGGTTGAATATATGATTTCGCATCTAAAGTTCTGCACTGTCTCCACTGCGGGAAAGGAAAACACTTTTTTTTCTCCTTTCCCCTGTTGCTATGTACATTGGCATACATCCTATCCAAAGAGTTATACTCCAAGAACTCTGGAAACACCTGCCAGCAGGCTACTCGGGAACTTTGTTTAAACAAGCCTGCGCGCCAACTTTCCACTCCTGTTGATTGCTCAGCAGCCCAAACGTGGCCTATTTTAAAACAGACTTGGAGGATAACCGGAACTGGGCCACAGAGGTGAGGCACGGAATGTGCTCGGAAGCACACGCAAGGCATCTCTCAAGGTCTCCAGCAAGGACGGCTGTGTTCTAATGAGAGAGAGAGAGAGAGAGAGAGAGAGAGAGAGAGAGAGAGAGAGAGAGAGAAGGAGAAAGACAGACACAGACATAGAGACACAAAGAGACAGAGAGGCAGACTTGAGTTCAAATCTGGCTTTAGAAATTAACTACTGTGTGACCCTGGGCACGTCACTTAATGGCTGTCTGCCTTAGTTTCCTCATCTGTAAAATGCATATAACAATAGCACTGACATCCCAGGGTTGTTCTGAGGATCAAGCCAGATAATATCTGTAAAGCACTTTGCAAACCTCAATGTACTATATAAATGCTAGCTATTATTATGGTTGTTACTAGTTTTATCATATTCAGGTTAAGCAGGAGGTCCCATCAAAGTCACTATGGCATCTGTGTAGAGTTTTTGTAGTTCAGTTGCTTAGCTGTGTCTGACTTTTTTGTGATCTTGTGGACCCACAGCACACTAATGCTGTCCATGTGGTTTTCGTAGCAAGGAAACTGAAGTGCTCTGCCGTTTCCTCCTCTAGTGGATTAAAGCAAACAGGTTAAATGACTTGCCCAGGGTCACAAAGCTAGTCAGTATCCGAAGCCAGATTTGAGCTCTGGTCTTTCTGACTCCAGGCCCAGCGTTCTAGCCACTGAGCAATTCAGTGACATCTTTCTGTAGAAGTCATCTTAAAAACTGCATTATTGACTCATGAAGGAAAATGCTATCCTCATCCGGATAACGGACTGATGGACTCTGAATGCAGATCAAAGCATACTTTTTTCACTTACTTTATTCATTTTCATGTTTTTTTCTTCTTTTATCTGTTTCTTCTTTCACAACTGTGACTAATATGGAAATATGCTTTACATGACAGCACATATATAATAACCTATATCAAATTTTAGGAAAGGGGGAGGGAGAAAAATTTGGAGCTCAAAGTCTTGTCAAAGAGAATGCTAAAAATCGTCTTGACATGAAATTTGGAAAAAAATAAAATACTATTAAAATAAATTTTTAAAAAGAAAAGAAAAAAAAACTGCACTGTCTCTACTGACCACTAGAAGGCAGTCACCCTGAAGCTGCCCAGACAACTGCTGCTTTCCCAGAGGAACTGAATTGAACCTAGGGAAACCATATGAAATATGGCTCAGATAAAATATGGGGAAAGTATAGCTTTGGATATACCCTGAGTCAGATTTTTCTGCCTTCCACATCCTCCACATGCTCAGAGGATAGTTGGTTTATTGTAGCATAGTTTATTTAATAGTTAAAAAAATTAAGGGATCCTTCTCAAGCCTTAGTTACGTGACTTGTCCAAGTTTATATAAATAGCACGAAGCAGTGATGGAATTTGGAATCAGGTTCTGTCATGGTCAATGTAGGAATTTGTTTTGTTGTCTGTACCTATGTATTACAAGGGTTTTCCTTTTCATTTTTGAAGGGGGGAGGGTGTACTTGGAGCTTGAGGGGAGCTAGGAGTAGAGTTGCCAAAAAGAAAAGAAGAGGGTCGTTAAAGACATTTAAACAATGTATCAAAGAGAACAGAAGGCCAGAAGGAATCAATCAGGATAACTTGGAAAGTTACATGTTAATTTGGGTAGGTTGCATTTTTATAGCTACTCATTATTTTCCTGTGAATTTTCAAAGTTAGCATAAGTTGTGTGTACTAGATTTGGATAATTCTTGATTTTCTCTGTGTTTATGAATAAAGTTTTTTCATTTGTATTTTGGTAATTTGATAGCCTTAAAAAACAGCTCTTAATGTTTTTCATCAGTTCAAGAGACTTTTTATTTTACTTTTCTCCATTTCTCCTACAGTTCTAAAGACTTTGAGGATGGTTGCTTATTTTCTAATCTTTTTAATTGCAGGGGCAAATCATGGATCCTTTCTTTTTCTGTGTTGTTAATGCAAGTTTTTAGAGTTTTTTCCACCTAAAGACTGCTTTCACTGCATACTATAAGGTGTAGTATGTTGTTTTATTGTCAGCATGACCTTTAATATAATTATTCGTTGTTTTAATGATTTGTTCTTTGCCCCATTTGTTATTCAGGGTATTGTTACTTAGTGTTCATTCAGGCCTGTATCTCTTGGTCACATTTTATTTATTCATTATTTTTTTCCTGTCATCTGAAAAAAGTATGTGTTCAGCATGTCTGCCATCTTATATTTGTTTCTGCCCCACCACATAATCATTTTTTTGTTAATTATTGGGGGAAGTTAAGAAATATATATTCTTTGATAGCCTCATTCAAAAAGTGCCATAGATTAATCAAATCTTGTTCATCCTCAACATTTCATTTAGCTCTACATTTTGCTTTTTGTTTATCTTTCTGATTTATCTAGTTCTGAAAGAAGAATGTTGAAGTCTTCAAATTTTAATATATTATCAGTGTTTTCTTGCAAGAGCTTAGCTGTTGCATTATTTGATGGAGATATATTTATTATTGCTAATTTTTTATCATCAGTGCTGTCTTTCAGCATAATGTAGTTTACTCATTTTTCTCTCTTGTCTTTATTTATTGTTACCTTATCTAAGATCACAAACGTAAATCCTTTTTCAGAGCTAGTTGATGCATTGTACTTTGTTTCATGTCTTCATTTTCAGTGTGTGTATGTGTTTCTGTTTTAAGTGTGTTTTTTGTATGAAGTTAATTACTGATGTTTATTTTCTCATCTGTTACTTTAGTCCTTTTACTTTTATTAGGTACATCAATCCATTCACATTTAAGGTTATAACTGTATTTTCTTCCTCTAAATTTCTTCTGTAAAATTTATACACAAATAAATTTAACCTTTTTTTTGAAGTCAGCACTTAGTCTTTGCAGTTTGCTTTGCTTACATTAATCTGAAGCTGATTTCTTCTCCATATTTCCATCTTCCTCCTATTGCCATACTCAAACCTCAACTCTATATATTTACCTTACTTACTCTTATCTATTTTACCCTTTCATTTCTCATCTCAGATATCAGTATGGGACCTAACTTCTCTGTTATGGAACCATCTCCCCACGTCATCCAATCTTCCATTTTAGTGAAATTTGTAAGGCCTTTTCCCAAACAGTGTTACTTAAATTTCACCTTTTTTCTTCTTTTTAGGATACTCTAGAATCTACTCTTAGTAATCCTAATTCATAATTTTCAGGAGGTTGGTATATTACAGAGAAGTTTTCTGAAAGTAGTCTAGGAGCAGATCCTCTTCTTTGCCTTTTCCTCATCACTAATCTATTTTGATGTCATGCCATCATTTTGATTCTATGATGCCCTATTCCACCCTCTCTGAGCCTTCCCAAGGATCCCACCTCTTTAAATTGGATGTTAATCCTTGACTGTATCTTATAGAAACTGATTTCCTGAAACCTTCAAACCCCTCAGAATTCTTTGTATGACCCTTGTCTTATTCCCTCATGATTCAATGAGGTTGCTTCTAACTGCTGCCTGATTTTTCCCTTTCAGATAAATATCCCCGACTTCTCCTTCTATGATCTTTTCTTCCTCCTCCCTGACAATTCCTACTCTTCAATGTCCCCAAAGTTACGGAGAGAAATTAAAGAATCTCAGCCATCTTTCCTCTTCAGGTTTAATTAAATATAAGGTGTAGATAAAGTAGGTGGCCACCTAAATAGTCTGATTTTAAATGCACCAAGAGATTCTCTTGTTAGCATCTACTTTATTTCTTTTACCTGCCTATCCAAGTACCTGAAATTTTAACATTAGAATATTTTTTGGCATTGACTTCTTTTGATTGCAAATATGCCACCTGCATGATGAAATGGATTAGCTGATCAGTTTTGTGAGCTGAGTGTAGGGAATGAAAAAATGTGAATTGATGGAGTGAAGAAAAGCCACCGGAACTAGCCAGGGTTTTCTTTAGGGAAGCAGCTCCAAATGGCAGACTCCAACACTCCTGATTATAACTGTGAGCTTAGAGTACTAGATGAGGCTCAGAGAGGTTGAATGACTTGTCTATAGTCACACAGCCAGAAGTTATAAAAGTATGGATTTCAATCCAGGTTGTCCTAACTCCAAGTCAAACACTCTGAATTTATCCCCACCAATTTAGGGTGTGAAGTATATACTATGAGAAACAAATTAAGTAAACAAACATTTATTAAACATTGTGTGCCAGGCACTGTGCTTAGTACTGAGAATATATATATGTATATATATATATATATATAATATATGTGTGTGTATATACATATATATGTGTGTATATACATACATATATGTATACACACACACGCATATATATATATATATATGTATGTATATACACACACACAAACAGAAAGACATTCCCTTGCCTTCAAGGAACCTACATTCTAATAGAAGACAGTATCTAAAAAGAAGCTAGAAGTGAGGAAGAAGGCGGAAGGAGTAGGGACTCTATTTGTGAGACATGGTACAGAAAGTTTGAATGAAGCCTGGAGAGGAGTGAAGACATGGCCGTCCTGGGCATGTTCCTTAAAATGGAGGAACCAACTAGAGGAATGGGCTGAAGGGTCAGAATGGACTTCCAGAGGGAGAAGGCTTCTGTGACATCACAGAGAAAGTGTGGAGAGTCAAGAGTGGTGTCTGGAGAGGAGAAGGGAAGCCTGAAGCATTGGATAGAGTTGAAAAGTCCTGGGTTCAGGCCTTACCTGACACATACTAGATATATAATCCTGGGCATATCTTAGAACCTCTGGAAAATGGCTAAATTACAGAGGACTAGCAAATATCTCTTTAGATTTGAACAATCTATAGTTGGGATAAATGAGAGAAAATCTCATAGGGAAGGTGCTAAGGCTACTGAGGACTGGTAAAGCTTCTTGCCAAAGGTTGAAGGTTGGCACTTTAGAAAAAGCACTTTGTACAAATGTTATTAGAGTTTTGTTTAGTACTTGATAGGATCTGCTCCAACCCAAGCAAATAGAAAGGGAGAGGGAATGAAAACTGGGATAAAACAAACAAAAGAGAAAAAATAAAGACAAAGAAAAATTGGCTTTTTATTTAGGTCCTTCCCTCCATGGAGTTATTTGCTCTAATGCCTGCCCCTGTTATTGTTCAGTCATGCCCAACTCTCTGTGACCCCATTTGAGGTTTTCTTGGCAAAGATACTGGAGTAGTTTGCCATTTCCTTCTTCAGCTCGTTTTACAGCTGAGGAAACTGAGGCCAACAGGATTAAGTGACTTGCCAAGGGTCCCACAGCTGCTAAGTGGCTTGGGGCTGGATTTGAACTCAGATCTTTCTTACTCCAGGTCTGGCACTCTGTCCACTGCACCACCAAGCTGCCCATGTTACTATCTTTTGAAATCCTACGCATCCTCCTTCAGAGACGCTTCAATACCACTTCCTCTACTCTTCCCCACAGAAGAAAGTGATCCCTCTGAGTTCCCAAAAGATTTCATTCATCCTCAGGATGAATACAGCACACAGCACATCTATTTTGAAGCAGTTTGTTGCCTATATCCTTTATCTGCCCTGGAATTTTCTTGAGGGCAAGAACTGTATCTTAGACATCCTTGTACAATGGTTGGCCCGGGATTTAGGCACAGGAGATGCTCAAGAAATGTTTATTTCCCAGGTGTGTTCCTGCTCTTTAGACATTACAGAACAGCTGACCATCTGCAATTAGCCAGGGCTTTTAGGGGCGTCCTTGAGAGGTAGCAGAGCTAGTGCATTACTGATTGTAAGCAGCTAGGCGGCGCCATAGGACACTAGGCTTGGAGTCAGGAAGACCTGAGTTCAAGTCCAACCTCAGATATTTAATAGCTGTGTGACACTGGGCGAATCACTTAACCTCTGCTTGCCTCACTTTCCTCAGCTGTAAAGTGGGTTATTGTGAGTATCAAATGGGACGATATTTGTAACAGTTTTGTAAAAAGGCACATAGTAGGTACCACACATATAAATGCTTATTCCCTTTTCCTTTGGCTGATTAAACCAGGCTATCCTCAAGGCAGCCAGCAGAGAATGTGTGTATGGAGTATGTGGGGAGGCGATGATTTTGGAGAGGGGAGAGGGAACGTAAAAGGCCAGGGGACGCTGGGACTCATGGCTAGGCAGCACTGACTCTGGGCGTGTTCCTCATGTGTGGAATGATATGTATGTTCCTGGCTGCCTTTCTGGGGAGTTGAGACCTTTATGTGTGTTCTTGGCCATGTTGCTCATTGCCGACATTTCTTTGCCTTGAGGATGGGCCAAGGCAATGACTGAGGGTCAGAGACTCCGATAAGAAAGATGACCAAAGTCCATCCTGGCATGCCTCAAAAGGGGTCTCACTACTCCTGTACCCTAACTCTCTTATCTCAGATCCTCAGCATTTTTAGGAACTTATAAGCTTTTCAATAATGGGACACAGGGGGCTAGGAGCTAATGAAGCAACTTCTCATGGCTATAGATTTTCCCTTGAATGTCTGCCCTTCAAAGTAGCTGATTGCACCTCTCCACCCTGCCACGGAGAGCCAGAGTAGCATGGAGACTGCTGGAGTTCAGTCAGGAAGACCTGGTTACAAAGCCTGCCTCTGATACTTTCTAACTGTGTGACTCCAGGCAAGTAACATAATAATAGCTAGCCTTTACATAGCACTTTAAATTTGCAAAGCGCTGTACATATGCTATCTCATCTAATCTTCACAACCACCCTGTCAGTGTGTACCCATTTCATAGATGGGGAAAATGAGGACGAAAGCGATTAAGTGAGGAGACCGCCATCATACGTCTCATGAGATGGATTCAAACAGAGGGTTTGAATGCAGGTTTTCCTGACCAGATAACATGTGTACACGGCTTCTGCAAACCTTGAAGGGCCATAGAAATGCTAGTTATTGCTCTTCTTCTTAATTTTTTTCCTGACACTTAGACCATTCTAGCAGTTTATCCATTATGTCTCTGGGTTGCCTCAGTTTCCTCACATGTAAAATGGAGATATTAATTCTGGAAGTGCCTCCCCACAGAGCAGATTGGAAGAGCAATTGTTCAGTGCGCATCACAAATTTTAGAGTGTTATTTAAATGACAAAGGGCAGCCTTGAACGTAGTGGATAGAGAGGAGTCTTTGAAGTCAAGAAGAGCTGGGTTCCAGTCTCTTCTTTGACACCTACTGACTGTGAGATCCTGGGTAAGTCCCTTAATCTTTCAGTATCTCCAGGCAACTCTGTAAGACTGTAATTAATCAACCAGTAAACAATTATTAACCCCCTACTATGTGCCAGGTATTGTGCTAAGCTCTGGAGGTAAAAAAGTGTGTGTGGGGGGAGATAGCTCCTGTCTGTCCTCAAGGAACCTATAATCTAATGGAAGACCTATGGCAGCTCTGTATTGATAGAGGGAATTTGTTCATTGGGTGTAGGCCAGTTACATTAATTGGAAGGACAGATCTAGTTCTGCATATTTTCCTTTTTAAAATTTTAAGTCACCTCTTAAAAACCAGCCACTGGGCTATGAACTGATCTAAAATTCATCTCCTTCAATTTATTTTACACCCATTGGGCTTGCACCTGAGAGAAGCAGCCTGGCCACTGTTCACCAAATGAGTCTGGAGTCTTTAAGCAGGCATTTAACATGACCCCTCTCATCACCAGCAAGCCGATAAGGTGAGAGCAACATTCCAATTTCCAGGCCAGTGGATTTCACAATAGTCCTTAAAAATATCTTCTGAGATACTATTTGGCCTGGGGCCTTATGCTCTCAGCCCCCATGACCCTTCATGAAAAAGCTTCAGGTTCACAGTATCAAAGGTTTGTCTTTAATTCCCGAAAGCCTCAGGAAAAAAGGGGGTTCAGAAAGATGGCATGTGAATGCCCTATTTTAAGTAGTAAGAGCTGGAACCTCAGCGTAATTGCAACAGGCCTCCATAGATTGTTTCTTCCTCCTAAAGGCAAAGATAATCAGGATGTGACATCTGCACATTTTTCAGTTTCCAAATGACTTATGAGGAAAGTCCCCAAAGGAATGAGTTGCCATAATCCCTGTGCTGTGAAGAGGAGGCCATGTGTCAGCAGAGGAGGGTCTGAAACAACGGCCAAGGGCAGATTCAATTTGACTTGAATGTTGGAATAAAAAAACAACAAAAATAAAACATTTGCCCAAAACATCTGTCCATTTCAAGAATACTCCAAGTGGTTGATGGGAAGGAGGCTGACAGCTGAACGCCATTGGCATTCTTGGATTGCCCCAATTTGCGTCTATTATTATCTGTCGCGTGGACCAGCCATGGCTTCTGGAGCAGAGTGCTTTCCCTTACTAGTATGTGTACTCCTTGTGAGCAGGAATTATTTCCATTTTTTACTTTGTCAGTCTTTGTACTTGACACTAGGGACACAAATAATAGGCACTTAATAAATTCTTGTCATCTTGAGTAATGGGTTCATGTTGCAGTGACTCAACCAGCATTTGCTAAACATTGTGTGCTGTGTGCTGACCATTCAAAGACAAAACAAAAACAGTTCCTCCCCTCATAGAGCTTACATTCTACCGGGAGAGACAAGAGGCACACAAATAGCTATGTACCAGATACAGACACATACAGTAGATAGAAGGCAGCCTTGGGAGGGAAGCGGGAAGTCAGCAGGAGTCAGGTTTAAATCCTGCCTCAGACATTTACTAGTTGTGACTCTGAATAAATCATTTTATTTCTCTAAGCTTCTTTTTGTCTATCTGTAAAATGGGGATAATCCACAGCAGCTATCTCCTTGGGCTATGAAAAGCAAGTGAGAGATAAGGAACGTATAAATGTGAATTATCATCGCCACCACCATTGTTATTACTAAGGAGAGCTAGCCTCTGAATCAAGATCTGGGTTCAAGTTCTGCCTCTGCTACAAACTAGTTGAATGATTCTAGGCAGTTCTAGTTGGTAGAAAGTATTCCAGTTCTAAAAAGTAATGAAATCACAGATTGGGTCCAATAATAACTTTTATTTTCTGTGGCTACTTTCAGGAAGAGATATCCATTCTCTCCAGCGTATCCTGTCTATGACTTGTTTGTACATAATAGTAGCTAACATTTGCACGGGATCTACTATGTGCCAGGTACTGTGCTAAGAACTTGACAAACATCTCATTTGATCCTCACTAGTACTCCGGCAGGTAGATGCTTTTATTACCGCTACTTTAAAATTGAGGAAACTCAGACAGACAGAGGTTAAGCCCACAGTCACATAGCTAATAAGTGTTTGAGGTCAGATTTGAACTCAGTTCTTCCTGACTCTAGGCCTTGTGCTCTACTCACTGGGCCTTCCAGCTACACCAAACCTAAATAACGAACAGTTGTTTTCTCCATTAGACTGTGAGCTCCTTGAGAGCAGGGATGGTTTTTTGCCTTTCTCTGTCTTGTTAGAGGGTGGTACAGTGCTTGGCACATGTTGTCCTTCTTGTTCAGTCATTTTTCAGTCATATCTGACTCTTCATGACCCCATCTGGGGTTTTCTTGGCAGAGATATTAGAGTGGTTTGCCATTTCCTTCTCCAGCTAATTTTACAGATGAGGAAACAGGGTTCAGTGACTTGGCCAGGGTCACACAGCTAGGAAGTGTTTGAGACGAGATTTGAACTCTGGAAGATGAGTCTTTCTGACTCCAGGCCCATTACTCTGTCCATTGCACCACCTGGCTGTCAAATAGTAGACACTTAATAAATGTTTGTTCACTTGCACCTCAACCCAGTTAGTCCGTCAATAAACACGTATTTAGTGCCTACTATGTGGCGATGAGGTGGTGCAGTGGATAGAGCACATGAAAACTGTGGTCATTGTCAAATATTATCTAGTTAGAATTAACTTTCACATCAAACCAGGTCTACAGAGAAGCAGATGAAGTTTTCAAATGAGAAGTATTTTCTGTCCTGTTTGAAACCAACGAACTCTTGGTCGCCTTCCGAACAAGTAGGGGTGGGATGATGGATAGCAGGTTTATCCATTGGGTCAGGATTGACAGTATATTCTTTCTTAACCACAGTAGGGGGAAAGTTGCTGCTAATTCAGTCTCTACTGAGAAAAGAAAGTCCGATTCATCAGTTAGTAGAAGTAGATTAAACAAATGGAGATCCTGAAACTGTGGAGTTCTCCAAAACTGCAATAAGAAAAGTCCCGTACTATTCTGAACTCTCAGAAAACAGTAAGGACCAAAATCTGTGGACTCCAGAACCTAGGGCTTTCACTTCTCTCCAGATCTGGAGCCTAGCTTGCTTTCTATGTTTCTCATTTTCTCTTTTCTAATGGGTCACATAACCTTTGGCACCATCTGCTTGTTCTTTGTATGTGTTCAGGCCCCCTCTGCCCCTCTGCCGCCTTTTCAAATAACCACCTTCCCAGGTCTAGGACTGGAAGGGATCTCTGAAGGGTCCCCTTTGTTATCCTGATGAGGAATGGTAACAGGACATGCCCCAAGATCACTTAGAAGATTGATCAACCAATAAGCATCTAATAAAATGCTTAGTAAAAATCAAAAGCCTTTAGGGAATTCTCATTCTAGGGATTAGAACCCAGGTCCTCTGATGTCTTAGAATGCTTTCCTGCTTTCTCCTGCCTCTCTTCCCATAACATCCCTTGACTATTGTACAATGCAGGGGAATAGTTCCCAACCTGAGGATCACGCTTTTCAAGCCCTTTCAAGACATCCAGTCAAACCTCTTCCATCTCATAGTAAAGAAAATGGAGGCCCAGAAATGGGAATTGACCACTCCAAGGTCACAAAGGCAGTTAAAGAGACAGATCCAGGGTTTGAAAGCAGTCAGGTCCTCTGACTCCAGGGCAGGCTGCCCCTTGCTGCCACCAAGCTCTCCAAGTAGTGGTGGAGAAAGTTGTTTGTGAAACTGAGTCAATGAGCTGTTCTCTCCTGAATATTTCTTGAATCATTTAAGAAAGATGAAATTATGTTCAGTATTGTTTCAAGTTGGAGGGGCAGCCTGCTACAGAGGAAAGGAAAATGCAGTTGCATTCGAGGAGACCAGAGTTTGAACCCTGCCTCTGACATGCCCCAGGTGCCGCTGGGCAAGGCATTTCTGCAGTCTGACCCTGTTATACCTACCTCATAGGATTATTATGGGACTAGAAGTAAGATACTGTCTTTATAGTACTTTGCAAGCCTTAAGCCCCACATAAATGTTAGTAACTGTTATCATGCAAGTTATTTAAATTATTTAATAATAAATTAAATTATTTAACTTAATTATATTAACTCATTTAATTTTAATTAAAATCAAATTATTTTATTATTAAATAATGACAAAGCAAATTATTTAACTTCTCTGAGGCTCGATGTTCTGGTACATAATGGAAATAACATGAGGTCTTTTTGCCTCCAACACTTACTAGCTCTGTGACCCCAGGGCAAGTTGCTTAGCCTTCCTCAGCCTCAGTTTCTTTCTCGGCAAAATGGGAATTACTAACAGCACCTACCTTACAGGGTTGCTCAGAGGAGATAACCAATGTTTAAGTATTTTGCTGACCATAAAGTACTATTTAAATTCTAACTAATTCTAGCTTCCTATGACTCTAATAGGTCAGTGATCTGGAATTTGAAAGTTCCCTCCCTCAATACAGATTACAACCCACCCAGGTTTGGCTGTTGTTTTGAGGCTCCTGCTGACCTCCTTCCTATTTCCTTTACCACATAGTGTGAGTAAAAGAGACTCCCATGCTCAGAGATGCAAACATCTCAAAAGCCCTACTAGGTGCCTAATCCGGCTGTTCTAAAGATGCCTACAGTTCTGGCTGTGAAGCCAATGGAAAAGTCTGTTCCCAACCCCATGGTGTGCTGGTGCAGCATGTTCCCTCAAGCTCCAGGTTTCAATTTTTTGGTCCCCACAGTCTTCCATGTCAATGATGCCATCTTAGGTGGTCTGGAAATATGCCCCCATCCCCATTTACAAAGGAACTAGGACCATAGGGAAATAGTTTGACACACCCCGTCCAGGAACAATGGTCAAACTGAATTGGTCATGGTTCATGGTGAATAGGGCAGAGAGGACAGTCATTAATCAGCCGCAATCTTTCATTGGCACCTCCTAGGAACTCCTCAGAACTTGGGGGTGGGCGTTGTACTTGAGGAAGATTGTTTTCTGAGCTGTTCCCCCACACTCAAGCCCAACCAAATTGGCCCAGCTCAATTTTAGCTAGCTATGGTCCCTGCCCATCTCAGAGGGTGGTTGTAAGGAAAATACTTTATAAACTTTAAAATGTAATAGAAATGTGGGTTATGATTATGAGTTGGCTGTCCCCCAAAGAGCAGCTTTCTCTAGAGCACATGGTAGTGAGAGGAACAGTTTGCTCAGCTTACCCCCCAGCTAGGGATTCCTTTCCCCATGGACAGAAAGTTAACTATCCCACCAAGAGAAAGAATAAAAGGAAGACAGGATCTGCCCCAGTGGTGCCCCTGTTCCCCCAGCCAGGCCTTCTGTGTGTAGTGGAGGAACTTTGTGCTATGAGATCTCCCTCCTCTCCTTTTCTTTTTCTCCCTATATGTTTGCCAGTGGGCTCAGAGAACACCCCTCCTGCCCACACACATGGGCTTAGTGGGCTCTTCACATGCTGCCCCACCCATCTCCGGCTTCAAGTTGCATGCTCAGCTGCTGAAAGGGAGCTGGGGGAAGGGGAGGCAATGCTTGAATAAGCAGGAATCCTGCTGCTTACATAACAGCTTCCACCCTCCTCTTGACTTGCCCCCAGCCCTAGGAATGTCTTGTGCTATTAATTAAACTTCTAAGCTCCAGGGCAAAGGACAGAACAAGGTTGTTGGTTTTTTTTCTGCCCCCTTCTACATCCAAAAAAGGTGTAGGGCTTCCATGAAGTGAAAAGAAACCCAGTAATTAATGAGATCATAGATCCGGAGCTGGAAGGAGCCAAAGACCATCTCTTTCAACTCTTTCATTTTACAGATGGGGAAAGAAGGCCCAGAATGGTTATGTGATTTGCCAGAGGTCCATCAGGAAGTATCAAACAGAGGCAATATTTGAACCTGATTCCTCTGATGACAAAACACGTGATCTTTCTACTGGACCCCAATCCCTGCTAAAGCCTTTAGACATTGAAGACCTGCCACAATGACTTCCCTAAATGCCCAGTTGTGTCCATGGAACTCCATGGCACTAGCTCAGAACTCTTTAGTGGTCTCCTCAATCTTTTATGGCAACTCAATAAGAAACATTCACCCCTTGCCCTTTTTAAATAGGCTCCAAGTGACCTTTCCAGACTCCTTTTTTAATATGATTAATTTATTTTTAGTTTTCAACATTCACTTCCATACGATTTTGAGTTTTAAATTTTCTCCCCCTCGCCCCTCCCCAAGACAGCATGCAATCTGATATAGGCTCTACTTATACCTTCATATTAAACATATTTTCACATTAGTCATTATGTAAAGAAGAATTAGAACTAAGGGGAGGAACCACAAGAAAGAAGAAACAAAACAAAACAACAAAAGAAAAGGAGAGAAAATAGTCTGCTTCCATCTGCAGTCAGACTCCATAGTTCTTTATCTGGATATGGGCAGCATTTTCCATCTTTTGGAGTTTTCTTAGATCCTTGCATTGTTGAGGAGAGCTAAGTCTATCAGAATCAGTCATCGCACAATGTGGCTGTTACCATGTACAGTGTTCTCTTGGTTCTGCTCATTTCACTCGGTATCAGTTCATGTAAGTCTTGCCACATTTTTCTGAAGCCCACCTATTCATCATTTCTTACAGCATGATAGTATTCCATTACATTCATATACCGCAGCTTGTTCAGCCATTCCCCAGTTGATGGGCATCCCCTAAATTTCCAGTTCTTTGCCACCACAGAAAAAGCTGCTATAAATAGTTTTGTACATGTAGGTCCTTTTCTCTGTTTTATGATCTCTTTGGCATTCAGCCCCAGAAGTGGTATTGTCCAGACTTATTTCACTCTGGGCACTTTCAAGCACTATAGGTGCTAGTGAGAAGCCCATTCAAATGAAGAAGCATTTATTAGGTACCTATTGTGTGCCAGGCACTGTGATAAGCACTGAGGTAGGGAAAGAAAGGCAAAGACAGCTTATGCTCTCAAAGAGCTCACAGTCTAATGGGAGAGCCAACATCCAATAACCACTTACAAACAAAAATTAGACAGGATAGATGGGACACACTCCCTATTTTCCCTTCTGATCCTAGCCTTTCTTCCTTCTATGCCTGGGATAAACTCTGCCCTTCCCTTCCCTCTGTTCCAAACCCTATCCATCCACTCTGCCTGTTGGGTATTTCTTCTCTTTTGAGGTTAGTAAGTGGTGCAGTGGGTGGAACTCTGGGCCTGGAGTCAAGAAGAGCTGAGTTCAAATCCAGCCTCAGACACTTACCAGATATGTGATTCTGGGCAAGTCACCTAACCTCTACTTGTCTCAATTTCCACATCTGTAAAATGGAGATAATGATAGCCCCTACCTCCCATGGTTGTTATAAGGATAAAATCAGGTAATATTTGTAAAGTGCTTGTAAATATTAGCTATTATTATTATTATTTCAATGCTGAGGCAAGGTACAACTTCCTCCTTTTCAACCCTTTCCTAATTCCCCTTTCTCCATTCCTGTCCTTCCCCCCAAACTCCAGGGTGGTCCACTGAGGAAAAAGAAAACGGATTTGAAGTCAAAGGACCTGGGTTCAAATTTCACTTTTATTACTTACTCCTTGTGAATTTGGGCAAGTCACCCTCTCTGGGCCTCTGTCTTTTGTATTTTTAAATGGGAGGGTTAGCCTAGATGGCCTCTGAGGTCCAGATCTAGGTTCCTAAGTGATCCTTCTCCTTGACTCTCTCAGGAAGGTCTCTTTGGAGCCTCCTATGAAGCCTCAAAGAATGGCTTCTTGTTATCTTTTGACTGTGTGACCCTGGGCAGCTTCTGGGCCTCTAAGTTACGTAGAGGTGATGCCTACACCTGCATGTCCAACATGTAGCAGCCAGGGGCTCTTCACCAGGGATTGTAAGAGAACTTTCAAGGAGTCCATGAACTTCCATGGGAAAAGAAATTATGTATTTGTTTCAATATAATTGATTTCCTTTGGAATCCTCTGTATTTTATTTTATGTATTTAAAAACATTCTGAAAGGGGATCCATGGGCTTCCTTGGACTGCTCAAAGGTCTCGTGATGCCAAAAAAATTTAGGAAACCCTGAATGAGAAGGGAAAAAATAAAGTACTTAATGACTTCCTGTTTGATTGTGGTTATTCCATATGTCACCTGTTCCTCTTCCCCCGCTCCCCATGTAAAGGTAAGGATTCTGCATTTTTTCTCTCCACTCTCTATTCTTGGCACCTACTATGGTGCCCTCAATGTTTGTTAAATTCAATTGAAACACATTCCCTTTCCTCCTCTATGTGCCCTGTGCCTCCAGGCCACCAGCCCCCATCCTCCTTCGATCCTACCAAACTGCGATTTGATGCATCCCCTAAATGAGGGCCTGGAGCACTTATTTGTAATTCTTGAGTCCTGGTCATATAATGTGAATGATGAACTCAGGGAAGAATGAAAGCACCCAAGTTAATTATTATCTCCTGATAGTAATTGAAATGGGAATAAAAAACAACACGGGAAATAGTTTTTCAAATAATCTGCTTCTGATAATCCCATCATTCCAATCTTTTGGTTCTTTCTGAATGTTGAAGAGAAGGAAAACCTTTACCGGAGCTTAGATTGACTTATGCTCTTGGATGGGCCTGGGTAATGGACTATTCGTACAGCAAAATAGTTTTTGGCCACTTTCCTCCCCTTCTCCCCGACCCCCACCCCCTTTTCTTCTATCTCTGGCCAACACACACCTCTGTGTGTTTCTTGGCTTCTTCCTAGAGGGGAGCAGCAAGAGTCCAAGAGATTTAGGGCATATTTCAGAAAAGGTGTTCAGTAAGGAACGGAGATGGGGAAGTGAAGGCGGGATCTAAGCCAAACCCTCAAGCCCCACTTCCGTAGCCCGAAACCAAGCCCTTTGCTCTCTCGGACAAGCGCCACTTTGTGGAAGGAAAACCAATGGATGGGCCGAGCCTCGCAGAGGACTCGATGTGCCCAAGAGGAGCCAATCCCCAAAACTCATTTTTCCATAAACAAGCCTCTACTACAGAGACACAACTCCCTATGACGCCGTCTGGGTGATTTCATTTGCTAAGCATTCCACAGCTTGCCTTAAAGCACGTGATCTGCTCCACTCATTCACTCAGGAGACTGAGTCCTTTCTTTGGAAGTGGGACTAGGAGGAAGATCATTAGGCCAGACTCTGCAAGGAGTCTGTCCTTAAACGTTTGGATGTGAACTTTCCCTTCCCCTCGCCCTCGACCCCACGTTTCCTCTGAGAATTCAGGCCCCGACCTCATTCTTTTCAGTTGGATCTTTTCCCTAATTTATCTTATACTCTACATATTTCCATGCATAAAAGGCCTGACATGTTTACCATCTGTTATGGAAGAAGAAAAAGGAAAAAGGCCCCCAAGTCTTCCCTATAAGCTTTTACTCCAGGAAGATTTCAAGGATGAACAGAAATCCGTTGCCTCCCGTTGGCATATTGCCCTTCTGTTGACGACTCCAGCCTGCCGTGCTTGTTCTTACTTCTAGAGCAGTGGATTGTATAGCACGATTTGTATAGCACTATAGAGACAAAGGACATTGGCCTGAATGCTGGGTCTGTCACTTTTACAAGCTGTATGACTCTAAGCAAGGTGTTAACCTCTCAGAGACTCAGTTTCCTCATTTGTACAATGAGGAGATTGAGCAAGATGACCTCTAAGACCTCTTTTGGCTCTAAGTCTACGAGCCACTGTTGGGGTCAAATCACAGTATCTAGATAATGAATTCAGGTTTAGAATCCAGTTTGAGATCTCTTAAGGGGCAGATAGAGATATGACACTGGAAGTGAGCAGAGAGGTTAGGGATGGAGAAGCTGAGCAGAGAAGCATCAGCGTAGAGATGTTCACTGACTATGAGAACTGAAAAGATAGCCAAGTGAAGCAGAATAGAGGGGAAAAAGAAGAAGGCTCAGAGCAGAGCCTTCGGGTGCACCTACAGTTTGTGGGTGTGATCTGGATAAGAATCCAGCACTTTACAAATCCAGAGAATGAGAAGGAGCAGTCAGAGGGATGGGTGGAGAACCAGGAGTGAGTGATAGTCTAAAAACCTAAAGGGAAAAGAGTACGGAGGAGACAAGGGTAATCAACACTATCAGTGGCTGTACAACGTTCAAGAAGGATGAAGATCTTGAAAAGTCAAAAGTCTACCCTATTTGGTGATTAAGAAATCATTAGTGACCTTGGAGAGAGGAGTTTCAGTTGAATGAGGAGATCAGAAGCCAGACTATAGGACAGTTAGGATGAGAGGGAGAGGAGAAGAAGTGGAGGCACTTACGGCCTTCTCCAGGAAGTTGGTCATGAAAGGCAGGAAAGATATAGGACAATAGTTATGGGGGATAGATGGACCAAGTGAGGGTTTTTTGAGTATTGGGCAGACTCAGATATGTTAATAGGCAGTAGAGAAAAAGCCAGAAGACAGAGAAAGACTGGGGATGATAAAGGGAGCACTCCATTGGAAGAAATGGGTGGAATGGGATCATTGGGGCGGGTAGAGGGGACTGCCTTGGCAAGAAGGGCCACATCTTCATGGGAGATGGGAAGAAGAAGAAAATAGTCGAAGGAATGATACTTCTACAGAAACAGAAAGGAAGGAGATAATGGGTGAAGAGAGAGAAATTTTAAGGTGCAGGAGGGGAAGTGATGGAATTCTTAGGGATGATCTCAGTCTTTGTGAAGTAGAAGGCATGGCCTCATTATTTAATCAAGGGAGTTGGGAGAACAATCAATCAATAAGCATTTATTAAGCACCGCAGTGTGTCAGGCCCTACACTACCTACCAGGATTCAAAGACAAAAAACAAAACAAAACAAAACAGAACAAAACAAAACACCTACAGATAGCCCTGCCCTCTAGGGGCTTCTATTACAGGCTTTACATGTTCACATAGATAAGTAAATACAAGACAGAGACAAAATAAATACCCAATACTGCAAGTTCCCAATTTGGCTGCAAAATAGAGAGCTTAAGGCAGTTATGACCAGTTTAGAAAGAAACACTGAAGCCGGGGCTTTAAATGACAAAGAGAAGAGTTTGTATTTTATCCTAGGGGGAATGGGAACCATTGAAGTGTCTTGAACAAGGGGTTAACATTGTCAGACCTGTACTTTAGGAATGACCACTTTGGCAGCTGTGTGGAGGATGAATAGGAGCCATAGGAATGGGGTGCGGGAGTGAGTAGGGAGAGGGCTGGAGTCAGAGAGACTTAGTGTTGGCAAATGAGATGGACAGGTTTTATCAAGGGAAGTCCCATGGCCTGGAATCAGAGAACGTGGGCTCAGAGCCCACCTTTGATGCTTATAATTTTCTTTGTGACTGTCAGCAAGTCATTGAAATCTCAGTTGTCTTATTTGTAAAATGGGAGTGGGATTGACTAGATGTCTTCTGAAGTCTTCTATGATCCCATGAGTAATTATTGGAATTTCCCTTGAGAAAGCAGTTAGTATATCTTGTTTGATCCTGGAAGCCGTAAGGCCACCAAGGCAAAGACTGGTATATGAGAAGTAGGTCAAATGACCACCACCATTTTGACTACCGCCTCCCTTCAGACCCTGGTGGATATTAGAGATGAGCTTATGGGGGTAGCAGAGACCCTAAGCCTAAAAGCCTTGGGAACAGCAGTGCCCCAAAGTGCTTCTAGCTCAGTCCTCCAAAACATCATCCAAGGAAGTAATCTTTGTGAGTTGGGGACCGTTACTGGGGCATGTAGCCACGACTCCTGAAGACCTGGGAAACTAAGTCCATAAGCCCTTGCTTGGCACCTTCAAGTGCTTCAAAATCAGAACGAGATATGGCTCACCAGTGACAATGACAAAGAAGGTTCATCACCACCTGCTCTGATCGTGTACCCTAAGAGCCACAGGGCTGCTCACCTCTCTAGGATAAGTTACCTCTGCCATGGGAGCTCCTCAAGGCCATTTGCATCCCTAGCCCTTAGCTCTGTGCTTGGTATTTATCAATCGTTTAACAAATACTTTCACTATTCATTCATTCACTTATCAATGTGGTGAGGTGTTAGAAATGTTAGGCAAATCACTTAACCCCTCTGACCTCCAGTTCTCAAAGATGATTTGAATATTTGAATGTCCCACAGTCAGCCAATGGGGAAGCTGGTCTCAAGCTTGGGTTATTCAGACCCCTCCCAGTCCAGGTTCTTCTCCAAAGCTTATCGTGAGTCAGAAATTCTCATTTTTATGAAGAAGTATTTCCTGACTTAAGGAATTAATCTTGAGATCCCTTTTACAGGTCACCTGACTTTAAAAAGGCCATGGAAGGTTAAGTGCTTTGCTTCTGAAGGTCATATGGGGTATTAAGTAACAGAGGTGAGATGCAAACCCAAGGGAGAATCCTGTTATCTCGGTGCTTCATGTATAACCTACCTCAGATTGCTTGTCTCAGAGAGAGGGGAGGAGAAGGAGGAAGGGACCGAATTTGGAACTAACATCTTAAAAAACCAAAAACGAATGTTAAAAAATTGTTTTTGCATGTAATTGGGAAAAATAAAACAGTATTAAAAAATATCTCAGTGCCTCCTTTACCCACGGAGAATGTAACGGTTTAAGGAAACACTTCAACTTCCTTTCTAGTGATGAACGTAGCGCGGCTTATTAAGTCTGACATACTGTTTTAAAGTTCTTAAAAGTTTTAAGGTCTTTTCTCATCTTATTCTCTGTATTAAAAGCAGCTAGGGCTCTAGGAGCAGAAGAAAAAAAGACAGCTCTCAGGAGCTACCCCCAACATCTGTCTCCCAGATCTCCAGACTGGATGAGTTCCTACATTAATCAGTCAAGAAACTTTGTGTTCAACCGTCAAA
>CM053623.1:18763497-18792912 GCA_028646595.1 Phalanger gymnotis
AGAACGATATCCACTGCAGGTTTGTCTTAACAATTCAATTTTGTTCAATTAACTTTTATTACTATATTCAAGGTACCATAAATAATTACAAAATATATACAAAGAAATGATTACTATTTGTGTGACCCTGACAGTGGTGTGTGTGCTGGTAAATGTTTAACTACTGGTTTTCTGAAAAAAAATAAATGTATGCTGAGCATTTAAGTTTCATCTTACTATTAATATTTCTCTGTCATTTTTTTAAATGTCTAGACAATCAACAAAACAATAAATCAAGCTCCTATTTTTAGCATTTATTGGTTACCATCTGATGTGTAAATAAATGCTCACACTGAAAATCAAACAGGCTGGATCCGTTAGAGCCAGCTCCCGAACATTCCTAAACCTAAGGTGGTCAAGTTGGTTCTCTTCTCTGTAACAAGAGAAGGCTGGGCCAGGTGGCCTCTGAGGGAGAGCCTGTGATGCTCTGTGCATCTGGCCAGCCATTCCCCATGCCCGATATCTTCCTTCCTACTTTTTCTTAGAGCCCTGGCTTTCTTCCAAGGACTGATGAGAAAAGAGACATCTTCTACACAAAGCCTTTCCTTTCCCTCTTGAAACTTTTTTTTTTCCTCTTGAAACTTTTTAATTTAATGTAATCAAAGTTATCCATTTTGCATTTCATAATGTTCTCTATATTTCTTTTTGTCCTCAATTCTTCCCTTATCCATAGGTCTGACAGATAAATTATTTCATGCTCTCGTAATTTGCTTATCTTATCACCCTCTAAGCATAAATTGTGTACCCATTTTGACCTTATCTTGGTATACGGTGTGAGAAGTTGTTCTATACCTAGTTTCTGCCATACTGTGTTCCAGCTTTCTCTGCAGTTTTTGTTAAATAATGAGTTTTTGTTCCAAAAGCTTGGATCTTTGGGTTTATTAAATAATAAGTTACTGTGGTCATTTAGCATAATATAATATGTACCTAATCTATCCCACTGATCCACTATTCGATTTTTTAGCCAGCATCAGATTGTTTTGATAATTATTGCTTCATAATACAGTTTGTCAGTCTGGTCCAGTTAGATCTTTCTCACGTTTTTTTTTTCCATTGATTCCTTTGATATCCTTGAGCTTTTGTTCTTCCAGAGGAAT
This sequence comes from Phalanger gymnotis, assembly GCA_028646595.1. Classification (NCBI taxonomy): domain Eukaryota; kingdom Metazoa; phylum Chordata; class Mammalia; order Diprotodontia; family Phalangeridae; genus Phalanger; species Phalanger gymnotis. The sequence goes on from CM053623.1 coordinate 18,764,634, forward strand.
TTTATTGTTATTTTTTTCTAGCTCTATAAAACAATTTGTTGGTAGCTTAGTGTGGCACTGAATAAATAGATTAATATAAGTAGAATTGCCATTTTTATTATATTGACTTGGCCTACCCATGAGCAATTAATATTTTTCCAATTGCTTAGATCTGAATTTTTGTGGAAAGTGTTTTGTTCCTGGGTTTGTATTTGGTTTTTTTTTTTTTTGGAGGGGGGAAGGCAGAGCAATTGGGGTTAAGTGACTTGCCCAAGGTCACACAGCTAGTAAGTGTGTCAAGTGTCTGAGACTGGATTTGAGCTCAGGTCCTCCTGACTCCAGGGCCGGTGCTCTACTCACTGGGCAACCTAACTGCCCCCTCCTGGGTTTGTATTGGCAGATAGAATTCCAAGTATTTTATATTGTTTACAGTTATTTTAAGAAGAATTTCTCTTTCTGTCTCTTGCTTCTGGACTAGTAAGGTATGGACAAGCTGATGATTTGTGTAGGTTTATTTTATATCCTGCAACTTTGCTAAAGTTATTAATTATTTCTTGCAGTTATTTTTTTTAGTTAATTCTCTAGGATTCTTTAAGTATAACATTATATTATTTGAAAAGAGTGATAGTTTTGTTAGTTCATTGCCTATTCTAAATCCTTCAATTTCTTTTTCTTCTCTTATTAATGTGGCTAACATTTCTAGTACAATATTGAATAATAGAGGTGATAATAAGCATGATTGGATTGGGAAGGCTTATAGCTTATCCCCATTACAGATAATGCTTGCTGATGGTTTTAGATAAACATTACTTATCCTTCTAAGGTAATCTCCATTTATTCCAATGCTTTCTAGTGTCTTTAATGGGAACAGGTATTGTATTTTGCCAAAGGATTTTTCTGCATCTCTTGATAATCATATGACTTTTGTTGCTTTTTGCTATTGATATGGTCAGTTATGCTGATAGTTTTCCCACTATTGAACTATCTCTGCATTCGTGGTATAAATAGCACCTGGTTAGAGTGGATGATCTTGGTGATATATTGCTGTAATCTCCTTGCTAGTATTGTATTTCAAATTTCTGCATCACCATTCATTAGGAAAATTGATCTATAATTTTCTCTGTTTTGACTCTTCCTGGTTTAGGTATAAGCACAGTATTTTTGTCATAAAAGGAATTTGGTAGGACTCCTTCTTTGCCTATTTTTCCAAATAGTTTATGTAGCATTGGGATTAATTGGTCTTTAAATGTTTGGTGGAATTTGCTTGTGAATCCATCTGGTCCTGGGGATTCACTGATGGTTTGTTTAATTTATTTTTTTCCTAAGATTTGGCTATTTAAGTATTCTATTTCTTCTTCTGTGAATCTAGGTAATTTATATTTTTATAGATATTCGTTCATTTCATTTAGCTTGTCAGATTTATTGGCATACAGTTGGGCAAAAATAGCTACTAATAATTGCTTAATTTCCTCTTCATTGCTGGTTAATTCACCCCTTTCATTTTTGATACTAGTAGTTTTGCTTTCTTCTTTCCTTTTTTAATTAAATCAATCTATAATTTATCCATTTCATTTTATTTTTTATAAAACCAGTTTTTGGTTTAATGAATTAGTTCAATGGTTTTTTACTTTCAATTTTTATTAATCTCCCTTTTGATTTTCAGGATTTCTAACTTGGTTCTTAATTGCGGATTTTTAATTTGTTCTTTTTCTATTTTTTTTAAGTTGCATGCCCAATTCATTGATCTGCTTCCCTTATTTTATTGATGTAAGCAATTGGAGATAAATTTTCTCCTAAGTACCACTTTGGCTGCATCCCATAAATTTTAGTATGTTGTCTCACTGCTGTAATTTTCTTTAATGAAATTATCTATTGTTTCTATGATTCGTTCTTTGACCCAGCTATTTCTTAGGATTAAATTATTTAGTTTCCAATCAATTTTTAACCTTCTTTCCATTTCCTATTATTTAATATAATTTTTATTGTATTATGATCTGAAAAGGATAAATTTACTATTTCTGCTTTTTTGCATTTGGTTGGGAGGCTTTTATATCCTAATACATGGTCAGTTTTTGCGTAGGTGTCATGTACTGTTGAGAAAAAAACATTTTATGCCTTTCCATTCCCACTCAATTTTCTGCAGAGACCTATCATATCTAACTTTTCTAGAATTTTATTTACCTCCTTAACTTCTTTCTTGTTATTTTTTGGATAGATTTATCTAGTTCTGAGAAGGGAAAGTTGAGGTTCCCCACTAGTATTGTTTTATTGTACATTTCCTCCTGTAACTCATTCAACTTCTTCAAAATTTAAATGCTATACCATTTGGTGCATGTATGTTTATTATTGACATTACTTCATTGCCTCTGGTACATTTCAGCAGGCTATAGTTTCCTTCCTTATCTCTTGTAATTAGATCTATTTTTCCTTTTGCTTTGTCTAAGATCATGACTACTACCCCTGCTTTTTTTTTCTTCAGCTGAAGCATAATGTATTATTCTCCCACCCCTTACCATTGTGGGTGTGTGTTTCTGTGCTTCAAATGCATTTCTTGTAAACAACATATTGTAGGATTCTGGTTTTTAATCCATTCTGCTATCCATTTCCATTTTATGAATGAGTTTACCCCATTTACATGTACAGTTATGATAACTGTGTATTTTCCTCCATCCTATTTTTCCTTGTTTATCCCTCTCTCTCTCACCACCACCCTGTTCATCTTCACAAATGTTTTACTTCTGATCGCTACCTCTGTCAATCTGCCCTCCCTTCTATTAGTCCCTCAACTCCCCCCCCCACTTCCCCTCTCCTTATCTCTGTCCCCCCTTTTTTAATTCCTTATAGGGTAAGATAGGTTTTTGTTTCCTCAGTGTGTATGTTATTTCCTCTGAGCCAATTCTATTGAGAGTAAGGTTTAAGCTTTGCCCACTCCTCCCTACCTTCTTTCACTCTATGATAATAGCTCTTTCATGCCTCTTTTATGTGAGATAATTTACCCCATTTTATTACCCAGCCCAGTGCAATCTTTCTTACTCCTTTATTTTATTTTATTTTTTTGGAGAAGTATCATCTCACAAGAGTCACTTTATATCCATACTCTCTGTCACGTTTGTTTTTTATCTTTCACTGTTGTGATCCATATGGCCCATCTCCCTTTCCATAGCATGTAAGAAAAGAAGAAAAGGCAGGTAGAGAGAGAAGACAGGTAAGGAAAGATCCTAGCAAAATAGCTGTATTTAGTAGTTGGAGAAAGAAAAGATGGTAGTTAAGGAAGCAAATATAGAGCCACTAGAGATGGAAGAAGGCTGAAAGCGAATTTAAGGCCAGAGTCCAACTGCTTTCATTTTACAAATAAAGAAACACTCCGAGGGAGACTAAGTATCCTTATTATAAGATCAGAGAATTAGAGTTGGAAAGGTCCTCCTAGGTCATCTAGAGCAACCACCTCATTTTATGGATGAGAACACTGAGATCCAAGAGGGGAAATGATTTGCCCAAAGTCACACAGGTGGTGAACACTGGATATGGTATTGAATCCTACCCTCTGATTCCATAATCAGTGATTTTTTTGTTTTGTGAGAACCAGGACAGTTCATCTTCAGCATGCAAAGGGAGGGGAAAAGCTTCCAAAAGTAGGGTATGGTCAGGGCTATTTCAGGCTTTAGAGAAGTCAAGGAAAGGGATGACTGAGAAAAGGACATTGGACTGAGCAGAGTCCGTGGCAAAGGGAGGCTCTATTGGCACAAAATGTTAAGAGAGAAAAAAAAACCTAAGTGGCAAGCAGCCAAATGGATAGATTGGAATTCAGAAAAGTATGCTGGAAGGCCAATCAGTTCATTTAGTAAAAGAAAAAAAACCTGCTACGAAGTGAGTGCAAAGCTAACTGGGAAGAGAGGAAGGGGGATTGTTCCTCCTTCTTGGGGCTCATGACCAATTTATGCCAAGCATCCTGTACATGGACAAGGTAGAGTTCCCCCAACTGTTCTGACCATGAGCAGTCTCTAGACTGGAAGGGGTGGGGGTGGGAAGGGGGCAGTCGTTCTCATCAGTTTCATAACTCTATGCATTTTGAAATACCTTCATCTCATGGAATTACTGGGTTGAAACCAAATCCAATTTCTGACGAGACAGCCCCACTAGGCATCCCCTTGACCTTCCTCAATCTTTGTTGGCAGAAGCCAACCTGCCTTTGGCATCTTTTAAAATGGAACTGATTTTTGCGCTCTCATTTTCTCTCCAAATGAGAAATAAAACAGAGAAATGCTTACTTTTGTCACACCGTGTACATAAGAAGGTGGGGAAGGGGGTGAGGAGAGGAGGACAAAGGATCAGAGAATGTAAAGGCCTTGAGGGCAGGGCCCATTTTATGTTTGTGACTTTGTACCCCCAGTTCTAAGAACAGAGCTAGGAACATAGTAGACAGGTAATAAGTGCTCATTAATTGATTTAGTGGAAAAAAGGAAGGTGGAAAGGAAGAGAGAGAGAGGGAGAGAGAGAGAGAGAGAGAGAGAGAGAGAGATTGAGAGAGAGACAGAGACAGAGAGAGACAGAGACAGAAAGACAGAGAGACAGAGAGAGGTAGAAAGAGGATACTGCTCCTTTACTTTTTAATATATTTCTTTTTATTCCCCATGGAGAAAGTATTTGATATGTCTACCTTTTGAGTTCTTTCTGCTATAGTGTCATTTTGCCTTTTGGGGATGCAGTGACTACGTGCTGCTGACTTTTGTATAAGAACACCATGGTTCTGACCCCTCCTCTGTGAGAAGGAAATTTTAAGCCATTTTCTCTTAGGGTTTTGTCTATGGCCCAGAACCAAAACTCTGGGTTTACAAGGTTTCTTATTCTTGGGGGGCTGTGGCTGACAAGGATTGAGGGGAGACATCTTGAAGCTTCTCTTTTTTGCTTTTGCCACACACGCAGCCCTCATGAAAGCACTCAGTCTAACAAAGCATTGAAAAGAGACATTCTTTAATCCAGCAAAACCCCTGGAGTCCCATCCCTGAAGCCCTTCCTTCCTTCTCCAACAAGTTCCTTCTGCCTCTTCTCTCTCTCTCCCCTCCCCCCCCATCACCAGTGACTTCAGTGATCTTCCTCATTTACAATGCTATCCTTGGGTTAGGTCACCTTGCGCAAGGTCAAGCCTTTTCCTCTAACTCCAAAGGTTCACATAACACATAGACCTCTTCATTAAGGACAGCTTGTGCTTTCATATTTTGGCTCTATCCCTTGCTGGTCCTCAGCTCTAGCTCATGCTTGGTCCAGGAACTCCTCTTCTGGTTACTTTGTCTGATGGTTATCTAGGACCTCCCCCTGCGTCACTGCTGTTCCTTTGCTGCCAGGTTACATTCCTGTAGCTCCTGGGTGGGCCAAGGACTCCTCAAAACTCTTCCATTGCCTCCAACCACCAGCATCTCTGGGGCCAAATGGTTGGGGGTGGGGAGGTGTGTGTCACACATGCACAGGCTTCTCCCTCAGAGAAATGAGGTCAAGTTTCTGAGTATCTGCATCCAAATCTCTGTTTCTGTAAACTTTGCTTTTCTCCATCTGTCTTTTCTGTCTGTGATATTCCTTTGAAAGGTGAGAGAGAGAGAGAGAGATTTTCAGGAGCATGTGTAGTCCTGGAATAGAACAGAGCTCTTACTGGTCCTCATTATTCTCTTCTAAGCATTTCGTATGAAGAAATGAAGCTCCTTCTGTGGTCAGACCTTGTTTTGCCTCTTCCCTCTTCGTTTTCTAGTTTAGTTCAGTTCGTACTACTGAAAGCCTCCTGTTCAGCAGCTGCAGCTGCCCTGCTGACATTAAGGGGTTTCTCCCCCACTGGTCCCAGTTCTGTTGTTGTATGATGCCTCCTTGAATACCCGCTGAGAGCACAGTAACAAGCACAGGTGTTCATTTCTCCAGATCTCAGCTAATGTTTCATCTTGGAATCTCCAAAGGTTCACCAACAGTGATGAAATTCCACTGTATATTCTTCAGGAACTCAAAGTAAACTTGAGGTTTTTAAATTTTCTTTTCTTTCCTTTTTTTTAAGTTTGTTGCTGTCTTTTGTTTTTATAGCAATCATTTAGAGATAAAATAGCTATTTCTACTTCCTCATTATAGCAAATAAAAAGTTACACAAAACCAATGACATGGGGCACCCAGTTTACCAGTGTATATAACATTCTGCAACCATAGTCCCCATCTTTCTAACAAAACAGCGGCCCAAGATCCATCATTATAATTAGACTGCCTTCGGCTTGTGTGTGTGTGTGTTGTGTTGTGTTGTATTGTGTTGCATACACTGTTGTAGTTCTTTAACTCCAACCTAGAGGTAATAATAGAGCCTACCTCCCAGAGTTTTCATGAGGATTAAATGAGATAATATTTTATAAAGCACTTAACACCCTGGCACATTGTAGGCACTATATAAATGCTATGGATTAGGAACAACAACAAAAAGGACAGGAGTCTTAGTGTTGGGAAGTAGGGCAGAACCTGATTTCATGGCAAGTATACTGGGGTGAGGAGAGTCTTGTAGCAAGTCTGCTCTACCTGACTCTGTAACCCTGGGCAAGGCTCTGGGCCTTATTTTATTTTATTTTTTGGCAGGGCAATTGCCGTTAAATGACTTGCCCAAGGTCACACGACTAGTACATGTCAAGTGTCTGAGGCCGAATTGAACTCAGGTCCTCCTGACTTCAAGGCTGATGCTCTACTCACAGCGCCACCTAGCTGCCCCCTGGGTCTCATTTTAAACATCTGTAAAATGGGCTGGATTCAATTGAACTAAGGTCTTGTGAACATCTAGAAAAAGATATGGGGATCCCAAAGAACAGATGGTGGCAGCCTAACCTCATCTTCATTTTTGGACATGGCGGCTAGACTGGTAAATGGGAGTGGAGGATACAGTGGATTGGGTTTACTTTGGTACTAGCAATATGCTAAAATTGCTTTTCATGCTCTTCCTATAGACAAGCTTGAGAGACCAGCACAACGAGAGGGATCCAGGATTAGCTGAACAACTGAACCCAAAGTGTCATCATGGATGTCTCTGTCAGTCTACTTATTTGTGGAATGTCCCAAGAAGCAACACTTGGCCATTTAAATTTTTTTAAATCATGGGTAAAGGCATCAATGACAGGCTTATCAAACTTGCAGATGGCACAAAGCTGGGAGGGCTAGCTGGTATGACAGACTCAGGTTCCTAAATTAAGAACACAAAGTTCTTAATAGGCTAGAATGCTGGGCCAAGTCTAATAAATGAAATTTATTAGAGAAAAATGTAAATTGTTATAATTGAGTTCAAGAAAAAAGCTTTGCCACCACAAGATGGTTCACATGACTAGATAAACTTTGTGTGCCTCAGTTTCTTCATCTGTAAAACAAGAAATGTGGACCGGATGCTTTCTGAGGTTTCCCCCAGCTTTATAATTATGGATGTGTGAACTTCATTTTATAGATGAGCAGACTGAGGCTGGATTGGTTAAGGAACTGTCCAACAATGCCAGTTCCCTTCCCATGATGCTCCTCCCTTAAGTAATCGCTAAGATATTCTTATGTTCTAAATCAAATGTCTTTTGCGTCAGGTAAAATGTATAAATCCCTTCTCAGAAAAGTGCTTTTAAACAGGTAAAATAAAATACATTGCATTACAAAGGAAACCAAAGGTGAGTGAAAATAAAGATGTAATTTTTTTCTCTATCCTTTGAAGCCCTTGGGTGGTCTGAGGACCTCTGGCTAGGAAGCCTTGCTCTAATCCTGTTATTTCTCAACCTAGATCCTGCTAAGGTAAGAGGGCTACATCTGTGGCAACTCTGCCCTCGGAGACACGTCTGGTACTGCCTTTGCTTATCTTGCAGGGTGGGCTTGAGGATTGGGAAGCTGCCCCATGCCTGCCGAGGTATACCAGAGTATGGGGACGTTTACAAAAAAAAAAAAATGCCAGCATTTTAATCATCCTCCCCTGGTCTGGGTCTTTTCTGACAGTGTTGTCCCTTTCCAGGGCTGTTTCACTTCATTAACATAAACATGCACTGTATTTACACCATTTATAAACTGCTCCAGTATCAGATTGTTTGGCCTCCTCTGGAGTGGTTACTGTCTATTATGTAAACAGATCATTGCTACAATTTATATAACTTGCATTATTTACCCAATAGACTGTGTAACTGCTCCAGATGAGCCGTTCGTGGCTGTCATGTGGTGAAAATCCATCTTCAGGCACTTTTGAAAACATGAGTCACTGTAGTCTTTTGTGTAAATCTCTCGCTAAGGAAATTTACAAAATGCATATTATCCTTTCAATGGCTTCTAATGCCTGCCTAGCAGGGCTGAAAGATTATTGCTTTGGGTTAATGCACTGGAAGAAAATGGAGCCTTTAGAAATGTTCCATGAATGCCAAAAAGAGGAGAAACAATGCTCAACCCAGCTTGGTTGGGTGGATTTGACTCAAGCCAAATCTTAGGGGCCTCAGCTCCTACTCATAATAAATACCCAAAGACACACCACATGCTGACATATAACTGACCTGCATGTGTTAGCATGTCGGATTCTAGGTTCAATTCAACATTGATTTTTTTCAGCATCTATTATATGCAAGAAAAGATGCTAGATATTAAATGGACCATAAAGGTTCAAGAAGACTGACAGCTACCCTGCCCTCAGATAGGTTCTCAGCTAATAGCAAAGACCACAGGCTTGTAGAGGATGCCCAACTAGGTCAAATTCAGGGACTCAGCTAATAAGAAAAGAGCTTCGTGGTTACTCACGGTATGTGAGGCGGGTCACTGCATCTCTCTGTGCCTCAGTTTCCTCAAGTGAAAAATGAGGGGATTGGATTAGATGACCTCTGAGGCTCTTCTTATTCTTTTGTCACTAGGCAAGAGGGTACCATCTCCCATCATTTTGATCTATATCTGCCCACTGGACCCAGATGGCTCTGGAGGAGAAAATGAGGCTGCTGACTTTGCACAGCCCTCCCTCACCTAAACCCAATTCACCTGCATGTCATGGCCTCATCTCCCTTATGCCATAGACCTCTTTGAGAATGAAGGACAAACAACAGCAAGGACGATGCCTAGGCAAGACCAACCTACATCGCAATGAAGGCTGGTTTATCTGACATGGCATCCAATATAATTCTTACCTGTCTCTTCAAGGGCATGTAGCATGAATGGGTGTATTGCCTTTACTCTTTTTATAATTTTGTTGAAGTACTAGGAAGTCAAAAGAAATTAATCGTGATGTCCAGCTAGAAATCGTTGGATTGGGGTGGTGTGGACTGGGGCACCTCAGTGATCTCAATAGGTCTTAAATCGGAAAAGGTTTGAGATTATGGGTCACATCATTTCATTTTCTTATCTCCATTGCCCAGCACATTGGCAGGTACATAGTAGGTGCTTAAATATTTCTGAAAAAAAAAATTGCACTATTTGACTCAGCTGATAAGGTGCTGGACCTGGAAATCAGAAGACTTAAGTTCAAATCCAGCCTAAGACACTTACTAGCTGTGTGACCCTGGGCAAGTCATCTAACCTCTAATTGCCTTAATCCAGTGGAGGAGGAAATGGCATAACCATTTTAGTAACTTTGCCAAGAAAACTCCAAATGGGGTCATGAGGAATCAGACATGACTGAAAAATGACTGAACAACCAAAGACTAGGATGGTGGAAAGAACACTCTGCAGTCCTTCTTCTAGTTGATTGTTGTCCTTCGTTCTCAAAGAGGACCAAAGTGATATTACTATGCTAGAGTCAAGTTTCAATGTGTCCGACTGTGGCCAATCAGGCCAATATGAGCTCGTAATACTCTACCACAGGACAGGCAGAAATAGTCCGTGTGAACATTTGGGATAGATACTCCAAATTTGTGTATCCTGCATTTCCTTTGAGCTGTTTCAATTCTGCTTTGCTCATAGAGCACAGAACCTTCTCTGAAGTGGGAATGCCATGCTGAATGGTCCTGTACCAGTCTCCCATGTCACACAATCAATTCCAAAGTTCTTGAGAGAGACCTTGAGAGTGTCCTTGTATCGCATCTTCTGACCACCATGTGAACACTTGCCCTGGGTGAATTCTTCATAAAATAGTCTTTTTGGTAAGTGTACATTTTGCGTTTGAGCAACATGGCCAGCCCATTGGAGTTGTGCTCTCTGAAGCAGAGTTTGAATGCTTGGCAGTTTAGTTTGAGTGAGGACCTTGGTGTCTGGTACCTTATCCTGCTGGGTGATCTTCAAAATCTTCCTAAGACAATTCAAATGGAAGCGATTCAGTTTCTTGGCATGGTGTTTCGACAATCTGCCTAGCAGCTGCTGTGGGGGGTGTAAAATCAACAACAACCAGCTCACAGAATGCTGCAAACGCCCAGGTTCTTTTGATCCGCTTTATTAAGGAAAGCAACATTAAGGGGATAACAAGCTTACTCTAATTCAGCATACAAATACTGTTCACTTTGTTCAGGGGAAAAAGCCAGCACCCTGAACTTCAGAGCAAATACAAACAAAATACACCACTTCCCTTGTCACCTTTTCTAGTACTAAATCCTTTCTGTCATACTGCTAATTCTCAGTACTACTTCCAGATTCTCCCTCTATCAGTGGCACTCAGCAACCTCTCTTTCTTTGAGGTTCATGTTACCTAAATTTAACTTGATTAACTCCAGGGTCAAATATAGAGTCCTTTGCTACCCTAGCCCCTTCCTCCTTTTCTTTCTTTTTCCTTTTAATTAATTAATTAGTTTATTATTAGTTTTCAACATCCCTTGAATAAGATTTTGCATTTACTTCCTGCCTTTCAAGTCTCTCTCTCTCTCTCTCTCCCTCTCTCTCCCCTCCACAATCCTTTCTCCCAGGCAAAAACGAAACTCTAAGGTTCAAGTACACTGGCCTACTTTCCCTTCTCCACACACAACCCTCTGTCTTCCATCTCGTGCCTTTATACTAGTCGACCCTCAAGCCTAGTGAGCTCTTGCCTCTCCTTGGTTTCCTTGGCTTCCTTCATCCCCCACCTCAAAGCCCATTTTAAGCAAGGAGTATTTACATACTTGCTCGCACTTCCACTGAAGCCTGGGGTGTCTCCCTTGAAGACAGCCATGTGACATTTCATATGCTGATGACTCCTGATCAGCTGAGAGACCTCTGAGCCCATGTGTGGCATATGTAAGACACACATGACTTTATATTGCTTTTTAATAGTATTTTATTTTTTTCCAATTACATGTAAGGACAATTTTTAACATTCATTTTTAAAATAAGATTTTGAGTCCCAAATTTCTCTCCCTCTCTCCCTGCTCCCCATCCACTCCCCACTTCCTAAAATGGTGAACAATTTGACATAGGTTATACGTGTACAATCCCATAAAACAGATTTTCACATTATCACTTCATATTGTTGAAAGAGAGGAAAACTCTGAATTTTGAATGGTAGACTAGAGATTTCCCTGGGATCATGTATGTCTGAAGAAGTCAGCCTTTCCCATATCCCTGACTTCCAGTGCTGACAATCGCAGAGAGTGCTGAGGAACTTCCCCCCAAGATCATTTTTTCTTTGGGAGCCAGGATCTTATCTTACCTCCAGCTGGAGAGCACATTGACTCGTCTCTTCTGATCTTTATAACCTTCAATTTCTATTTACTGCTTGCTTTGATAGAGAAGCTTACTAGCTATTCTCGATGGGGTTTTGTGTAACCAGAGAACTAAGCTGTCAAGAGTAAGCCAAATATTACTCTCCTCTTGAGACCAATCAGGAAAAGTGTCTTTTATTCTGATCCTTTTATTCTGGTGTACCCCCAGATGTGAGATCTTAGATGTTTAGTAGACAAAAATAATTTTAGCCCTATCACCCTCTTGGAGACAGGAGTGTGAAAGAGATTGCCTAGCTAGGGTTCTGCATTTTGTTCCTTATGCACTACTCTACCAGTCATGTTATAGGCATGCCCTTCCTTTTGTTCCTCAAAACAAAGATGGAAATCCCTTTTTCCCCTGATCATGGGGGGAACCAGATTTCAGATCAGGTATTTTTCAATGCCATACATGAGCCAAAAGAATTTATTATTACAAGGTGCCATTCATGCATTTTCTCTATATATATTCATGCATTTTCTCACTTGCAGTACCGCTTGCAACACTGTAATTCAGCCACTCTTATCAATGCATCTTGGAATCAGGCTCAGATACACTGAATAATTAGGTTCTTTTGGCTTTACTTGGCATCTAGGATGCACAATGGATCTAGCTCCAGGCCTGGAGTCAGGAATACCTGAGTTCAAATTTGGCCTCAGGCACTTACTAGCCTGTGACTCGGGAAAAGTCACTTAACCCATTTGCCTCAGTTTCCTCATCAGTAAAATGAGCTGGAGAAGGAAATAACAAACCACTCTCATATCTCTGCCAAGAAAAGCCCAAATGGGGTCATGAGCAGTCGGACATGACTGAAATGACTGAACAGCAACTACAGCCTAATTCTTTCTTTGAAATAATGTTAATACTTATGGTAAGAGAGGAAGTTAGACAGGGAAAGACAGAAAGGTCCCTAAAGCATTGCTTCAAAAAATCAGTTAGTCAAACACCACCTATTAGGGGCCTATTATAGGCCAGGCACTGTGCCAAGGGCTGGGGATACGAAAAGAGGCAAAAGACAGTCTCTGCTCTCAAGAAGCTCACAGTCTAGTGGGGGAAACAACAGACAAACAACTAGGTACAAAAAAGAGATATATAAGATAAATAGGAAATAATTGAGCAAAGGAAGGCACTAGAATTAAGAGGGGCTGGCAGAGGCCTCCTGGGGAAGGTGGGACCTTGGTTGGGGCTTTAAGGAAGCCAGGGAAGGAGATGGAGAGGAAGAGGAGGAGCATTCCAGGCCCGGGGATAGCCAGAGAAGACTCCCAGAGCTGAAATGGAAATCAGTATGTTTGATGGAAAGAACACTGGCCTTGGAGTCAGAAGAACAAGATTCAAGGCCAGGCTTGGGGACTTACTAAGCTATGAAACCTTCACTACTGGAAGCCTCATTTTCCACATCTGTAAGATAGGCATAAGCCTGTTTACAATTCTAATAATAATAGTTGACATTTTTATGGCACCATAAGGTTGGTATGATCTCAATGGACCCTCGGCAGCTCTTCCAAGGAGGCATTACTGGTATTCTTAGTCTCATTTCACTGATGAGGTGAAGGGGCTTGCCAGTGGTCACAGAGTGACCTAAGTTCCCGAGGCAAGATTCGAACCCAAGTCTTCCCAACCTCATGTCTGGCTCTTTTCCTGTGATGGACTCTGCTGCCTTACAATACCTACTTCACGAGGTGGTAGGGAGAACAATGCATTGTGAAGCTTGAGTTACTACTGGCATGGGAGCTGTTGTTTTGAATCATTATTGTCTGCTCTCATGGAGCAGCTGAGTTGATGGCATCCTCTGGGCTAACAGGAAATATTCCAGAAAGGTTAAGAAATCCCCTCCCCCAGGTCAGGGTGGATCATGGCAGGCCAAACATTTAGAGCTAGAAGCAGCCCAACCACCTCATGTTCCAGGTGCCAGGTCACCCAAATAGTAAGTGGCACAACCAGGATTCAAGCCCAAGTAGCTCCAAATCCCTAGGTTTTCCATGGTGCTATATCGAAGTCTGAAAGAAGAAAGGGACAACCATAAGCTCAGGCCTAAAGCCTACCAGGATGGGACTCTCTCTTCATTGGTGGAGATCAATGCCCTGTTCTTGCGTGGGGTTGGGGCAGAAATGGCAAGAGAAGAAAAGAAGAGAGTTTGTCACCCTCTTCATCCTTGGGAATCTTAAGTCTCTTCAGGTTTTGGTCATTTCTGGTTTCTAGATTTGAGAGAAAAGATGAAGGAGCCAATTCCACTTTGGGTTGCTGAAGGGAGAAAAGACTCTTGGGAAGAAGCGTGGCAGTCTGTATGGTGTTCCTATGCCCAACTTGTTGGGGCCTTTCCCCTTGGGTGAGATCTAGGGTTTTCTCTTGATTGAGCTAAGTTACCTCACTCCCAGTGGAGGAGCTCCTTCATTCTGTACTATCTGGTATATATTAGCCTATGTTTACTTTCTCTGAATTCGTTTTCTGCTATCAATTTAGGTAAATGGGTTTCTTGGCTACCTGCTATGTGTCTTCATTGTAAAATTGATAACTTTGTGGGAAAAGAGTCAAACCTTGGAAAGAAAGCTTGGGATCCTGCTTCCCTCACCAGTGAAGCGGTGATCAGAAGTTAGATTGGACCCGAAAACCGCATCCCCTAGACTAATCATGTTTAAAAGAGCAGAAGCTATAACTCTAGCCTGGTATCCCCTTCCTCTGAGGAAATCAGAGTGGCCAAGCTGTCGGCCTCAACCTCCTTTTTCCCTCCTGGCAGGAGGAAAATCTCTCTTGGAGAGTGAGAAGAGGCTAGAGATGTCTGCTCTTCCTCCTTTCAAGCCACAAAATGACACCTCTGTGCTACATGTGAGGGGACAGCCCTCAAAATACGAGCATTTATTAAGTGCCTAGTATGTGCCAAGCACTGTGCTAAGGGCTTTGTGAAGATTATCACAACAACCCTGGGAGGTAGGTGTTATTATTATCACCTCCATTTTACATTTGAGGAAACTGAGGCATGCCCAAGTAAAATGCCTTGCCAGAGTCACACAATCTTTAAGTGACTGAGACAGGATTTGAATGCAGGTCTTCCTGACTCCAGGTTCAATATAAATTATTGTCCAATCTTTCTGCAAATCAATCCTGTGGCCTTTTTAAAATAGCCATTTAGAAAATTTCAAGACTGAAATCAGGGCCATTTTCTTTGTAATATTTGCTGAGCGAATTGCACCTATGTTTATTCCTGTATAAAACTTTGTTGAAGCTCTATCTGCCCAAGAGAATTTGACCAAGATTGGGGGGAGGAGGTAAAAACTTTTCTTAATGGTATTTGAGTGACTGGTGACAGACAGAATCAACACATGCACTCTCCTCCTAAGACGCTGAAATAGCACCAAATGATGAATAAGACACATATAATATTGAAAACCAAACCTCTTCCACATTTCCATGCTTCTCCAGAGTTTAATTTAAATCAGCCCCTCATCCTTATGAGAAAGTGCCCTTACAGGGCTCCAGCACCTGAAAACAATACCTCGGTCCTGAATTGAATGCTCAGCTCACTGGCATTTAGAAATGAGAAATGAGAATGAATGACAAACAAGACGAAAGAACAAGAAAAAAATATTCATATCTTCCTACTCCCTGGCAACCAATTATGTCCCACAGGGAAGGCTGAAATTGCTTTTCTTTGGCTGCTGATGGGGTCTGTATTGGTAAGTCATCGAGAAAAGAAATAGGAGTTTCTAGATCCCTATAATTATGGAACTAAACAACAATTGGGAGATTTCATGGGCCTTCCTATTTACTTTTCCCTCCCAATGACAAACAGGACGAAAGAGGAAGAGCCCAGGAGTAACTTTTTATTCAAAGTTTCATCAACACCATTTTCTTCTCCACTATTTCTCAGCTTTCTATGAAAGACACTGTCCCAGAAACATCCCCCCATTATTTTAATTACGTTAATTGGCTTATTGAACATCAAGGCATTTACGTTAGTAAGTGGGAAATCAGTCTTTCGTCACATTCCTCTGCCGGTCGTTTATGAAGGAAGACCAGCCACTTTCCCGTCTTCCCCAGCTCATCGTAGCTGGGCCTTGGCCACAGTTAGCCTGAAGAAGAGCTGAGTAAGGCATAGGGCTGCAGGAGTTGTTGATTAAATGTTGAAAGTTGCTCTCTCTCCCAAATGAGCCCCAGCTAGAGATTCTTTAATGTGGGGATGAAAACAATGGAGTGGTGGGGAAGAGAGATCAGTTGTTGCTGTTGTGTTGTTCCAGTCATGTCTGGCTCTTTGTGACCCAATTTTGGGGTTTTCTTGGCAAAGATACTGGAATAGTTTGCCATTTCCTTCTCCAGCTCATTTTACAGGTAAGGAAACTGAGGTAAACAGGACAAAAGTGATTGGCCCAGGGTCACATGTCTAGTATGTATCTGAGGACAGATTTGAACTCAGGTCTTCCTGATTCCAGGCCCTGTGCTCTATGGATTCTATGACCTTCTCTTACCTTAACTTTCTTCAAACTTATGGATGGATTGGACCCCAAGTAGCCTACAAATCTCCTGCTTGTGGCAGGAACCAGATTAAAATACAATTGAGAAATGATTAACAAAATAAATACAATACAATACAGAAAAGTAAGGATTTGAACCCAGGTCCCATGACTTCAGAAAGGGTGCCTTAACCTTACAGTGGAATAGAAATATATTCATTGCCAAACTCATTGTGGATCCCCAAGAAGAGAAATGATCTCTTATATATCACACTTCTTGACTCAGGATTCAGGCTGTTCATCTTGGATGCATTTGAAAATGAACGATAGGCTTGCACCATTTGCTATGGATGGCTAACCTTCTTTGAAACCACAGACTTCTGTTTGGGGTGAGTTTTGACCTGTTTGGGAGAGCCCAGTTAGAGAGGGCCCCAGGATAGAGGGGAGATCATGAGTGAGCTCACTCTTTGAGGAATTTAATACTAGGGAGTGGCTTCTCCTGCTTATTCCCTGAGGTGTGGTCCGAAGAGATTTTCTCTTACTTCCCTGCCCAGGCTTCAGAGAGATCAAATAACCAGTGATTCATGTTGCTGTCATAGAAAAGAGTGTGGAGTTATCTGATAGACTAGGGCTAATGTAGCCAATGGCTTAACCACATGGAGCCTGGGCCAAATGCTGCTGGTTAGAGGAACCAGACAAAGCTCTCCAAGGGGCCTGAATCAATCCAAGAGTCTCCTCCTGGTTCCCTGGAATTGGAAGGTCCCATGACTAGAGAGAGAGATGGATAATCCCAGCTTCTCTCCAAGGGGATGACCTTTGAAAACAATCAAAAATAAACATGGCTAGATGGATGTTGAATGAATGGATGGATGCACGAATGTGCCTGCTCCCTCATAGCTCCCAGACCTTCTCACCTGCATCCTCCCTTCCCCTGCTTTGAGGCCAGTCTGTATCTTTGTTACTGTTCATTCCCCACCTTCCTTTTTTTTTCATATCTATCCCTCTGTCTTGCTTCCAAAATCTGCTTCCCAGGCCACCTCCATTCTATTTCCCTCTTTCTCTGCACAGTCCTAGTCCTTCAAAGAAAGTTCCCAGAGAGATAAAGATACTAAGGAGGTGAGAGGTTACTAGTAAGTACAGGTATGCAGATAATGATCTGCCCCAAGCCTGCTAGGCACAATGTACTGTGTGAGCCCAAGAGTATCACCTACTTAGAATCATCATGGGATTATGGGATTGAGAACTAAAAGGGACTTTAGCGACTATTGTCCAATCCTGTTCTTATAAGGAAACAGGGCCTGGGAAGAGGGCAGGGAATAACTTGACTGGGGTCACGCAGATAGTACCCAGATTTGAACCAGTCTTCTAGCTTCAAATCCATTGATGAATAATAGATAATAGCTGGCATTTATAGTGTGCTAAATTCATTGAAAAGTGTAGCCTAAAGATGCAGATGACCTGGTCCTTATGGCTGGTTATTAAGCAGTAGAGACAGTCTCGGACTCGGAGAACCTGGGTTCTTTGTTCATTCCAGCGCTGCTCTGGCCCTACCTAGCTGCATAGATTTGCCAAGGCTCTTGACCTCTCTGGGCCTGATTCATTGGTGAGTTGTGAGGCTCTCATGAGATCATGTACTTGAAAGCCCTTTGCAAGTCATAAAACTCTATCCATCTCATTTTGGGGCCAATAAGAAACAAAGAGGCAGGGCATGGATCAGGCCTTCCGTTTATCCTCCCTCAAGGCTGAAGTTTCAAAAAAGAACGGACTCATTGTCATTTCTCTCTATCCGTTTTAGTGTAGCAATTTATCAGATACAAAAGAAGCTTGGATAGCAGCTGGGAGGATAAATTTCTGATTCTGAATGGAGCAGGGGAAATATCTTCATAGCCTTGTATGCCTTCTGGGCCTACTTTCCTCCATCTCACTCATACTGGGGTGGGGGAGGGGGCTGCTGCTCTTCCTCCCCTAGTATTCTAGGGGTGACTCTGAGGGTTTTTTCTTTCTAGTACTTTTGCTAGAAAGTCTCCATCCATTGTGCTCCCCAGCCAGGCAGACAGAGCTTGAACAGTTGGTACAAAAAATATTCTGCTCCCCTCCCCCCAAAAAATTTGGGACACACTCTCATACAAGTCCCTTCTCATACTGAGTCCAGGGAAAGTAGAAGCTTAGAAAGCACATGTAGCCTCCTGGTGACAGGAAGTCTCTTTTTCTGCCCTTTGGGCATCCTGAAGAAGCTCCCCTCATTTGTCTATTCAAATCTAATTTATAGCATTCCACAGAAGGACCCAGGATTTGTCCATACTGCATATTTTATTGAATTTATAATTCAATGAAAGAGGGATTCTCACCTGACGAAGACATCAGAGCAAAGGACAGCTAGTTAGTTACATCTGCTTTGTTATATTATACCCCTGAGACACTGGGATCATGGGGACAGAACTGGAAGGGACCTTGGATATCAATTAGTCCAAGCTCCTCACCACAATAATGAACAGCAGGGCTTTAAACTTGGCAAAGCGCTTCGGCATATTTATCTCACTTGTTCTTTACAACAACCACGATGGGATAGGTGCTATTATTATCCCCGTTTTACAGGTTAAAAAAAAGGAAACTGAGTCTGGGAGATGTTAAATGACTTGCCCAGGACCACAAAGTGAGTATTTGAAACAAGACTCCAAGTCACACTCTGCACTCACTAAGCCAAGATCCCTCCTTTAATAAACGAAGAAACAGAGATAAATTGCCTTGTCCAAGGACTCATAGATGGTGTCAGAGCTAAGACTTGAAAAAGTATTGAGCTGGGAATCTGAGGACCTGGATTCATCTCCCCTTGCTCTCCCGTACTGTGGTCATTGCTGAAAGGGATTCGACATTAGGAAAGAGAATGGGAGATGAATGGGGTCAGTTCAACTGCAGCCTCAGAGAGGTTTGGTGTTCAGTTGGTTTTCCGTCGTGTCTGACTCTCTATGGTCCCATTGGGGTTTTCTTGGCAAAGATGCTGAAGTGGTTTGCCATATCCTTCTGCAGCTCATTTTACAGATGGGGAAACTAAGGCAAACAGGGTTAAGTGACTTGCCCTGGGTCACACAGCTAATAAGTGTCTGAGGCTGGATTTGAACTTATGAAGATGAGTCTTCTGACTCCAGGACTAGGGCTCTGTGAACTATGGCACCACCTAGCTGCCTAGCGAGTAGCCCAGAGAGGGTTACTTTGATCTTAAGGAACCAGCATTGTCCTTATGAGCATCCTTCCTCCTTGTACATGGCAGGCAGTGACTGCATATTTGTGGACTGAATGAATGCATGTGTGTGTCAGTAGGTGGGCAGGGAGGGGAGACGGGCCTTCCCAGATGTGTCCAATGCTGGGACATATGAAAGAATCCAGCTGTGAGCAAGTTATTAATGGATTTCTGAGGGCCAAATGGGGGCAGGGCCAGAGATTTCACCCTCTCAGGGGCAGGAAAGTTGACACTCTTTATAAAACACTTGTTCTGTTAAAAAGAAAACTATTTCATTTGAGCCAGGATGGAAAGCCGTTTCCCAAAGTCCCTCCCTTTCCAAAGCCCTTTTACTCAATAACCGAACAGCTGCTGTTCTACGTGCCTATTAAAAAGTAACACTAAGAATTCCTCATGTGAGAACAGACCAGCACCGGGGAGGCCTGAGCTGAGCCAGTGTCCAGATCCAAAACTCACACCTCCAATTTACAGGCAAAGCAGCAAGCATTTCCCTTCAAGGGGGGCAGTCTTGTACCAGATTGTCGATTCAGGATTGAAAGAGACCCTAGAGGCCACAGCAGTCCGTCCAACCCTGTTATTTTACAGATGAGGAAACTGAGGCCCACCGACATCCAGGGATTTGCTCAGAGTCACACAGAGAGCATTTGCCAGGATTCCAGCTCATTTCCTTTGGCACCAAGCCCAGCACACGTTGCTCAGAATGATCCTCTTCCTCGAGCCTTCCTCCTCCCCTTTCCTCCTTTCTCTCTCCCTCCTCATTTTCTCCTCTCCCTCTCCTACTGAAATAGATTGATGGCTGCTGACTGAAAGTCTGCTATTTGGTGCTCATTGCTTTAGTTTAAACACTTCTACTCGGCTTTTAAAAGTGTAAATAGCTCTCGAGGGGGTAATGGATGGAATGTATGATTCCTCAGGATTGTTGTTAATTAGTTTGTTTGATACTCTCCTCTTGACAAGAGAACATTAGGGTGTCACAGAATCTCAGGGTTGGATGGGCCTTCAGAGCTCATAACCTGGTCCCCTCCTACCTTTTCAGGCTTTTTACACCTTACAGCCTGACCTGTCCTCTTTGATCCAGTGACACTGGCCTCCTGGATGTTCCATGAACAAGATCCTCCTTTTCTTGGCTCTGGGCATTTTCTCTGGCTGTCTCCCATGCCTGGAACATTTTCCCTCCTTCACCCCAACTACTGACCTCCCTGGCTTCAGGTCCCTGCCTTCTACAGGAAGGCTTTCCCAAACCTTCTTAATTCTCATGACTTCCCCCTCTGTTGATCATTTCCTATTTATCTTGTGTATGGTTTACTTTGTGTGTGTGTGTGTGTGTGTGTGTGTATACATATACATATATATATATATATATAAATATATAAATATATAGTTGCATATTCCCCTTCCCCCCATTAGATGTAAGTTTCTTAAGAGCAGGGGTTGTCTTTTGCCTTTCTTTGTATCCCTTAGTGCTTAGCATGGTGCCTGGTACGTAGTAGGAGCTTAGTAGATCTTTATTGATGGATTGATCTAATCCAATTATTCAATCGATAAGCATTTTTGAAGCACAAACTGAATAGTCCTTAGGGATGCATTTAAAAAATGTTTTGATCCCTGTATTTCAACATTCTTGGTTTCCTTTGGAATCAATCCTCTGTATTTTATTTTATGCATTTAAAAACAAGATTCTGAGAAGGGATCCATACGGCTTAACCAGATTGTCAAAGGGGCCTAGGAAATAAGAAAAAGGTTAAAAATTCCCAGAGAAGAACAAAATACATGCAAAGCAAACACCAGGTAATGTGGAGGGTGGGGTGATAAGGGAAGGCTTCACATGGGGTGAAGCATTTGAGCTGAGCTTTGCTGTACCTGAGCTCAGACCTTGATCCTGTGTCTTGTCAAGAATCCTCTCTGTAAATGGACATACATTTGCTTGAAGATTTCCATAGGAGTAGGCCCCTAACACTGGAGGTGGCTTGTTTCACACTGGGACAACTCAAATTATTAGAAGTTTTTCCTGACACTGAGCCTTAGTTTACCTTCTGGGGCCAAGAAGGACAAAGTAATCAATACAACAGACTATGATGCCCTTTAACTGTATTAATGGATGAGAGAGAAGCACAAGGCATGTATAATTTGTACAGTGGGTGATACCTTAGATTACAGAAACTATTTCTATACATTGTGACTATAAGGACATGACAACATTTTCTTAAGGTATGGAAGGCTATGTCCTACATATTTGTTGTTATTCAGTCATGTCTGACTCTTTGTGACCCCATTTGGGATTTTCTTGGCAGAGATACTGGAGCGGTTTACCATTTCCTTCTCCAGCTCATTTTACAGAAGAGAAAACTGAGGCAAGCTGAGTTAAGTGACTTGCCCAGGGTCACACAATTAGTAAGTGTCTGAGGTCATATTTGAACTCATGAAGATGAGTCTTCTTGACTCCTGGCTTGGTGCTCTATGCACTACGGGGCCACTTAGCTGCTCCTTGGGACATTTACTGACTGCACAAAGACCTTACAAAGGTCTCCCACTGCATCCAGGACAAACACAACAACAACAACAACTGAGTAATCCTGTGCAAGTCCCCCATGCCTGGAATGTTCTCCTGCCTCATTTCTCTCCTGTGGCTTCCTTCACAACTAAGCTAAAATCACACCTTTTGTAAGATGCCTTTCTCCATGCCTCCACCCCTTAATTCTTGTGCCTCGTCTTTGTTGATTATCTCCAGTTTATCCTGTGTAAAGCTTGTTCATACATAGTTGTTTACATGTTATCTCCTCCACTAGACTGGGAGCTCCTTGAAGGCAGGGGCTCACTTCTCTTTCCTACCTTTCTTTTTATCCCCAGCATACTAGCACCATGTCTGGCCCATAGTAGATAGTGAATGTGTGTGCCTTGACTGACTGTCTCACTGAACTTTAGTCAACTCTCCCAGGCTTATTGACTAAGTTATTCATGGAATTCCCACACAGAGGAAATCACAGCTCATTGAAACGTCCAGAGTACCCCTTCACTTCATAGTCAAAGAATGCCCAAGACCACTCCTATCCTAAAAAGGTTCCAGGATCACCCAGAACCTCTCTGAAGTTTTCTTTAGGATCCGTGCAGGTTTCAGAAAATAGGGCCTTCCATATCATGAATACATCTATTCGCTTTGGGATTTGCCCAAGGTCACACAGGTAGGAAGTACCATAGGTTCAGCCTTTCTCTTTACAATGTGAGCGTCTTGAGAGCAGGGACTGGTTTTGCTTTTTCTTTGTCTTCTGTTGTTCAGTCATTTCAGTCATGTTTGACTTTTCATGATCCCATTGGGGTTTTGTTGTCGAAGGTAATGAAGTGGTTTACCATTTCCTTCTCCAGTCTCTCTCAGACCTTTTGTCTCAACTCTCCACTGTAACCTGTCCATCTTGGTAACCTTACTCATAGTTTCATTGAGCAACTCAAATCCCTGAGCCATTATGAGGTATTGATCCCGGATAGCAGCTTAGGAGTCTTAGTTTTCTTCAAAGTTCACCTTGGATGCCACCTGTTTGGGAAGCTTTTCCAGATCCCTTTAGTCTTCCTGGGCTTGCTCCTCAAAATTGTCCAGTACTTTGTTATCTGTGTACAGGTTTTATTTCTTCTTTAGACTGGAAACTCCTTGAAGGCAGGTCTTTTGTTTTCTTCATGCACCCAGAACCTAGGTTAGTAGGGGTTTAATAGCTGCTTTTTGTATGAATAAGTAAGCAATGAAATGAAGAAAGTAGATAGAGCAGATAGATAATAGGATCAGAAATTCAGAGCTTAAAAGGTCTTTAAAACCCATTTGGTCCAACCCATTCCTCCCCCCTGTCCCCCACACTTTTTAAACAGATCAAGCAAATGAGCCCAAGAGAGATTAAGTGACTTGCCTAAAGGCACACAGGGAAGAAGAGGCAGAGCTTGGATTTAAATTAGCCCACTGAACAGTAAGAAGTCAATAAGTATTTATTAATGCTTACTATGTGCAAAAGTACAGTGCTAAGCACTGGGAATCCAAAAAGAAGTAGAAAAAAGGACAGTCCCGCCCCTCAAGGAGCTCACACTCTCATGGGAGAGCAGAAAATCAGAAGGGCATGTGTAAAGGAATTTGGTAAAGAAGTCCTGAGTCAGCAGCAGAGCCCAGAGAGGAATGCCTGGAAATGGCATGGCCTTTTTTTTTTTTAATGGAGATTCTAGGAGAAATTGACCAATCCAGGGTGGGGGGGGGGCTCTTCCAAGGAAAGAAGGATGCTGGAGCAAGATGGAGAAAGAAGTCTGAAGGGAAGTGGGTCGTGAAAGGGAGTGTGCCCACCAAGGTAGGAAGGAAGGAGCAGTAGGTAGAGAGTACTCTGGACAAAACCATCCCATTTTCCAGTTGTGCTTTTCTGAATGCTTACAATTCTCCTTCTTTCATCTTGTTCAAAATGTTAGCAATCGTGAACTTTCTATTATTGTAACAAAGTGATAAAAGAATCTAGCTCCTCAGCAGACCCTTTCCTCTACAGCCCATCCATGCCTTGCCTACTTCTGTCCCCAATCGGATTTGGAAGGATGAGCTTCCAGTCAATTATTCAAATGAAGATGAGCCTCCCCCTCCCTCCACCCCAGTGTAGGACGCAACCGTGCTCAGGGTGTGCCCTGGCCCACCCAGAGCTCATGTGCTCCCCGAAATCATGGTGGGCCACTTGCAGAACAAACCACTGTCAAGTATGACAGCTCTATGAAGAAAAACTATCCTTGACTGTTTGCCAGTGGCTGATGGTGGGAGGGCCCGTGGGTGCCCACCCTTGTTGCTTGCACATGGTGCATGGGTCAGGAGAGCCAGGACAGAAATGTGTATGCTCAGCAGATGGCACTAGGCATCTCCTGAGATCAGAGGGTCATGGAATTTAGAGCCGGAAGAAGGGACCTTAGTGGTCACCGAGTCTCACATTTGGCTTTACTGTAACAATTATTTCAGGTTTATAGGTTTTCTAACACATGCTTTTACAAATGCTGATGAGAGGTCATGGAGTTACAGAATTTTAGAGTCCAGAGAGGGGCCCAGAGGCAACTAGTCCAACTCAGCCCTGAAAAAGGAGCTTCTCTCCAACAAACATCCCTTCAGCCTTTTCTGGAAGAACTCTGTGGATGGAGAGTTTACTGCCCTTCCCAATTTTAGATGATGCCTATTTCTTATTTACTTATTTTAAGCTCCAATTTGCCTCTTTGTAACTTCCACCTGATACTCTCTGGTCTGCCTTCTGGGGCCAAGCAGAATGAAGCTGATCCCTCTTCTGTGTGACAACCTTTGAAGACACGCTTGAAGACAAATCAATGATGTCCCCCGCTCAGTGGTGTCTTCTGGCTAAACAACCCCAGCAGAAGTCTCTTATACAAAATAAATTCAAGATTCTTTAGTTTCCTGGATATCTTCCCCACTCTTTCCCCACCTGATACTTTCTGGTTTATCAACTACCTTCCTAAAATGCTGCACCTAAAACTAGTAAAAGTCTATTCTCCATCATTTACAAATGGGGCAATTAAAGCCCCACAGGGGATGTGACTTGTCCAAGGTCATACAAAGGTAGTAAATAGCAGAGCCAGGACCCAAATTTCAGTGATAGCATCTAAAAAGTAGAGTTGGGAGTGACCTCAGATCCTCCTTCTGATTATGTGAGAACACTAACTGTGGAAGCTTTGACTTGTCCAGGGTCATATAGCAGAACTAAGCTCTCCTGACACCCCTCAGCAATCTTTTTTTTTTAACTGTGCCATGCTGCCCAATCAAACCCCAGCACCTTGCAGATGAGGAAACCAAGACTCATTTAGGTGAAGTGATTTGTCCAGGGTCACACAGGTAGGAAGTACCATAGGTTGGATCCAAACCCAAGTCTTGTGACCCCAGATTGAATGCTTTTAAAAACTACTTTGCCAGAACTTTTTCTTTAGTGAAAAAAAAACCAACACGTAAATATTTATAGTGAACCTGAATGTATTCCTGGGTCCCTAATTACCCTAGGAAAGTGATTCAAACACTGGATGCCTTAGCTTACAAGAATATGAAAATGAGGATAGAAACATCTTCCAGGTTCTTCCTCATCAGAAGAGCTAAGATCACTAACCTAGCACACTCTGAATTCAGCAGCCTCTCTACAATTTTGTCTTTGGAATAAGCATTTAGCTGCAAAACTCTCCATTGGCTCATAATATTTGCTTTTGTCCTGCTTGTGGCTAGTTAGGGCTATCCCTCCCTGCTGAATAGCTCCTTCTCTGTCTACCTCTTCCCTAAGAAGCAATGCCCTCACCCCCCCCATACTGATTTTTCCACAAGAATGAAAGAAAAGGCAACATAAATGAGCTCTCTCTGGGTGACCATCCTCAGTTTGAGCTTGTAGCTATGCCAATTCTTGCTCTAAGCCCCCATTCTTATCCTCTCTGAATCACTTTCCATAATCAACTAGTATTAATCATATGACACTATGTTGTTATCGTTTGTCCTTTGTTTTGAAGAGGACCGATGACATCATGGGCGAAGTCTTGACTTGTGCATGAATTAGATTTAAGTGAGGCAGAGTTACACAAGGTTGTCAGCCTCACCCTCTCTTCCCGAGTCATCAAAGCCCAGTGGTGAGACAGAACTCAAGAAGAATAGAGATGGATGCAGGGGATGACCTTGGTGTCTTTGATGTTTGACCAGAGCCTGCTTCAGTCAGCTTCATGGCCTTCGGAACAAATTGTTCTCACCTAACCCATTCTG
Source organism: Phalanger gymnotis (assembly GCA_028646595.1). Taxonomy (NCBI): domain Eukaryota; kingdom Metazoa; phylum Chordata; class Mammalia; order Diprotodontia; family Phalangeridae; genus Phalanger; species Phalanger gymnotis. Next base: position 18,790,639 of record CM053623.1, read on the forward strand.
CTGCAGGAAAGACTTCACACATTTGGGGTAGACATCCTCTGAACTCACTGATGGGTTTGAGGCCTGCTGGTTACCCTCAGCCTGATTTAGCCTGTCTGCTGAGATGGTACCTGAGTGAGGCCACCGCACATGCTACACCTTCTTGGAGCCATGGGTGAGAGTTGGGTGAAAGCGGATGTGAAAAGTGGAAGAGCAGCCCTGAAAAAAGCTCAGCAAGCCCTCCCACCAGAGGTGAATATCCATATACCCTTGAACACCCCATACAGCCTGATACTACATCACAGCAGCAAAGAAAGGACAGTTTGAAGAAAACTTCAAGGCAGGTAAATATCATGAAAACAGTGGAAAACTCTCAACAATCATTTCCCAAAGCAGTCTCATCCCTCTGAATTCCACTCTTGGCTCTTCCCGCAATGGGAGATGGACCCAGGAAGCACCACTTCCTCCACCCCCCCACCAGTATTTTATTTCCCCAGCCTATGCTGAGAGGGTAGTTTGGTCCCTCATGGGTGCTCTAGCTCTTGGCAGGGGGCACCAGGCACATTGGCATTGGAACAGAGAAGCTGGGGGGCTGATAAGAAGATTCATTACTAGGAAACTACAGTTGAGGAGGGGAAGGCTTTGATGTTTGGAAACTCTGTCAGGAGGAGATGGTAGAAGGGGTGTTGGAATCCCCCTGGCTTCCAGGCCATTTACCTCTTCTACTTCCTTCACTTTCCTTTCTCCTACAGGCTTTGTCCTTCTCGCCTGGCCTTTTTTCATGCAAGCTTGTATTAGAAGTGGGTATATCCAATGAGATCATCTCTAAGACCATACAAAGGTGTGGCTACTTCTCACACTGGGGTGGGTAGGTGGTGTAGTGGTTATAGCCCTGGGCCTGGAGTTGGAAAAATTCATCTTCTTGAGTTCAAATCTGGCCTCAGACACTTACTAGCTGTGTGACCCTGCACAAGTCACTTACCCCTGTTTACCTCTTCTGTAAAATGAGCTGGAGAAGGAAATGACAAATCACCCCAGTATCTCTGCCAAGAAAACCCCAGTTGGGGTCATGAAGAATCAGACACGACTGAAAAACAACTTAATGGTTCTTACATTTTTATATTTGTTTACCATGGATCCAATTAACCAATTCTTTCTAGGGCCTGAGAATATGAACTTCTTTCCACAGGGCCTCCCAGACATTCAGAATTGTTGCTACACGAAAAAACAGAATGGAAAGAGAAAACTAACGAACGACCTTGCCCCTTTAAGTTTTCATTCATTCCATCATCAGATCACATTTCCTAAGTGCCTGGTGGGTACACAATCCAAGGGGCAGGGACCCAAGTATCAGCCCTAACAAGGTGGTGGTACATACCTGTAATTCTGAGCACCTGGGAGGCTGAGGCTGGTGGAGCTCTTGACTCAAGAGTTTTGAGCTGCAAGTAAGCTAAGTGGATCAGGTATCTATACCATGTCAAGCATCAATATGGGGAATCCCTGGGAGGCAGGGGTTGGCAAGATGCCTAAATTAGCATGTGAACTTTGTCCTGCCCTTCCATTTCTTACCTGAGCTAATCAGTAGTGGGATAGGGCATGAGTAGCCCTTACCCTTTTAGCCTGAGAGAGCTTTAAAAAAAAGTTTTGGAGTAGTAATTCAAAAGGACTCATGAGCTGCATGGTGGGTCCATGACTGTAGATTGAATTACAAATCAGGAAATCTTGGACTTGGGTCTGGGGAATTAGCAGAGCTGTGTTGAAAGAGGACAGTGAACAGGCATTGGTGGCAGCCTCCGGGAGACATGATAAAGATAGCAGAATCATGAGGAAAGGAAGTTCACATCCCAGAAAGAAGAGAGAGGACAACTGACATTGGACCAAACCTAGGACCCACAAAAGCGACGTACAAGAAAAAGTCTTTACTAGTTTGTGCCATAAGTATTATGGGGACCATATGAGTGTACCTCTTGCTGGAATGAGGAACAGCATTTCTTGATGGGGAACCCTACCTATTCTCTTGGGAGACAGTCTAGGATTAGGATACGTCTCCCTCCCTCTCCCTCCCTTTCCCTCTCCCTCTCCCTCTCTCTCCCTCTCCCCCCCTCTCCCTCCCTCACCCTCTCTCTCTCTCTCTCTCCCTCTGCCTCCCTCTCCCTCTCCCCCCGCCCCTGTCCCTCTCTCTCTGCCTTTTAAATACATCTTCACTATTTTAAACATTGGGTAGCACAATTTTTAAGGTCCTGGAGAAACAAGAGTGAGATTCTTAAGGTTCAACATAGAATCTTGGGTGGGGAA
>CM053623.1:18793412-18810895 GCA_028646595.1 Phalanger gymnotis
TCTCTCTCTCTCTCTCTCTCTCTCTCTCTCTCTCTCTCTTTCTCCCTCTCCCTCCCTCTCCCTCTCTCCCAGCCCCTGTCCCTCTCTCTCTGCCTTTTAAATACATCTTCACTATTTTAAACATTGGGTAGCACAATTTTTAAGGTCCTGGAGAAACAAGAGTGAGATTCTTAAGGTTCAACATAGAATCTTGGGTGGGGAAAAATGGAGGCACAGAATTATCATTTGAAAATTTTCAAGACTGAGCCCAGTGAAAGAAAACTCAGAGCTCTGGTAATATACCAGGGATACATTGTGTCACAGGACTCACGGAAACAAACAATGGAAAGACGGGATTTCCTAGGAAAAATGTTGTTTTCTGTCCTTCATTTTCAAAGAGGACCAATGACATCATGGGGTGATGGCTTGACTTTTATGTGAATTGGATTTAAGCCAAGCAGTCACACAAAGTCGTCATCAACTTCATTATCTCTTCTAGAGTCATTGAAGTCCAGCGGCAGGACAAAAATCACGATGACTGACAACAGCCTGGGGTTCAGTAAATGGCCGTGTTTCCCAAAGGAGAACACAACAATGTTGACTAACTTTATACCAAATGACAGATTGGTTGTATAACCCAGATTCTTAAGATTGTGAAGGCATTTGATGGCAGTGCCAAGAAGGAACTACTTGGCATGAGGAAAAATATTTTATATTGTTTATTTAGCCTCAGATTATTGTATTAAGTAGTGTGTCTTTGTTTAATATTTGCATTGAATTGCAAAAGATGTGTATTTGGAAAGAATGAGGGGCTGGACAAACCCTGCAAGAATTAAACTAAAAAAATGTCTTGGAAGAAATTCCTGATTATAGTAATGCTTCACCTACAGTAGATGATAAAGTTAGGGCAGAGGTGGTCGGGCAGTGGTCAAGTTAGAGATGGTGAGAGATGACTGGGTCAAAGAGTACAAACAGTTCAGGGACTTCTCACATAATTTGAAATTGTTTTCCAGAACGAACTTTAGACCAATTTTCGGCTTTGCTAACAGTGCATGTTTGCCTGTTTTCCTCCAGCCCCTCCAACATTGACAATTTTTCTGTTTCATCTTCGCCAATTTGATGAGCGAGGTAAAATAATTGGTTTGATAATAGTCTTGGGAACATTTTCCCCCAAAATCTTTGTTGATACCTTTCATTTTTTTGAAAACCCTTCATATCTTTTGATCATTTATCTATTAGGGAATAGCTTGGATATATTTTGGCCCTGTCCAAACCCTGGCCATCAAACTCTGGCCTTCTCCAACTGGAACTTGGACTCCCGTCCTAGAGACCCTGGGCTCTGATAGGAGAGTTTTCATCTTCTCTTGCCCAGTTACTGGGCAATGACATCATTTTCCAACATGTCTATGTTAGTCTCCTCTGGCATCCCTTCCACTTTTCCCTGTTGATCTCCTTATCTTCTTTATTTGAAGGTAAGCTCCTTGAGGGCCAGTATTGTCTCATCTTTGCATTCATATCCCCAGCACTCAGCAGAGTATTTGGCAACAGCAATCACTTAATAAATACTTCATTTATTGATCTATTTTCATTCCATCATATTTGTATTAGTTCTCTAGATATTTTCGATATCACATTCTCATCCAGAACTGTTTGATGCAAACATTTCTGGATAAGAAAAAAAAACAATAACTCATTTGATAGAATCTCTTCTTCTACTTGAACTGATCTTTTTTTAAATGCAAAAGCTGCTAAGCATTTCCGAATCTACATTCTCCTGAGGAGCCTGTCATCTTAAAGAATGAGTGATAAGCTAATTTGGTTTACAAAGAGATAAATGGCTTTATTTTTTCCCTTTGGTTTAAATCTCCCCCCCCACCCCTTTTCTTTTTGGTTTTTGGGGTAGAAGAAGCCAAGAAATGACTTGAACTCCATCTAGTCCACAAAGAGATGGGGTACCCGGGTTTGAGAAATTCTAGTCTTGTTTTACTGAGTGAAGAACAATGCCCTGTGATGGGCTACAGGACAGCTAAGTTTTGGTGAGGAGATAGAGGTCTGACCCTTTCCAAGGAGCTCAGGCATTGAAGGAAGACAGGGAGCATCAGAGACCAAATTATATTATGGACATTATTAGGTGATGACATGAGTAATTTGAAAACTTGATAGCTCTACATAAATTTCGGTTATTGTTCCTTTATACTCCCCAGAAGAATTTTAGGCTTGGAATCACAAGATTTGGGTTCAAATACTGCCTCTGATGCTTCCTGGCTGGCTGTGCAACTGTTGGTCAAGTCATTCTTTGAACCTCACTTTCCATGTCTGTATAATGGAGATAACTGAACATTCCCATGGCTATTTCTCAGCTTTTTTTGTGAATTTGTAAACTTTCAGACTCAACAGAAATGCGAGTCTTTACTATTAAGAGGAGAAAGCGTGGTACAGTGGAAAGTGTTCTGGATTTGTCAGAGGCTCTGGAGTTGAATCCTGACTCTGCCACTTACTACCTATATTGGATAAATCATTTCATTGCCTCTGGACTTGTTTCCTCAAGTATAGGTTGAATTGGAGGAGATGACCTTGAAGATCCCTTCCAGCTACAAATCTACGAATCTGAGAAGCTCCAGGTGGTTCAATTGCACCTTTTTTTTTTATCATCACTTATAAATTCTTCCTGGGAAAGATAGCTGGTGCTGCCACTTCCAAGGGGTCGTTTTGCTCATTAGATTTTATCTTCTACTCCATCAATACAAATGATCTCAAGTTTGTAGCTGAGAACAGTAAAAGGAGAAGAAAGGTACTGGGTAAGGAATCGAGAGATTTGGTTTCTAGCCTCTGAGGGACTTTGGATAAATTGCATTTCCTCTCTGACACTCATCTGTCATATAAAGGGACTGGACATGATAATCTCCAAGGCAGGGTGCTTAGCTTGGGAGTCTGAACTTTTGTTACATTTTTAGCATTTTTGATCATTGTTTCAAATTGCTAACTGTTTCAGTTGTAATCCCATTTTATCCTATGCATTTAAAAATATTTATCTGAGGAATCTATAGGATTTGCAAAAATGCCAAAGGTTTCCAGAATACAGAAAAGGGTAAGAACTCCTGTTCTAAGGTTTTGTCTATCTCAAATACTCTGTGATAGGATTCTTTTTCATTTCCCCTCCTCCCTCTATAGGTGTTAATTTTCTTGTCTATAAAAGGGTGGAAATTCAATTCGATGATATTTTTGTTGAGCGCCTACTATGTGTAAGCCAGTATGTAAGTACTGGGATTCAAATACCAGTGCCTGTCCATCCCACCGTGTAAGGATAATATATAAACATGGACATATAAATGCAAAATATAAACAAAAATAATACAAAGTGATTCAGAAGGAAGAAAGCAGCAATTACTCAGGGCTAGTGAGGGTGGGGATTAAAGAAGACCTGGAGGAGGTGCCACAGAGCATTGCTTTGAGGGAAGACAAGGATTCCAAGAAATGGATGTGAGGAGAGAGTTCATACCAGACCTAGGGGCACAGAGGTGGTAGACATACTGGTTTGTATTGTGTATTACCTACCTCCCAGGCATGTTATAAGGAAAGACTTTTGCATACCTTAAAGTGCTACTTTCTAATGACACTTTATGAATATCATGACTATGAACTGCTATTATTAGGTTTTCCTCAAAGGAAGATACATTCCTGGGCATCCTTATGAGTGTGCTTTATACTTGCAACAGATTCAGTAATGTTTGTCAAGTTAAATGACCAGTTTCAGAAAAAAGATGGCCAAGATGCTCCATTCTAATGGCTGGTGGCCAGCACCACAACAGATGTTTTCTGTCCTTTTCCTAAGACTGCCTGTCTGCTGCTGCAGAAGCCACCAGACCGTGAAATCATTTTAGACCCAGTAACCAAATGACTGCTATTGCTTCTGAACACATTGCTAGTTGAAATTCACTCAGAATCCTTCTTTGGCTTTCACAGGGTGGTTTCAGGAACACCTGGCACTGCAGGAATCCTGACCTTGAGGGAATGATGGTCATATCAGTGAATCAAGCAACAAGCATTTATTTAGTAATAAGCACCTACTATGTGCCAGGCACTATGATAGCCTTGGGCTTTGTGCCTCATCCCCAAATCCTGAATACATTTGAAGTAGGGCTGCTGAGGACCAGTAATGTACACAATTGAAGGTTATATGTTGAATTAAGGTTTGGAAAGAGACACTCAGGATTTCACTAGAGCCTTGTCAGGTAGTTCTCACAGGGATCATTGTCATTTTACAATTAAGACATGAAAAAGAGGGATGCACTGGGAGAAGGGTAAAAAGAGAAGTAAAATGGATGTAAATTATCTCACATAAAAGAGGCACTACAGAACTTTTAAAGTGGAGGAGAAGATGGGGATGAAGAGCAACCTTACTCTCATTGGAATTGGATCAAAAAAGAAATAACATACACACTCAGTTGGGTATAGAAATCTATTTTACCCTACAGGGAAGTATAAAGAGGGGGGTGGATAAAAGAAAAGAGAGGCTGATAGAAGGGAGGGAAGATTGGGGAAGGTGGAAGTCAGAAACGAAACACTTTTGGGGAGGGATAGGATTAAAGAAGAGAGAAAGAAAGATAAATAGGAGGAAAAGTAGGACAGAGGGAAATACATAGTTGGCAATCATAACTGTGAATGTGAATGGTCTGAACTCACCCATAAAATGAAAGCAGATAGCAGAGTGAGTTACATGATTTAGACATAAAGGGTGATATCACAAGCAAATTAGGGGAGCATGGAATAGTTTACCTGTCAGATCTATGGATAATGAAAGAATTTAGGACCAAAGAAGAGACAGAGAGCATAACAGGATATAAAATGGATAATCTTGATTACATTAAATTAAAAAGGTTTTACACAAACAAAACCAATGAAACCAAGATTAGAAGGAAGGCAGAAAACTGGAAGAAAAAAATTTATGATAAGCATCTCTGATAAGACCTAATTTCACAAATGTATAGAGAACTGAGTAAAATTTATAAAAAAATAAAATAGATAAATGGTCAAAGGATATGAACAGGCAGTTTTCAGGTGAAATCAAAGCTATTTTTTTTTGATTTTGAAAATTTATTTATTTTTAGTTTTTAACATTCTCTTCCATAAGTTTATTTTTCTCCCCCTCCCTCTCCTCTCCCCTCCACAAGATGACTTGCAATCTGATATAGGTTCTACATATACATTCTTATTAAACATATTTTCATATTAGTCATGTTGTATATAAGAATTAAAATGAATAGGAGGAAGCATGAGAAAGACAAAGCAAAAAAAGAGCAAATAGTATGCTTTGATCTGCCTTCAGACTCCATATTTATTTCTTTGGATGTGGATGACATTTTCCATTATGAGTCTTTTGGAGTTGTCTTTGGTTTTTGCATTGCTGAGAAGAGCTAAGTCTATCAAAGTTAGTCGTTGTGTAATGTGGCTGTTACTGTGCATAATGTTCTCCTGCTTCTGCTCACTTCACTCATTATCAGTTCATATAAATCTTTCCAGGTTTTTCTGAGTTCATCCTGCTCATCATTTCTTATAGCACAACAAAATTCCATTCCATTCATATACTACAACTTGTTCAGCCATTCTGAAATCAAAACTAGTTATAGTCACATGAAAAAATGTTCTAAATCACCATCGATCAGAGAAATGCAAATTATAACAACTCTGAGATACCACCTCATATCTATCAGATTGGCTAATATGACAGAAAAGGAAACAACAAATGTTAGAGGGGATGTGGGAAAATTGGGACACTAATGCATTGTTGGTGGAGTTGTGAACTGATCCAACCATTCTGGAGAGTAATTTGGAACTATACTCAAAAGGTTAACAAACTATGCATACCCTTTGATACAACAATACTACTACTAGGTCTGTGTCCCAAAGAGATTAATAAAAAGGAAAAGCACCTACATATACAAAAATATACATAGCAGCTCTTTTTGTGGTAGCAAAGCATTGCAAAATGAGGGGATGCTCATCAGCTGAGGAATGGCTGAACAAGTTGCATTATATGGTTATGATGGAATACTATTGTGCTATAAGAAATGATGAGCAGGATGAACTCAGAAAAACCTGCAAAGATTTGTATGAACTGAGTCAAAGTGAAGTGAGCAGAACCAGGAGAACGTTGTATGCAGTAACAACAATATTGTTATGATGATCAACTGTGAATGACTTAGTTGCTCCAAAAATCCAAAGATCCAGGACAGTTCTGAAGGACTCAGGATGAAAAATGCTCTCCTCCTCCAGAGAAAGAACAGATGGCAACTGAATGCAGATCAAAGCATACTTTTTTAAAAACTTTCTTTCTTTTTCTCTTTTTGGTTTGTGTTTTCTTTCATAACGTGACTAATAGGGAAATATTACTATGTACATAACTGCACATGTATAACCTCTATTAAATTAATTTCCTTATCAATGAAGGGAGAGGGGAAGAAGGGAGACAATTTTGAATGCAAAATTTTTAAAAGAATGTAAAAAATTGTTTTTCTACGTAGTTGAAAATAAAAGAGTACTAAAGACTTGGGTTTGAACCCTAACTTCTACTTACTTATGTGTGTGGCATAGTAAGGCGAGTCATTTTATCTCCTTAATCTACAAATGAAGTATTTGGATTAATTCTAAATGATCCGTTGATCCTATGTAGAGAAGCATGGTGAATTGGTGATTGGGGAGCCAGCATCAGAATTGGAAAACCTTGACTAGGTCTGTCTCTCCTACATACCAGAAGGCTGTGTGACACCTGGGCCAGTCACTTAACTCCTGAGGACCCAGGGGACTCTCCTGAGCAGGTTACAAAGTTAAAAAGCAGGTGCTGACCTGCATTGGGAGAGAGTTCCCTCACTCTAAAAGTCCTCTAGCACTGAAAGTACTGGTTTGGGAAAAGAAAAAAAGAAAATGCCTATGGCCAGGAGGTTGCAGATGGAGTCTATGTAGATAAAGAATTTTACGAACCTCAAAGTATAATTGAAATGTACTGCTCATTAAAATCACTTTGAAAGGCATTTATTTTGAGGCATTGTCAGGTGAAGGAGAAGCATCAGTAAGAGAATTGAATATATGTGTTAAACTATTGGCACGGTAATAAGGCGATTTAAGCTGTGGGATCAGGCCAGAATTCAAAGCCTTAGGTTTCACAGAGACCTCCTCTGAAATGAGTGGAACAGATGGCTGGCTGAAAAAAAAACCCTGCCCACCAGGCTGGGCTCCTGACACTCTGTTCCCTCTTTGCCCACTGGCAGGAAGTCAGGGGCAAAGATGGCTTGAGTAGAAGGCGGGGGAGGGGGGGCACCAGAGCCACAGATATGCTTAGACACGTGAACTCTGAAACCTAGAGAATGGACCTGTTCAGGCAGCCATATAGCTTGGGGACAGAACTCCACATTCCCAGGACTGGAATCTGGCAGACATGGCCCTTGGCCTCTCCTCAGCTGCCCTGTTGTAAACTGTAACAAATGCTACCTAAACTGCATGGCCATGAGTGGATAGAAAACTCCCTGGGCTCCCTAAACAGCCAGAAGTGGGTGAGGAGGAGTCATAGACCAGTGCAGTGGCAGCAACACTTCTGTCTGTTGTGGGGAGGAAGCAGAGGTTCAGATTTCTAATTTGTGGGAAGCACAGAATATAGTTAGACTTTAAAATTTTATTTTGTCTTTTGGTCTAAACCTGTGACTTCATCTTCCTGGAGAAGAGTCTCAAATAGTTTTTAACTTGCAATCTTGGAGAGTAGCCTGGGGTGGGGTGGGGACGGGGGCCACTGAAATAGGACAGTCAGTGTGTCAGAGGCGAGACATGAAATCAGGTTTTCCTCTTTCTAAGGTTGGTCCTCTACTTTTTGGACCATGTTGACTCTTGTGGATATTTCTACTGTTAAAAAATGAGGTTCTCATTCCCCCCCCCCCGAACAATGATGCCAATGAACATATTCATTAGTTTAAAATATTTTAGACATATTTTGTTCTTCCATCACTCACATTTCCCAATGTATCCCTCCCCTCCCATCCATCCTTATAGCAAAGAATGAGAGAGAGAGAGAAATAGTCTAGCAAAGTCACTCAACCTTAACATCAGAAAAAAGATGTGACTGTATGCAGCATCTTCATCCATAGCTGCATATCTCTGAAAGAAGAGAGGGAAGTGCCTTCTCAGGTCTCTTGTTACAATGACCCGGGTTAGAACCAAATTGCATAATGTTGTTTCAATTATTTTGTTGCTGTTCTCTCCATTCACATCATTCTGACCCTTTGTTGCAACAATTGGCTAGCAGCTGCTGTGGGGGTGAAAAACCAACACAAGCCCAACAACAAGAATGCTACAAGCCTAGATTCTTTTGATCTGCTTTACTAAGGAAAGTAGTGTTAAGGGGTTAACAATCTAACTTTAATCCAACATACAAATATCATTCACTCAGCTCAGGGGGAAAAGCCAGCACCCTGAACTTCAGAACAAGTACAAACAAATTACAAATATACATTATAAACAGACCAAATACAATTCATAGTTACCAAGGAACCATAAACATCTGAGTTCAGCTGGGAGCTTGACAAGTCTGGCTCACAGTCACGTGCCACTCCTGCTGTGGCTCAGAGCTCTGAAAGAGAAAGCCAGCCTTTGTGCTTATACATCCTGTTCAGGGCCAAAGGTGAGTCACACATGCGACTCAACCACTTGACCTAAAATCATCACAAAAATGCGACTTAAGCCCATGTGGTCCAAAAAGTCTCTGATGTCACAAACGTGTCACTCAAACCCATGTAAACTAGGTTTTCTCTTGAGGCCAGGAGGTCATCAAGGACTTCTAAGTTGATCAAGGAAACAAAGGCCAAACTCTTCCAGGGCACTTGGTTGAATAAGTGCTAAGAGCCCATCTTGATTCCCAATACACCATTGTATTGGTTGTTTTCCTGGTTCTGCTTTCCTCACTTTGCATCAGTTCATCACAGTTTCTCACATTTCTCTGTATTCATCACATTCATTATTTTTCAAAGCACCACGTTGTTTATCTACAACTCATTTAGGGATTTCCTAATGTGACGGACATCTACTTTGTTTCCTGTCCTTTCCTACCACAAAATGTATTGCTTTAAATATTTCTTTTTATCATTAACATTCATGGAGTATATGCCTAGCAATGAGATTTCTGGGTTAAAGGATATGTACATTTGAGTCCAATTTTTAGCATCAGATGAAATTTCTTTACAGAATAATTGGACCAAAGCATAACTCAACTAATGGTGCTTTAGCAGGTCTGTCTTTGGACAACCCTCTGATATTGACTATTCCCATCTCATGTCAACTTTACCAGTTTCTAGGTATAAAGAGAAACCTCCAAAATTGTACTGATTTGTAGCAAATATCTCTGAAAAGATAAACAGGATATATGGGAAACTAACAAAATGAGACAAAAAGCCATTTACTCCCCAATAGATAAATGGTATAAATTTGTTTGCAATCAATCTGTATTCAAACATTGGAATTTGCAGCTATGAATGGTGGTTCCTGTGTGCATAGACTTGCCCCCATGTTTGCTTTCAGTCTCTCCACTGTCTTGTTCCTGGTTCTCCAACTTCTGTACAGTTTGGATAAGCAGTGAGGAGTGGGGGGAGGTCACAGAAAGATCAGTGGGCTTGGAGTTGGAAAACTATTTTTACCATGGCAGCTCATGCCAAATCAGTTACACTGGGGCACACCAGCAACCCCTCAGAAACACGTGCTTTTGTGATGGTTGAGGCAAATAGTGGGGAAGTAAGTGTATAGAGAGCTGAACTTGGGAGGGTTGGATGCTCTCTTGGCTGTGTGACTCTAAGCCAGTTAACTTCTCTCAGCCTCAGTTTCCTCATTTGTAAAATAGAGATAATAACAGCACCTGGCTTTCAGGTTTTCTGTAAGGATCAAATGAGATAACATCTTATTACTGTATCATGGACTCCCTTGGCAGTCTAGTGAAGCTTATGAAGCTTCTTAGAACCAGGCTCGTTGCCTACATGCATACCTGAAGGAAAAGCTAAATTTCAATTAGAGGTAGTACAAATGAAGCTGTAATTTTTTAATTACCCAGGTTCACAGACCCTCTGAAATCTCTCTGTAGACCCCTTGGGGATCCCAAGTTAAGGACTTTGGCTCCAGCTCCTTGAGTATGGTCAGGAGTCATATGCCACATAAATCAGTACCATTCCCGTGCCATGATGTTTCACCTTGATATCCACTTTCCAAGTAGAGGTCTACTCTGTGAGGATTAAGAGCTGTCCAGTCTTGCTCTTTCTGTCACGATCTTGTCAAGCTCTTTCATGGTCTCCTTCAAAGAGCTGCAGGAAACCAGCCAGGGTGCCTGTCATCCTCCTCACCCACTGGAAGGGCAGGACATCCCAGAGCCATGTGAGGTGCTAGTCTAGGCCCATGTACAGAGATTCTGGAGCCAGGGAAAGCAATACTTCCCCACTATGATCAGCTAGGCAGGTTGGAAACATGTGAAGCCGAAGGTGCGAAGGTTAGCCTGGTGTGTTCTGTGGCAAAATCAGATGTTGAGAGACCCTAAGGGTAAACTTTGGTAAGAGCAGACCAGACGCCTTCTTAAGAAAGTGATCAGATCTGTACTGTCTCCAATACCACAAGATGCAGTACCCAGATCCATCATACCTGTGGCTTTGGGACAGCAATGGCCAAAAGTATGGGCATGGGCCATTCTGTTGTGGAGGGAAATGTTTCCCCTCCCAAGTTCATCATGTGGTCAGTTTCCTCTCATTAATCTGTTCACCTGGGATCAGCAGATCCAATTAATGCTTGGCTTCTACCAGGCACAGCCACAAACATGGCCATATCTGGTCCAGATAGTTTGCATGTATCTATACATACATGTATATATGCATATATACATATGTATTTATATATAAAGTATTTTTATTATGAATTTGATAACTGCCAAGCAAAACATTATATATGTATACACACAAACACATACACACATGCACACAAACATAATGCTTTGCTACTTTCCTACCACACCACCCTCCCCACCCTCAACCCATCCTAAAGCTCTGCTAAGGTCATCTTCCCTATTTTCCCAGACCACAGACTATCTGCTAGACCAGAAGTGTCAAATAGATAGTTCTGAATGAGGGACAAACTAAACAAAATGTAATTGGAAAATATTTAAAAATAAATAAAAATAGAATACAAAATACATAATGTGAATTTATGGTTTTCTAAGTTGGCTGTTTCTGTTTGAGTTTGATACCACTGTTCTAGACCATCATGATGTACAGGGGAAAGGCAATAAGCATTTATATAGCACCTACTGTATTCCAGGCACTGTGCCAAGTGATTAACAAGTATCATTTCATTGGATCCTCACAACAACACTGGGGAGGTAATTATCCCCATTTTACAGTTGAGAATGCTGAGATAAATCAAGGTTAAATGATTTATGGTCATATGAGGTCACATTTGAACTCTGGTCTTCCTGACTCCCAGTTACCTCTCGTAGAGTTCACAGACTTCTGTGTGAAAGATTGTTGTCAGAGGAGTGAGCGACAACACTTGAGGTGGGCAGGCTTGATGGTATCTGGCAAGAAAACAAAGATTTGGAAACAAAGATGAAGAGGGAAATGCTTTGTGCAAATTCCAGGGGGCAGAAGATGAAGAATCTCAGAACTGCTAGTTGTCCAGTTCAATTGGAATCAGGAATTCAGAGAGAGAAGCAGAGTGAGATAAGGCTGAAGAGGTGGAGGACATGACAGATTGGGGAAGGCTGGGACTTTCCCTGATGCCTTTTCTGCAGACTAGAATTGGATGGGGTGGTGGTGGTCACGGGGCAGGAGTGGGGAGTGGATGGAAGCGATTTTCTCCACCTGCACCTGCCACTTTGGGTTCTGGAGGGGAAAGGGCGCAGGGAATGTGGAAATGGCAGAAGTCTGATAATGAATGGAGTGAGAGGAGCAGGAAGGGTTGCCTCTGGTCACTAGAACCTTAGGATTATAGATCCTAACATCCTAGGTTATCCGGTCCAATCCCTTCACTTTACAGATGAGGAAACTAAGGCCCAGAAGAAGTGACTTGTCCAAGGTCATATGGTCATATAGTGTGAGATCCAAGATCCAAGTGAGCTTAAACCCAAGACCCAGGTCCTCAAACTCTGACTCTATAGCATTCCTTCTACACCATGGATCATGAAATGTTAGCGAAGGACATGTGCTAGGGTTACTTTCTCCATGCCCCTTCTGTAGTCGAAGCCTGGGTTCCAAGACTGAGGCTGGCTTCTTTTCCCCTCAGAATTCTAGAAGTAACTCTGGGGGAATTAAAGGTGTCTTTTTAATGCTATTTCTCTTAAGCCCCACCAATGTGCCCCTCCCAATGATTACCAATGCATTCAGGGTTATGAATTAGCCTGGTGCCAAAGCAGGTCATTGTTTCAGCAAAGTATAATCCCAGAGAGTTACCTAGAACACCAAGAAGTTAAGTGGCTTGTCCAGGGTCATACAGATGGGATGTGTCAAAAGTACATCCCTCTCTCGGCTGTACTCCTGGCTCTTGATTTTCTCTGCCATTCCATGGAAGTCTCCTCATCCTGGACATTCACTCTATCCATGGATTTCTCACACTGGGAATATACTTTGCTCCATCAGCTTCTTCCTTTCTGCGTTTGGCTGGGTTGTCAGACAAACTGAGACCTGGGAAAAACCTAGCTTAAAAAGGCCAAGGCCTCCTGTTTCATCTGGGTCCATCTCTGGGTGTCCTGTGAATAGAGTGCTAGACCTGGAGTCAGGAAGACCAGAGTTCAAATCTCACCTCATACCTATGTCTTGCCACTGGATCCAGACGACTCCAGAGGAGAAAGTGAGGCTGGTGACTTTGCACAGTCACAGATTTAAGTGAGCTTAAATCCAATTGATTTGCAAGGTATGATGTTACCTTCCTGATATCGCTGTTCTCCTTCAAGAACGAAGGACAAACAATGATAACAAACAACACCACGTCATAACGATAATATATTACACTAAATTTCATAAACGTATGAAAGTTATTATTATGTTTAGCCTCTCAATTCATCCTAGATTGCTTTCTCCATCCCCTTCCTATTCCACAATTAGCCCTCAGGTTTTACTCTCCTTCCTCCCAAATAAAAATGTATATATGGGGCATATCACAGCATGGTGTTAGGAGGAAAGCCACCAGTTTAATGTTAATCATAGTGTGCCATACGTGACTGATAGACAGGCTTTTTATTCTCTGTGGGGTCATTTGTATTTTGAGAAAACAGTTCTGTAACCCAAATGAATCTGAGTTGTAGGGTGCATGTGTGTGTATGTGTGTGTGTGTGTGTGTGTGTGTGTGTGTGCGTGTGTGTGTATAGGGTTGTTGTTGTTTAGCTGTTTTTCAATTGTGTCCAATTCTTTGTGACCCCCTTTGGGATTTTCTTGGAAAACATACTGGAGTAGTTGGCCTTTTCCCTCTAATCATTTTACAGGATGAGGAACTGAGGCACACAGGGTTAGGTGACTTACTGAGGGTCACACAGCTAGTAAATGTCTGAGGCCAAATTTGAACTCAGGAAGATGAGTTTTCCTGACTCCAGGCCCAGCGCCACCTAACGGCCCATAAAGTGGACGGATATCAAGAAGCAAAGATTGAAGGGGGAGGCTTTTCTGTTTAGCGCTTCCACCTTCCCTCCACCCCCCACCAAGGTGGCACTTTATGCACTGTTTCTGAAAGATGTCTGGCTTGCTTAATCAGTTTACATCTTGGATTATTGCTATGAATGAGAAAAGCAGAGCAGGGTAGGGGCGAGAACACTCTTGGGACCTCTGATGTCCCCCAACTATAGCTTTCGAAGCCTATCATGCTTCCAAACAGACTTTTGAAAAGATACTTTATTGAGAATGAGAAGGACCAAGAATAAGCTTAGTGTCCTGAACTACGGGCATCACAATAAGGCTGGGTCTGCTGGAGCCAGCTGGATTCAGGTCTACCTGAGACTCTAGGGCATAAAGGCCGTAGCCTGCATGCAGCTGTTTTTTGTAAGGCCCTTGAGCTAAGAATGGTTTTTACATTTTTAAATAAAGTTTGGCCAACTCCGTATCTTGTTTAGTCAGGTATTGCTTTAGGGCAAAAGTGGTACTTAGGGCTGAATAATGGGGGAAGCTTTGTTAATAAAGGGTGGGATCTGGGGAAGGAGTCATTTTAGGCTAGGAGACAACAGTGAGGTCAGAATAGTGTAGGTATGAGAGTAAGGAATTTGTGTTTAGAGTCCCTGGTTTGAATCTCTACCTTTTCTTGTTACTTACCGGGTGACCTTGGATATGTAAATCCCTTCTGCTCCCTGTCTTCAACTTTCTAATCTAGAAAATTAGGAGTTTAGACCAGATACGCTATGAGTTACTTTCCAACTCTTAAAATCCCACATTCTGAATCTTTGAACAAGGTCAAACTTTCTTAATGGATTCTATTTTCATTACAATGGCATCTTGTCACTAAGGGAAAGTCTACTTCAGCCCATCTACAAAATTAGAGTATACCGAGATACACAATTCTTTTATAAAGCCATAATCTCTGAGTTATTTTGAGGCCATCTATCAAGTTACAAATACCTCTAATGAGCACACTCAGTAGCTGGAGGGCTTCCTTCCTAGTCTCCTGGCAGCAGCAGGCAAAGGGGTGATTATACCTTACCCTCTTTGAGAATGTCAAGGTTAGTCCAAAGCAGTAACAACTCATCTTTATATAGCACTTTGAGCTTTAAAAAGCGCCGTTCCAACAGCACAGGGAGGTAGCATCAAGTGCCAAGCTGAGAATTTTTGTTTTGTTTTATTGAAGGCTATTGTTTTCATTGTATAAACACTTTTTGGGGGTATACTTTCAACTTGTTTCTTAGAGTTATTTGAGAAATGCATAGCACCCTTAGCAATATTTTAGCATGACTGTCTTCCTTACTCCTTCCAGTACTAGTTATTCCCGTCTTGGCTAATTTGCAGGGTGTGGAATCAAACCTTAGTGTTATTTAATTTGTATAAGTTTTGATTTGGAAAAAAAAAAAACTTTTCATATGGTTGTTAATAATTTGTAGTTCTTTTAAGAAATGTGTATTTGTCAATTGAAAGATAACTATTGGTATTATCTATTTATGTTAGTTCCCCTTGTCCTGGATATCACATATTTATTAGAGGTATTACTATAAAGACTCCTCTCCCCACATTTTCTACTTTTCTTTTAAGTTGAGCTGGATCGATTTTATTTGCACAAAAGCTTTTCAATTTCATATAATTTGAATCATGGTTCACAGTGTGTTAGGAGTGAAGTTAGAGAAAAATACTAGTGCTACAACTGCGTGTGATGGATGCTGAGAATCTACAAGGAATGTTTCTGAGAGCTATTTACTATAAAGATTGCTCCCTTCCCTAATTTATTGCTTTTTTGAAAGTCAGGCTTGCTTGATTTTATTTGTTCAAAAAGCATTCCAAATCATTTGTACAATCCAAAAGTATTTATTAAGCACCTACTGTGTTGTTGTAGATTGTAACCCAGTAATTTTTTCCTGTCCTGTATGATTTTTGCCCACGTATTTCCATAGTCTCTGTAGAAGGAAGACCTATTCAACAAAATGGAGGTCTTCCTTTAAGATTAAAAGAATTTTTAAAAAAGTGAATGAATTGTAACTCTGGCAGCATTTTATAATCTAGGAAAGTTTTGAGTAGTTCTGGGAATGGAATGCCTCTGCTTTGTGTGAAGAGCAGTCCAGTTAAATATGGAGAAACTTATCTCCAAAATTTGGGTCACTAGGTAATGAGTTCTTTGGGAATGGTGACCTATGAGACAGATAAAAATATCAGGGCAGCCCATAGATCATCCATTCTGCCTATGTGATTGGCCCATTCCTTTTGCATTTGTTGGTTTGTTTTTGATAGACCTGTGATTTCATTGGCATAAGGAATACCTGATGAGAAAAATTTCCTCTACCCGTATGGATCAGGAACTATTCTATAGCTAAAAATCTCAAAAAAAGTTGTCGAGAGATGAAGTGATTTTTCTAGAATTATACAGCTAGTATGTGCCAAAGGCAAGTCTCAAAACCAGAGCTTCGTGCCTGAGCCCTACGTTTACCTGATCGTATATGTCTTTTCTGCTCCTTCTCAACCAAGCAGCAATGGTGAGATGCAGCAGCTTGCTTCCATTCATACCATGAACATCCCACTGGCCATTGATTCACCTGCAATTTGAATTCTATTGAGATCTTGGTCTGCTATAATCTGCAGCCCTAGAGCATCACTGAGAGAGTTAGCCTTTGAAAACAGGGTCTTTGGTGGCAAAAAAAGCAGCTTTCACATGACTTTAGTAGCAAACTAACATTCCTTGTAGATTCTCAACATCCATCATATAGAGTTGCCGTGCTAGTATTTTCTCTGACTTTACCCCTAACCCTGTATGGCCCCTAATTTTTGCCAACCCCTGGACTCAGGGAGAGGTAGTAAGGGGAGACTTTCCTTTCCCTATCTTCTTCACATGGTAGTGGGATGATGGATGATCTTATAAGACTTAAGCCTTGATGAATGGTTGTTTCAGCGCAATTTATGGGACTTTTCTCTTTGACATTTAAGCTCTAGCAAGTGACTTTCTCATGAAGAGATCCTTTGATTCTTTAAAACAACAATGTTATTGTTGCCCTCCAAAAGCCTCTCTCCAAGAATCAGAGTTATATATAAACCAGCAAGAATGCATTCATCAGACTTGGAAACACGTCTTTGTAAAGACTGACAAGAAGAGAGTTTGGTAGCTGAAAAAGTATCTTTTCTACAGAACATTCCCTTGAGGTTAGGGAAATGGCATTAATGCCCATCGGATATTTGCATCAGCACTTTTTTCAGCATTAAAGAAGGGAGGAAAAAATCTATCTTTGTTTTATGGAGATTTTCTTTGGCCCTTCAGACTTCAGAGCAATCTCTTGGTTGGCCCTTGCCAACAAAGACTTAACATTTACCAGAGGATCAGGGTGAATTGCACAGGCATTCAAACCACGGTTGGTTAGAAAAGCCAGCATTTAGCAATGAAGCTGTGCGACTAATCTGCAGCTTGGAATATTCTGGAAGGCTGTCGCAGAGTGTGCCCGACAGCTGTCAAGCCAGGAAGGTCTTGTCTCACAAAGAACCCCTTCAAGATTCTAAGTGTCTCCCAGACCCCTCTAGCTATCACATACTTTTGCCTGGTTGGAAGTTTCTAATACTTTGTAATAGCCCATATAAAATCATAAAACTTCATAATGGCAATGAGACATTCCAGGCTTGGTTTAATATGTATCATCTAGTGACTTGCAGTACAACCTACTGAGTGTCTTGGCATAAGTCATTTTGATAAGTTTGTAGGGCGGAATGATAATGGTTCTTGTCAAGAGTGGGGTTTCTTTCAGTGTGATGGATTTCATGTTCAGAGTTTCAAGGGGGTTCAGAAACACACAGATTTTCAGCAAATCAAGTTGTTTTCACCATCTACTCCCA
>CM053623.1:18811395-18864468 GCA_028646595.1 Phalanger gymnotis
GGGGGGGGAGGAAATGGGGAGAAAATTTGTAATTCAAATGCCTGTGAAAATCAAGGCTGAAAACCAAACATGTCAAAAATAAATTAAAAAAAAAAGAGAGACAGAGTCCAAGACCAAGTTGACGATGACCCTGCTGTATTCTGATATGGTCATACCACATCTGTTTTGTATTTAGAGCTGGCCACCAGAACATTGTGAAGATGATGAACATCCAGATGAGGGCAGGGAACTTGGTGGCCCTTGCCTTGAGATCTTGCTTTAATGGGATCAGTTGAAGGAATCAGATATGGTTAGCTTGAACAAAAGAAGACTTGCCGATGGTGGTTGTGGTGGGGCAGAGGCAACTGTCTTCAGTTATATAAAGAGCTATCCAATGAGATGATATTTGTAAAGGATTTAGCACAGTGCCTGGCACATAGTAGGTGCTATATAAATGCTTATTCCCTCCCCCCACCCCTTAATGGGAAAGAGGTTAGATTGTTGCTGCTAACCACAGAGGGCAGAACATAATGTAATGACTAGAAATTGCTGTTATCGAGAAATTAGTCTCAATGTCAAGAGAAGCTTCTTCACAATTGGAACTGTAGAATGGGCTGATGTCAGAGGCTTTCCTTCAGTAGAGGTCTTTAAATAGAGAATGGATGACTGCTTGCTGACTATGTTATAGAGGAGTATTTTCCAGTGAGTTTTAAACTTGACCAACTTGCCTATTGTCTTGGAAATAAAAAGCTTGCATTGAATTCCTTTAAGCAATTGAGCATTCCCTCAATTTTGCTGTAGACAAAGGATTAGTCTTTCCAACTTTGCTACAGGCTTCCATTGATGTCTTCCCTTGAGAATTCAGCACAAACAGCTTTTCCCATTTCTATCTCAAGTTCTCTTCGTAGAGGAAGAATGAGCCTTGCAGTTCCCAAAACAGTGAAGCATAGAGTCTGAGCAAGGCTGCTTTCCTTGCTCATCTCCCTCTGGTGTCCTGCTCAAAGAAGCATCTTTTCACTTATTCTCCCAGTATGGCACTTTTTAAAAAAAATATTGCTGTCAATTACAATCAAGCTTGAGGGGCTTGATTGATTTGTGGTAGTTATTGGAAGCAGGTAAGCATTATGGCTTAGTCAAAGTGGTCTTTAGGTGAAAAATTGGGGGCATTATTGCTCCATGGAAATAACAGCTACACATATGTACACATATATACATGTACACATACATATATGTACATATACACATATAGATGTTTAAGATTTGCAAAATGCTTTGCATGTCATCTTATTTGATCTGCAATTTCTGCTCTGTCCCAGAAAACCATCTGATCCAATCTGGATATGTTCGAAGGTGTTTTTCATGCTTCTACCACTCCATATTAGACAGGATAGGAATGAATGGAACATGAAAGCATTTGCAAAATAAAACCATGCTTACCAAGTATAGCTCTGGGTGAAACCACTGAGTCAGCTTCTTGAAGTCTGGGTGGTCAAGACACAGGCACCTTTCAGGCCTGATGGCAGGAGAGCACAGAGGCCTTCCTCTGGCCCAGCCCTTCATCCCCGCCACATTACACATGGGTTCTGGTGGTTAGGCAGTTCTTTAAGCCACGGAGGCCACATTCTGCACTTTGAGGTGAGGATAGTTGTCCCTATGGCATGACAAAGAATTGCCTTTTGAGTCTTTCAGCAACCAGCAGCTTGGGAAGTAGGTCACATAACTGTTTGTTAATTAAAACACCAAATAAGTTGGCTAGACTGTATTAGCAGTTAATGTTCCATGCAGAGAATTCCAGTTGCAAATCTATTGATCTAATTCATTTTGGAATAGACCAAGTGAAGATGGATTGTTGAGAGCCAATTGCCAAACACAGCCAGAGCTGTCTGGCTCTCTGCAAAGATGCCAGAGTCAGTGGCATGCTATTTATCAAAAGGCCAGACTGGATGAATGGGAAACAGCAAGGTTGAGAGGCTGCAGAAAAGGCTACAGTCTCAGGTTTGCCACCATAATGGCCATGTAAGCACTTTGCCAGCTCCTGGTAGGGAGCCAGAGACATTGAATGAAGTAAAATTCAACATTACTGATGGTCATTTATACATTCCACAAATTTTTATCAAATGCCAAATATGTTCATAGGCTAGATCCAATGATTGAAATACAGAGAAGTGGTAGAAGATGTGGCTCCTGCCCTCAAGGAGTTTCCCATCTAGGTGGTGAGATAAAACCTACCCAAGGAATCAGAAACAGAACATGGGAGATGGAAGGGACCTTGAAGACGATCTAGTCAAGGGGTTCCTAGCCATTTTTATGCCATGGGCCCCTTGGGCAGGCAGTCTGGTGAAGCCTATGGACTCCTCTGAATCATGTTTTTAAATACACAAAATACTCAAGATTACAAAGTTAACTGATTATATAAAAACACAGTTATCAAAATATTTTTTAAAATAGTTTGTGGATCTTGTATTAGGGTCCCTTGATCTATTTCCACCCCTGTGATTTACCAGATGAGGAAACTGAGACCCTGAGATGGGAATCGACATACATCAACTGGTCTGTGATAATGGTGATGAAGGTAGCCCTTCCAATGATCTGCTGATCCTAACCTATTCGTGCTTTCTTGTCCCATATGACTCTTGTCTATACCCTCCATTAAGGTCACCAGAGGAGGTGACCCAATGTTCTGGGATCCTTCCTCAAGCCGATCCCAATGGAACACACATGAAGTTCAGTAACTATCATGTTCTTCCTATGTGACTGCCCATGGTTTTTTTTTTCTCCTGTTCACACATTTCTTTGGTGACATCCTTTATACCATCTCTCCTGCTCTTGGTTAGTCTAGATGGATTCGGAGATCCTTATCAATTCTAGAGCTATCATCCTAAATTTTTTTTTTAATAGAAAGCACTCTACAGGCTGGATTTGTCATCCATATCCCCTTTCAGACTGTTGCTAGGAGCTCAGTTACCCTTAATATTGTCCACTTTTGGGACTTTCAGGAGGGACCCCTTGGGGCTGGTCTATGGCAGAGCTCGTGGCTATGGCCATAACTGGCCATCACTCAATATCTGGACTTTCCAGAAAGCTGTAGGTAACCCAACTCAATTAAGCCCTGCCATAGTTCTCTGAAGACATTGCTGGTAGACTTTTTTTTAAGTATGCAGTCATATTCATGGATGTTCTATGAACCAAGTTAGAGTTTTCTGGGAATAGTTGGACAGAACTGAAAAACAACTGGTCTTTAACACTTTTATATTTATTTACTATGGATCAGTCATTTTTAAGTCATTTTCAACTCTTCATGACCTCATTTGGGGTTTTCTCAGCAAAGATACTGGAGTGGTTTGCCATTTCCTTCTTCAACTCATTTTGCAGATGAGGAAACTGAGGCAAACATGGTTAAGTGACTTGACCATGGTCACACAGCTAGTACATGTCTAAGGCCAAATTGAATTGAAGAAGATAAGTCTTCATGAATTTAGGCCTGACACCCTGTCTGCTGTGCCACGTAGCTGTCCCATCTGTTAGATAGAGATAATAATAACAGTATCTATCTCACAGGATTGTTATGAGGATCAACGAGGTAACCTATAGAAAAGTGCTATGCAAATGAATGGTATTCTAACTCTATCCCCATTTAAAATTACCATTTAAAAATGTGTGTATATGTACTCATATTCTTCCCCTGTGTAAGCTCCCTGAGAGCAGGGACTTTCTCTTTTTTTGTCTTTGTGTTCCAGGCATTTAGCACACATGACACATTTCATGTGTTTTGATTGATTGATGGACTTTTCTCATCTGGCTGTTGCTGGGTCCCTTCTCCATGGATGTTTGGTTTTTTGCCATTACAGAACAATCTTTTTGGCAGATGGTGATTAAAACAGGAAGGAAAAACAAAAAGGATTAACAGGTAAAAGAATTCCATCTTACCTCTAGGAGTCTTGACTAACTACATCTTTCCTGTGACTCTGGTTAGGATGTTTGGGCCAGCTATTCATCCACCCCCAAAGATCATTCACCTTTAAGCCTGCATACCTAAAAATACTTCAGAGAATCCTAGCATCTCTGAGCTGAAAGGGACCTCAAGGTTATCTCATCTAGATTGTATCTGAGCAGGACCCCCCGTCTAGCATTCCTGAGAAGTGCCCACCCAGCTTCTACTTGAAGAGCTGCAGGAAGGGAGAGCACACCAACTCCTGAGGCAGCCTGTCCCACTGTGGGACAGCTTTCATTGTTAGAAATTCTTCCTAAGGTCTAGAAGAAACTGGACTTTTCGTGAGAATAGTGGAGAACATTCGATCTCTAAAAGGTGAAACCTGCATCCTTGGAGGAAAGGAGTCTCTGCTGATCTGGAGGTGTTTAAGGTACAAGCAGAACTCAAATCTCTGGATGAGTTTCCAGATCATTACAGTGACAGGATTGGAAAAAAAGAAAAAAATGTGAGGCTTTCTAGCAAGAAACCTTCGAATGTTCTTCTCTCAAAGTGTTGTTGTAAGGTTTCAATAATAATAATGAAGTCCAAGTGCTTTCCTCCATAAGTAGTGGCTTTTGTTTTAGGCAGCTAAGTGGCATGGTGGGTAGAGTTCTGGACTTGGAGCTGAGAAGACTCAAGTTCCAATTCTGATTCAAACACTTAGACACACAGAATAGATTGTTCAGGGAGAGTTGGTTATTTTTTCTTCCCTAGATCATCTTTCTTAGGGGAAGATGATAAGCAAAATCTGGAATTACCTGAAGTAACATTTGTAAAACACTTTGCACGACGTCTGGCATATACTAAGAGCTATTTGTTAGCTGTTATTATTACTATTGTTATTAAATTTGAGAATAGTTTAGCTATATGCCCCCAGGCCAGTCACTTATTCTCTCAGCCTTGGATTCCTCATCTATAAAATGGGGATGATGATAATGGCATTTTTAACCTAGTGTTATCAGGATCAACTGAGAATACTTTATAAACCTTAAAGCACCATCTAGATAATAGCTATTATTAGTGGATAGAGGGCTAGCATTTAAGTGACAAAGCCATGGGTTCAGGAACTGCTTCTGACTCTGGGTAAGCAACCTAACTTCTTGGTGCCTCAGAGAACTCGCTAAAGCTCCAACTTCCAGATGAGTTGCAATCTGCTTTGATGAAAGGAGTTGTCACATTGGAAGGTACCTACACTGTCTCTCTCTGCCCTGCTCCCCCAAATCATTAGTATGCTGTGTGGCATACAGTGGCAACAGCAGGGTAGGGGTTGGGGTAGGGGGTATTTCAATATTCCTGTAGCCTGGTCAGGTTTTCCCTGTCTTGTCTGTTTCAGTCATGGTTAGATTTCAACAGGGTTAAAAAAAAGACTTTTAAATCCGATTTATATAGTAGCTTTGATATGATGTATGTGCACAGTAGTTATTTCATTAATATCTGATAATGATTGTTCATGATTGAAAAGCGAATCTTGGTATAGAGAGATGCCAGTTTAAGGACATCTTCATTAGTCCATAAGTGCCTTGGTATGCAAAGACATAAGCCAATGTCCATTCATCCTCTGCATTCACAGAAGAACAGTCCACTTTGTAGAAATCCATTCTCTGTGTGGGTCTCTCAAAGAAATATGAAAGGATTCCAGATTCTGCATTTCCTTTTGCCACTGAAGAATGCATATCTTAGCATTTTCTAAGATGCCTGATGCTTCTTAGAAGTCCTGCTCGTGCCCAACATCTAATCAGATGTTTATGTTGTGAGTGTATATGAATGTATGGTGTGGGTTGTTCAGAGGAAGCTGGTTATAATGAAGATGACTTTCTTCTTTTTCTTCTGTAAATCATCTTCCTTAAGGGAAGACAATGAACAGAATCTGGAATTATAACCTTCAGAACAGTCAGTTACAGGGCACTGAGAAATTCTTGAGTTCTATTTCTAATCTTTGGATGGTTCCATTTTTCTTTCCCATTTACCATCATTTGCTGTTATCTTTGGTATATGTGTTTTTCCTTTGATTGAGTCTGTGCCCTGACTCCATAGTGAGATAAAGTGTCAATTGTCAGTGTAGTTGAATTGGAAGATAGAGGTAGCATTGGTGAGGAGTGGGGAAAGGGGAGTGTTTTTCTATTTGGGCTCTAACTTCATTTCAGAGATTCCTTTTTGAGGACAAAATGGATAGTGTCCATGATTTAAAAAAAATAGCATCAGAAGACCTGTAAACTCAGTTATTCTTTCTGTAAACAATTAGTTTCTTATCTTTTAAAATGTAAAATAAAAGAATGAATAAATAAATCATATGATAGATTCCCTTTACTTGGAGATCCCAGTCTCAATGGCAAATAAAAACAGGAATACAGTTTAATTATTCTAATGTATAGTGTTGACAGTGATTGGAGACACCTCTACTTGCATGATGAAAATGACATTCTTCAGAAGTATTAAATTCAGTAGGAGGTAACAAATGGCTTTCGTTGTGATTAACTGCTACTCCCCAATCACATTTCCATTTGATCCCTAAGACAGATTTGATACTATTGAAGTGATGGCAATCTTTCGACCTTTAAGGAAGCCTTAACCTCCTTGTAATCTTCATTGTTCTTGTTAGAAAAGCTCTATGTAGAAAGACAAGATGCTGCAACTACATTGGGGTTTCCTGGATTTAAAACAAAACAAAACAAAAAAACTAATCCCAGGCACTAGAAATAGTGGATACATTTATCTTCTGTACTTTTGTTTTGACTGCCATGCAAGAAAAAAAATCATTAAGCAGATGTTCCTGGTATTGTCTGTAGCAGCCTATTGTAATAAAATGCTGAGGGACATATGGGAGAAGCAGCCACACTGTGGAGATGATGACCATTCAGATCTCATGGTGGCTGTGTGGTGGGATCAGAGAAGTAATAGAGAGGAGTCATGTGGTTTTTCGTCTGGGAAGATAACTTGGCCTATATCTGGGTTGTTTGTGTGTGTGTGTACGTGTGCGTGTGTGTGTGTGTGTGTGTGTGTGTGTGTGTTGTGTTTAAGTAAAACTTTTTTGGACAGAGGAACACTATTACTTTCTGAAGATGAAAAATTTTCTGCCCATCAGTCGAACTGTGAAATTACTCCGTTAAGTTCTAGAGACATGTATCAGCCCAACACCACTGTCCTTTCAGATTTATGGGATCATAGTATCACTATTTTCAAAGTCCATCTGTTTGCTCTAGGCATACCCAGTGAATTCTGCTGTAAAAACCAATGACTGCTCTCTTTGCCTTGGGGGTTCCAATTTTTGGAGGCATTTCAGAGAAGAAGCAAACTACTGCCTCTACTGATGCTGGTGCCTGATTTCTCTTGTCACCCAGCTGAGGTCTTAGCTGTAGGAATTCCAGGGAAATGACTGGATTGCTGAAGCAGGATTAGTCTGGTCCACTTCATAAGCAAAATAAATACCATATGATCTGTTGGAATGAGTTGCTCAGATTCTCGCCTATAGTCAAGGAGCTTGGAAAAGATTCTATTGTATCAGTCCATGAACCACTAAACAAGTTGGAGTTGAATGCTATAAGACTGACTTTTCAATCCTGATGGACTTTATTGTCTAGGAAATGTGGTTTGTTAGGAAAGGGGCGCATCAGTTAGAAGTTTCATATCGCACAATAAATAACAGTAAATGCAATGCGTTTTATAGGCCTTCTGGTTAAATGGTTTTCTGAAAAGTTTGATGTTGAGGGAATTTTCATGGGCAGGCGGTTAAAGCGAATTGGAACAATGCAATCCTTGGCTTCATATGTAGGGTACCCCTTTCACTGACGCCAAGCATGCTTGAAGTCCCTCCTCTCACCTCAAAATCCATCATGTGATGGTCAACCTCTCTGACCTTAGCCAGGAGGGTTTTTGGATGACAGTTTGTCCCCAGATCCCTAATCCATCTTGTCATGAAGCTTTTCCAAGTTTGGGAGGTTTTTCCAGCGGTAGCATTCCAATGGCATAGCCTTTGAGGACCCACAGGCCCATCTTATACAGTGATGAGTTATTAGAAGAAGACTTTGGAAGACAAGGAAAACCACTGTTAATAATCGATCACCAAGCATCTATTGAGTGCCTACCATGTGCTAAGGACTAGGAATTCAAGAATAGAAATAAAACAATCCAATGCTGGCAAAATTTTACAGGGGTTTAATTGGCACTTGATTAAGACTTTTGTAAAAAAAATAATGTTGGTTAACGGTTATGGATTACCTTAAAGTTTGCAGTGGATTTGACACTGGGGGAGGCTAAGCCTTCCTAATGTTCATTTGAAATGTCAGCTCAAGGCCAAGGTTAGAGGGACATGGAACCACCCAAGAGGTAGATGTTATTACTTGCATCTCTCAATCTCTCTCTCTCTCTCTCTTTTTTAATAGATGAGGAAATTGAAGCTGAGGGATGTTAAATGATTTGCCCAGGGTCACAACAGCTAGGAAGTTAGGTGAGTCGGAACTGGAATTCAAGTCTTTCTGACTTCAGGCCCAATGCTATATACGACATGACCTGGTTGGCTAAATACTATGTGGAGCGTGTCTGCATCTCCATAGTGAATCATAAAATGCTCAAGTCAGAAGGGACCTTATGAGATCACAGCCTTCTAGTTTTAAGCGCTGCTTTGTCACTAATTAGCAGGGCACTGCCTCTCTGTGGGCCTCCTTTCCAAGTAAATACCTGTTCCTTCCCTTGGGCCCTTTAACATGATATACTGCAGAAGAAATGGGCTTAGCTTCCCCATAGGAGAGCTGTGAAGTACCTAGCCTCATAGATGGAAGGGAAGCTAACCTTGCATTGGGCAGATGAGCAAACTGAAGCCCAAAGGCTGGTCCAAGGTCACACAGGTAGTAAGTATCAGAGATGAGACTTGAACCCAGAACCTCTGACTCAAGCATCAGTTTTCTTCGCACTTGCACATACTGCCTCTTTCTCCAAGGATGATTTGCAATGATCAGTGATGCCCAGATGAGGATTCCTTGTGGCAGAAAGTTGACTAGCTACCTGCCGACTACCGACCAACACATCAGAGTCTGAAGCTGCTTGTTAGGCTTTGAGTCTGGAGTTTGGGAGAATAAACTGAGTAGCCACTGGAAGCTCGAAGGGGCTGAAGAACACCCAAGCGATGGGTGTTCGTCAGTGATGGAATAGTTTTCAGAGTAAAACTCTGATTGTGGCAAGTCAACAAGCATTTATTTAGTTCTTACTATGTCTAGACAGATGGTCTGTGCAGTGGATTGAGTGCTGGGGTCAGGAAGACTCATCTTCCTAAGAGCAAATCCAACTTCAGACACTTATTAACTGTGTGACCCTGGGAAAGTCACTTAACTCTGTTTGTCTCAGTTTTCCCATCTGTAAAATGATCCGGAGAAGGAAATGGTAAACCACTCCAGCATCTTTGCCAAGAGAAACCCAAATAGGGTTGTGAGGACTCAGACACAACTCAACAATATGTCAGGAGTTGGTGCTAAGTGCTAGGCAAATTAAGACAAGCATAAAGAAAGACACCCCTCCCCTCAAGGAGCTTACATTCTAATGGCTGAAGGCAATAGCCAAAAGGGAAGTCATAGTTCCTATTTGAAACTCTGTAGGAAACAAAAAAAAGGCTGTTTACCTTCCATGTCCTTTTAACCTTGACCTTGAGCTGACATCTCCAATGAACGTTGGGAAGGCTTAGCCTCCTCCAGTGTCAAATCCACTGCAAAACGGCTCCCTTAGTTTACATCCCTAATATCTTAATATTTGAAAACATCTAGTGTTCCCTGTTGTAAAACTAAATAGGAATGAGGAGTTGATTTTCCACAGAGGCTGTTTTCCTAACCTAATTTCTCCTAGCAAATGTAATGAGTGTTGATTCAATTGATAGACTCTTATTTCTGCATGGGCCCCAAAGCCCTGAGAGCCTCAAGAGGAAAACATTTTCTTATTCCAGGTGGTAAAATGCACAAACTTCTCTCCATCCCACCTGTTTTCACTTATTCCTGGATGGTTTTCCATCTCTCGGGCTCTTTGGGCCTGAGGTGGAAATGGAAGGTTTTGCTGAGAGCAGTCCGCCGAATGGAAGTGTTTGCAGTTTTAAATCCCTCCTGAGTACAGTCAGAAAAAGGCAAACCTGGCTTCCCCGGTTGCTTGGCTTATAACACGCCAACAACATTTTGGAATGCAGAAGTTGGTTGCTCGTGCTTTTTCTCTAGCTTGAGAAAGACAATGGGCACAATTAAAATAATCATGCAAATTTGTTTATTTCAGAGCTTTTCTAACTCCAGCTCCTAGGAAGCCCTTCTCTTGGAACTGTAAGAGTCAAGCTAGGGAAAGTGAGGAGAGGGAGAGATTGGGAATTCTCCTCTCTTGGCCTTGGTACTTACTAAGAACAGTATTAAATAATCAATAAGCATTTATTAAGTCCCTATTGTATGCCAGGAACCATACTAGAAAAAGACAAAAATGAAACATCCTTTTCCTCAAAGGGATTTTGTAAGTATATGTATGTATTATGTGTATATGCATGTGGATACATATATGTGTACATATAGGCATTTATGAAATACATACAAAATACAAGGTAATTGTATTAGCAGCTTGGAGGAATTAAGAAAAGCTTCAATTAAGAGGCAGTATGTGAGCTGAGCTCCAAAGGAAACTAGGAATTCTAAGAAACAGAGGTGAAGAAAGAGTTCATTTCAGGCATTAGGCAGGCTTTGCCTTAAAGGTATGGTGGTGGGAGATGGGGTATTCTGTGTGGAATAGCAAGAAGGCCTGTTTGGCTGCACTGTAGAGTAGAAGAATATATAATCAACCTGGAAAGGTAGATTAGGGCCAGGTTAGAAAGGGCTTTGGGTATTAACCAGACAAATCTGAATTTTCTCTGAGAACTATCTGAGTTTCTTGAGCAAGGAAGTGACACAGTTAAATACGTATGGTACTAGACTATATCACATTTGGGCTCATGGCATTAACCCTATTAATTTAATCCCAGTATGTAATGGAGCTTCCTCATGTCATGGAGCTGACCCTGAGTTCTCAAAGGTTATGCTCTACTGAGCTAGAAAGGCTTGGAGGTTAAACTAGGGGATGGACAGACTCAGACAGCTAACCTTCTAGGACTGTCTCATCAGGCTGGCTATAAGTCTTTCTGGCACAGAAATTCTAGGACACTATTGTCCCAGGGATAGGGAACTTTGGATGGTATCCACCCCGCACAGCTCATATAAGTATGGAGGGGAGGGGAGAAACTTGACCAGAGCTCTTTGTCTCTAGAGCTGAGACAAAGAGAACAGGTCACATGAAAGTAAGAGTGAGAGGGGGCCGAGAAGATACGTAGAGAATGAGTAAGGAAAAGAAGAGAGAAGAAATGGAAAAGAGGGGGAGGGGAGGGCATTGAGACCAAGAATGAAATAAAATGGCCATGTAAAAGAAAACAAGACAAGACACAAAAGCCAAATGAGACCAATTTTTTATTCAATTCAAACACTAAATACACTATTATTTATCAATAGTGTATGAATATTTAATAAAAAAAGATCTCTGAGAAAGAAGGGGGACTCTAAAGTTTCTACTCTTTGACTTAGCAATCCCATTAACTAGGAGAATACCCCAAGGAAGTTCAAATAGATTTTAAAAAGCTACTCTCTCTCTCTCTCTCTCTCTCTCTCTCTCTCTCTCTCTCTCTCTCTGTAGGTATGTATCTATGTTTCTATCTACACACACATTTCCATCAGAAAGGGTTTGCTGTTTTCACTGAAGCTTAGATGACATTAGAAATACATCCAGAATTTCCTGGGCTCAAAGAGCATGCAGAACCCAAGCTAGAGTGGGGAAAAGAAACAACTGCCTTTGGCAGAAGCCTATTAGTGAAAGCACGACCTTCAGAAGATGTCACAGGTCATAGTGCGCTTTTAGATGGATGAGAGAAGAGAAACCATATTCAAGAAAAAAGAGCCAGATTCCTGTGTTGGGAAACAGAAGCAGCTTTGTCAGATTCTGTTTCTTAGCTGGTTTCCCTTAGATATTTTCCCCCTCATTTCCATAACTTGGCAGTTCCAGAAAGATCCGAATATCTACTCTAAGTGGAGTAAGTGGGAATCTTGGCAGCAAAGGAGATTCAATATCAATAAAAGTCATAGTTATGGAAAAAAAGCCCGATCTTGGGTTCTGACTATGCAACTTATCCCAGTTCATATTCTTTCTGTCTTTCTTTGATGGTAGTTAATGGATAACACTGATGATGGAACTAACATTCCCTGGATGAGGAGGGGAGCTGTGACACAAATCAGAGAACCTCTGGGAAGAGTTCTCATCTCCAAAGACCCTTCCCCAGCAAACAGCAACTCATTCCTCAAATTCCACCTTTGATCCATTTATTCATTCTTTCTTGCTTGGGGTTAAGAAAAAAACAAACATTTACTTCCTGGCCGTTTCTGAATCACGCCTCCTGTACTCCAGCCATTTTCCCAATCTCTTTGTGCTGCTCCCACCAGAAACTGGTCTCTTCTCTTGGTACCCAGGGCTACCAGGTACCAGGGTTCTTATAGGTGAGCTTTTTCTTCAACATGAACAGAGACATACTTCCGCTTGATTTCTTGCCATTTCTAATGGTAAATGCTTAATAAATACGTATTTGATCACTCTCGGGGGAGGTAACACTTTCTAAAATAGTCCTCTATGCCGTAGTGAGGATGGTGAACCTGCCTTAGTGAGTACTTGTTTTTGGGAAGACTTTGCAACAACACGTGAACAAGAGGTTTCCTGGGGGTGGAGAATGGACAGAGAGCACACGAGGACATTGGGCTATGAGTGTGGGGAGCAGAGATGTAAAGATAAAGCAGGAGCTTCGCAGTATTGCCTAGGGCTTCCTCGAACTGATTATGAAGCAGAATCTTGATTATGGAGGGAGAGGGCTGGAACAGATCATTAAAATCCAGAGAGCATCTTCATTTTCACCAGCAATTTTAATCATCTCCCTTTTGCCAGAACTGGAAATGATGAAGCAAATGAGAAATCTCATTTCCTTGCTTTTCTGCCCTCCTGCCTATCTCCCAATAAGGAGTGTGGGCCTGCATTGTAAAGCAAGAGAGACTAGCACAAGGAAGGAAAATGCATGACTCCCATCTGAGGCCAGCCCCTCCGGAAGAGCCAACCCGTGGCTATTTCATGCTCTCTCATTGGTAGCCCCCAGAAGGCCTACTTCTTGATTTGCCACACCTTTCACTAGATGGTGTTTCTCTTAAAAAATAATAATCATTGTCACTCATTTTTATATCATCACCACCTCCAGATAGGATCTCATAGGCCTCAGACCCTTAAAGATCTGGCTTTGAGTGCTACATGTGGCATGTAGTACTAGTTATGTGATTCTGGACACAATATTTAACCCCTCGGTTCTTTGAGCAACTCTGACCATAAGATGCAAGGGAGGTGCCGATGCTGCACTGGTAGCAGAGCTTACTCATCCGGTAGTTCCCTATGCTAATTGAATTATGAACATAGTCCCCATCCTTCCCACCCTCACTACTGCAGAGGGCCATTCCTTGACAAAAAATCAGAAAAGAGGAGAGAAAAAGAAAATACTTAAGTAACATACAGAGAAACAGATTAGAAAAAGAGAGAGGGCTGCCAAGGCCAAGAATATAATAAAATGGAAATGCCAGAGGAAAAAGACAAAATGCATTAAAGGCAAATGAGACAAACTCTCCCTTCAAATCATACATTAAGCATCTACTACATTCAAGGCCCTGCTATTTATCAATGGTGTATAAATATTTAATTTATTAAGTCTAATAGAATATGCAATGCTCCATACCCATAGCCTCCCATCTCTGTAAGGATATTATTTCTACCTTGTTGAACTAGGCCTTTTCCTTCAGAGGGAGGATAGGGACCTGGTAGATAGACACAGCTAGAATGAATAATAAGTCTATAAGCACAGCCTCTGACCCCAAAGGAATTTGGCCACCTTCTGTGTTTATCCTTAACTGACATACATAATTGGTTTAGCTGAAAGTACCTGGGCTCTGCTTGGCTTTGGTTGACTCGTTTGTGAAAGGCTACAGCTCCCTTTGTTTATTTTGGCATAAAATCTCACATAGCCAGACCACTAGTCTTGGAGTCAAGAAGATGTGGATTCAAATTCTGACTCAGACACTTATTAGCTGCATGACTCTGGACATGTCACATAACTGCTTTGTAACTCAGTTTCCCCAGCTATGTTAATAAGAGGTTTAATTCAATGACCTTTATGCTTTCAATTTCTTCTTTCTAGCTTTAAATTTATGATTTAGATTTGCCAACTAGTAGTCTGTTCTTTTTTTTTGTCCAGACCTGTGATTTCACTGCTATAGAGAACTTTCAGTGAGGTGGTCTTAGGAAGTCACTTGTGGCACAGTTCTTTAATAGGTAGGAGATGGGGGTGGAGGACTGAGGTGCTAAATGACTGCTCTGTGGTCACAGAGCCAATAGCCATCAA
Organism: Phalanger gymnotis; assembly: GCA_028646595.1. Classification (NCBI taxonomy): domain Eukaryota; kingdom Metazoa; phylum Chordata; class Mammalia; order Diprotodontia; family Phalangeridae; genus Phalanger; species Phalanger gymnotis. The sequence continues at coordinate 18,825,801 of CM053623.1, forward strand.
GAGGTAAGACTTGAACCCAGGTGTCCTTGATAATGAGGTTGACTGCTTTATCCCTCATTTATGTAGGATTTTTAAAATTGTGCACATACACCAAGAGCCAAACCCTAGTTTTGATATTCAATTGAGCTGTGTAAACATATATTTACAGACGTCTATGTGTGTCTAAATATGTACCCCTCTTAGTGAAAAGGGGCTAGTTTCTGTGCTGTGTTTTGAAGGAACAGGTCTTGAAGTCACCTTATGGAAGTGAGCATTCCACCACGCAAGAGTGGTTGATAAACATTCTGAGTCGTGACCACAATCAGCCTGCCTGCCGATTCTGATCGGTGGGAGCTCCAAGCAGCAAATGGTGCTGATTACGGTCCCTGGCTGGGAGCTGTGCATCTTGTCTCATGATTAACTGCATTAATATTCTTGCCTTCCCTACCTTGCCACATCATCCTTTTTGTTTTTTTTAAACATTGCAACCAAAGTCTCCTGTGTCTGACCATCGGGGCAGGCTTCAGGCAGCCAGAATCTTCTGCCATTAATGGTTTTGTGGCCTTGAGAAAGTCACTTAACCTCTTTGGTCCTCAGTTTCCCCTTCTGTAAATGAGGGCATTTGGACTCAATGGCCTCTGCAGTCCCTCTCAGTGCTATATCTGTGACCTTATGATTCAGATCCAGGAACATTTACCTAGTTTATTATGTAAGGACATAGGGAGCTATAGAAAAGAGCTATAGAAAGAGCAGGACTGGAAAATATCATGTGAGGTATGCCAGAAATGGAGCTCTAGAGTACACAAACTAGGAGGACCAAGTGCCCACTGGCCTGGGTCTGGGTGGACAAATACAGAGCTTCTACACTCCATAGTGGTGACTCGAAGGAAGGTGGCTGAGCAAGGAAGGGTCAGACTGATACAGTTAAGCTCCCTGAGTCTTAGCTTTCTTGCCTGGAAAGTGAGGGCTTAGAGTGGAGGGTGTCTGAGGTCTGTCTCATCCAGTCAAGCTCTAGGCTTACCTTCAAGGGATGCTAGGTCTGAGCAGGCAGCATTGCAGGGTCTAGCCTCAGGGCAGGTCAGAGATGCCAGCCCAGTGGAGCAGGGAGAGCTAGGGCTAGTTTTAGCACCTTCCAACTGCCCAGCTATTCCTCCAGGGTTTTGTTTACCTTCTCAATATGGGTGTTAACCTTGAGGGTGGTGGGGGGCAGTATTAGGCTATGGGGAGTCAGATACATATACCTAACAGAGCCAAGAGGAGGGGGTTGTAAGAATGAAAAGTGAAACAAGGAGGCTGGTTCAAGGGGAAGATCTCAGGAAAGGCAGGAAAGTGAAAATATGATCTAGGACATTGGTGTTTGGGACCCTTCAGCAGTGACCCCCGACCGGCCTGGTAGAGTATGTGGGCCTCTTCTCAGAAAGATGTTTTTGAAACCAATTATATTGAAATACAGTTATCAAAATTAAAAAAAAACACACACACAGACCCAAGGTTAGGAACCCTGCTCTAACATAAGCTTAACAGTCTAGGGAAGGGGCAGTGTGATGTAATAGAAGTGTAGAATATTGGGGAGGAGGACAATGTGGTATAATGGAAGACCCACTGAACCTGGAGGCAGATGGAAGGACATGAGCATTTATTAAGCTCCTATACTGCATTAAGCAGTTTGCAAATATTATCTCTTGATCCTGTATCAGTAATGCAATATTCATAACCTCGAGGATGACCAGGTAATAAGGATCTGAGCTGGCCTAGTAATAGCATAAATGGAGAAGAAACACATAGAAAACATATGTTGTAGGTACAATTGAGAGGAATTCGTAACTGACTGGATATAGGGGGTCAGCAAAGAAGGAAAAGTCATATGAGAGGAAAAAGCACCCCACTTTCTGCCAAGCCCTTTGTCAAGTAATGGGGATTCCAAGGAGAAAAGAGACAGTTGATATTCTCATGGCTTTTGCATTCTAATGGGAGAAGTTCGCACACATAAAAGGCACCAGGTGTATAGTTGAACGGACTTGTGCTTTGAGTCCGGTTAGGTAAAAAGCAGAGATATCCCCTTGCCGACAAAGGTTTGTATAGTCAAAGCTATGGTTTTTCCAGCAGTGATATATGGCTCTGAGAGTTGAGCTGAACACTGTAGAATGAACACTTTCAAATTATGGTACTGGAGTAGACCTTTGAGAATCCCTTGGACAGCAAGAAAAGCAAATCAGTCAATACTTAAAGAAATTAATTCAGACTATTCACTGAAAGGACAAATACTGAAGCTTAAATACTTTGGCCACACAATGAAAAGACAGGACCCATTGGAAAAGACCTTGATATTGGGAAATATTGAAGGAAAAGGAAAAAGGGGATGGTAGAGGATGAAATAGATAGATGGTATCATGGAAACAACAAGTGTGAACTTGGACAGACTTCAGGATATGGTGGAAGATAGAAGGGCCTGATGTGCCATGGTCCATGGGGTCATGGAGAGCCAGACATAACTGAACAACACCAAATGTAAAGTAGGTGGGATAGGATTGGGAAGAGGGAAAAGAAGATGAGTTTGGTCTAAGACACTAAATTTGAGGTTCCTCTAGAACACTGAAGTGGAAATGTCCAGTTAGAAACATAGAACTGGAACTCCAAAGACGCGATATGGACAGAAATCAAGACTTAGGAGACTCTACATAGAGGTGCTAATGGAAGCTAGGTAGTCCGATGGAAGATAGCCAGGTTTAAATTCAATGGAGCTAGAGTTCATCGCTGGCTCTGCTACTTAACTGTATGAGTAACTGTGGGCAAGTCACCTATCTTAGCCTCAGTTTCCTCATCTGTAAAAGTTAGGGTTGAACTAGATGGCCTTTAGAGCACCTTCTAGCTATGATTCAGTGAAGAAACCCTGCCTCTAGCTGGACCATCACTCTATGTCATTAAAAGTGAAACTCAGCAACCATCAGAAGGCGAAATAATTTTTGTTAGATGGGCTTAACAACCCTGCCCCCCACCCCAACCAATCTTCTGTTCCGCAAATATTTTCTAAGAGCTTGCTGTGTTTGTGACCTAATGGGCTGAAGAAAAAGAATACAGAAGAGAATGTGATAAGGACAAAGAAAATGTCCAGATAAAACGCTGTAAGAAACTGGTGGTGAGCCTACTTGGTTAATGATCTTTAGAAATATCCCAACACCTGATGAGGGGAAAGACTGCTGAGGGAAAAAGTAAAGGAGGATGAGGAAAGAAGGATAGAGAATATCTTTATTAGGGGAAAGCAGGAAGATGAGCCAGTGAAGGATACATGGCAGGCGCAATTGGGCAGGCAGGAGAATTCAAGATAAAACAGCAAGGAGAGTTCTCTGTGGTGTTACATAAGCAGGGAAAACATGGAGGAATAAGAAAAGCCTCAGAGATGTGATGAGGTAGAGGTTACTAGAGATTTTAGAAAGAAGACACTATGTAGACTAGTGCTAGGAAACCACAACCTTCCACTGTAAGATCCTCAAACTGCTGGTAGAGATACACCTAGATTGATAGCGAAGGGCTCAGAAAGTACTTTCAAGGACAGGGCAGATCCAAAGCTGTCCTCCCCTTTCTTGTTGTTGTTGTTGTAGAGCTGTGTTGTAGAGCTAATTCTCCTATTAGAATGCAAAGGCCATGAGAATATCAACTGTCTCTTTTCTCCTTGGAATCCCCATTACTTAACAAAGGGCTTGGCAGAAAGTGGGGTGCTTTTTCCTTTCATATGACTTTTCCTTCTTTGCTGACCCCCTATATCCAGTCAGTTACGAATTCCTCTCAATTGTACCTACAGCATATCTTTTCTATGTGTTTCTATGTGTTGTCTTTTTGACCCCATTTGAGGTTTTCTTGGCAAAGATACTAGTTTGCCATTGCCTTCTCCAGCTCATTTTGTAGATGAGGAAACTGAGGCAAACAGGGTTAAGTGACTTACCCAGGCTCACACAACTAGTAAGTGTCTGAGGCTGGATTTGAACTCAGTTATTCCTGACTCCAGGCCTGGCACTCTATCTACTGTACCACCTAACTGCCATTATCCAGGAATAAGACCAAGAAGACAGGGACACTGTCATAAAGAGGGTTTAAGGCGTAGAGAAGTGAGATGAAGGGTGTCATGTCAGGTGGCTACTTGTCATGGCAGAGTAGAAGGCAAGGCTGTCTGCTGACAATCTGAGATCAGAGTCTCCAGCCAGGTGCCTTTCTCACTGATTTGTCCTAAGTTTTAATACTCTTGACAGCAAAGCTCTTCCAGACTTCTTTATCTCTCAGTAATTGGCATTAATTCTCCCAGTGAAAGTGAATATGTTCTCTAATGGCTTCCTTGGGAAATTATTCAACTGATGTGAAGAGCCCACCATATACCAAGCACTATGCTATGTCCTAAGGGAGATACAAAGCTTAACAAGATATAATCCTTGCCCTCAGAGAGTATGACATCTAGAAGCAACCAAAGGGAGTCTTTTCATTCATCTACTTCTCTCAGTTATTTAAGAGTTATTTATAGTTTCCTTCTATGTAGGAAAAACAGAAGGAAAAAGGAAATTAAAGCTTTTCACAATACTGAGACTATAACCTGACATAATCACATGATTTGAGAATTGGAAGGGACTTAGCAGCCATTTAGTGCAGCCTATACACAAAAAGAATTCCCAGCATAAAACCACCACCAAGTTATCTAGCTTCCAACTGCAAACATCTGAGGAGGAAGAGTTTGCCACCTCTGGAACCAGCTCATTCGGCTTATGAATAGTTTGAATTTTTAGAAAGTTTTTTTTTTCTGATGTCAAAGCTAAATGGATCTCTGCATCTTTGACCCATTGTTTTTGATTCCATCTTCTAAGGCCAAAGAGAACTAGGCTACTATGTCTTCCACACAGTAAGTCTTCCAATACTTGAAAATGTGTCACGAATTTGTGCCATGAATCATCTTCTCTTCTCTAGGCTAATGACTGGGTGTTGTCATAAGAAGGAAGTTATTTTCCACTTTAACAGTAAAGAACTTCCCCTCACCCAACATTTATCCATTAGGAAGATGAGTCTGACTTGAAATTTACAAATGACAGTCCTCCATTAGTAACTTAAACAGCAATGGATGAAGCTTAATGCCTTAGCCACAAGGGTTTTCCAAGCTGTTTTCTTGAGGAAGATTAGTCCCTTCTCATGAAATATTTTAAAAACAATTTAAGCTACTTGTGGGGGGTGGATGGGTAGATTCAGTATCAGCCTAGCTTTCTTATTTTTATCTACTCTGTTCTCCATTAGATTGTAAGTTCCTTAAGGACTGGGCTAATGGGTAATATCCTTTCTAATTCCTTCTGTTAGCATCTAATTTAGTTCTCTACTTACAGCAGGTGGCCAACCTATATTGACAGTCTCCCAAGGTAGAAAGGACAAGAATACCTCTTTTCTCCATGCTTCATTTCTACTCATTCTTCCCCCTACCCACAAACCTACAGCCTTTTTGGACTCGAAGTTGAGGTTTTGCTGCATATGAATATATATCTTTTTTATGGTTGAGCCCAAACCAACAAGCAGAACAAATAGGCAAAGATGAACATAAATAGTCTTTTTGGTCTAGTCACCAGGCCAGTCAAGTCTGAGTCATTCTTGTGGTGCAGGAAGATGAGGCATAGGACAAAGCTTGATAGAAGTGCTTGTGGAAGGCTTCCTGACTAGACAGGGACTTTTGAGTGAAACCAAGCAAAATAAAGGCAAAAAGAAATCTTTTTTCCAGTTAGTGGAGCTTGAAAATGAATCTAGGATGAATAAATCCACTTTCTTGCAGCGCGATGATTACAGAGCATATGGTAAATGATATTAATGCACATCATGCTATTGCATGGCTACCAGCCAAGCATTCCAACCAATGCAGAGTGACAACCGAAATAGCAAAGGCCAAGAGAGTATGGGAAGAATAACCAGTGTTTTGTTTTAAATGGGCCTTGACTTTTGCAAGGTGTCCAAATAATACTACTATAGTTCTAGTAAGTCACCACTGTTAGTTTTCCCTATATTTGGACAAAAGTACATTAAAAAGAATTTTTTTCTCCATCTAACTTCCACCCCACAGAGGTAAATTATTTCCCTCAATTGGCTCCAATTTGCAAAATCACAGAATTTCAAGATTGGAACCATCTGGTCCATCCAAAAATTATATCCCCATTACCATACAACTGACAAATGGTCATTCAGACTTTGTTTGAAGCACTCTAAGGAGGGGAAGCTCCCCACCCCAAGGCAGTCAAGCACACTTTCAGCAAATTGAAATTGTTAGGAATTTTTTCTTGACATCTTGCCTCAATTTACTTCTTCGTAGCTTCTATTCATGGCTCTCAGTTCTTTTCTCTGGGGCCACGCAGAGCAAGCCTAATCACTTTTCCATTGGTGATAGCAATTCAAAGGCTTGAACGTAGCTGCCATGACCCTTAAGTGTTTTCTTCCCTGGATCTAGGCTAAACATCCCCAGTTTCTTCAACCAACCTCCCTAGGACAAGAATTCGTATCCTGTTGCCATCTTGGTTGTTCTCCTCTGACCAAATTCTGTCTTATCAATGTCTCTCCTAAACTGTAGTCACCATAACTGAGCACAATATTCCAAGCGTTATCTGAGCAAGGGGTAGTAAGACTATCTCCAACCTATTCCTATGAACTGTACCTCTTTTAATGTAGCCTAGGATTACATTACCCTTTTTTTCTGGAGGGAAAAACTATCCTTTCAATATCAGACATTTTGGGCAGCCTAAATGAGGCAAGTATTTCCCCAAATGAATATATTTGACCTCAATACCATAGGATGCTAACTCTGGAGCTGAAAGGGGCCTCGGAGGTCATGTTAGTCCAATATCCTGATTTTACAGAAGTGGAAACTGAGGTCCAAGGGGATCAAGTAACTTGCCTGAAATACTTGAAGGATGCTAAAGGTGATGGGGATGGAAGCCCCTGACAACCCCTCTGTAGGCTTTCATCTAGAAAGGCCATGCTTCCTGCAAATTGAAAACAAAATTTAAGTACTTCATAGAGCTACAAATTTATAGTACAATTGTGCCCCACGTTAAGAAGACTACAATTGGAAAAATAAGAGCTCAAAAGAAGATAGCATAGTTTGCAATTATTTTCATGAGATAATGACATTCTTTAAAGGAGAGAGGCAGGGTAATCCAATAGTTAGTTGGAAGGCTGACTTTGGAATCCACAACATCTGAATTCAATTCCTGTCTTTTGTGCATACTAGCTGTATGCAGAGGACTCCATTGTGAAGTCACAATGCCCCTGTTACTTCTGTGAGAGTACAACGGCTGATTCACATGGGGAGAAAGCAGGGATGGGGTGGTTCACACTTGTACCTCCCTATACTGATGAAATCATGGTCCAGACCAAAGCCTAATAATCCTCAGAAAGTAAGCAAAGACCTTGAGAGGCATTTGACAGCTGGAAGAATTGTTATCCATAGCTCAGCATAGAATTTTTAAAATAGGAAGAACAGCGTGAAGAATAATTAAAAACCCAGCAACAGCTAATTGTTTGTATGAAAAAAAAAACATATTTGTCAAAGAGAAGACAATATAAAGTGTGAGATAAAGAAAATTGGAGAAAGGTAGTTTTTACTGATGAAAGTTGCTTTTTCTTTCAAGGCTATACTAACACAATTGTCAAAAGAAGTCTAGGCAAGTCTATACATTTTGGGCATTTTCATCAGGCTAAACCATTCATCGTGCAAAAACATTTTGGGATTTTTTTTTTATTTCTAGTGTTCCAGAAGTTTTATTCCCAATGAGGAAATGAGGAACTCTGAAAAACATGTTGATATATCAAGACACGGAATTGTTCCAGAATTGCAGAAATTCCCAAATGGAAAGGGAAGTCTGAAAGCTGGACTTGTACCTGCTGCTGCATGCTATGCGAGGTCAAGAATGTTATTAATGACATGGAAAGAAATATCCCTCGATGGCCTGGGAATTTGCCTGAATTAAATTCCATTGAAAACTTGTGGGCTATAATCAAGGCTTTACTTGGAAAAATAGACTGTTCTTTAAAGGTATATTTAACATTCACCATTATAAAAGTTTCATGGGAGAGAATTAAAGAAAATTGGTCAAATCCCGTGAGGTCAATATCAAACTATATAAAACAAATGATTGCAGCAAAAAGCAGTATTGCATATTAAAAGTTGTTTAAAGACATACAAAGTCGTAAGATATACTGAAATCAATTAATTTAATTATTCACATTGTCCCAAATAATTTCTGTACAACTATAAGCTCCTCGAGAATGGGGAATTTCTTCATTTATGTATTTTTATCTCCAGAACCTAGTGTAGTACCTCATATATAGTAGTGCTTAATAAATGCTTGTTAATTTTCTTGCTTCCCTTATTCTGTTTTCTATGTGTTGGGACCCCATGGGAATACTTTGTGTGGATCTGAGTAATTGAATTGAGCCTATATGAGATGGATGACCTCCCAGGCATTTTCCCATCTATGATTACTGATCCTTTGTGCATTGGTGAACATCTTTTGGCCAAGGGAAGAGACAAACATCCAGGAAAGTCAATTCTCTCTCTCAGCCAAGACAAGGCTTATGTTTAGCTCCCACCGTAGAGTATGGATCCTGAAAATTCCTTAACTCTCTGATCTAACCCAGCTGTTGGGTGTATATCTAGTGTCTAGTATCTAGGCCAAGTCAGGGATGAAGGGATTTGCCAATTGACTAAGTCATTTCTGTGTCCTTTGGATTGAGAATGACATCAAGTAACCTCTGACTTATTTTTTCCCTTGGAGTGTGTTGACCTTGGAAGAACTTTTCTCACACGCTGTGGAGATGTGATTGTTTTAGGACCTTACAAGAGGGGCAAAGTCACCGGAGTTTGGCAGATGATGGATGGATGGCTGGCCCCTGGGAGTAGATCTAGCAATTTCATGGGTATGTTGAGCATGGCCGGAAACAGCTCTTATCCTGTGGCCAATACAAGACCAGTCCATGATAGGAAGTGCACTCTGACCCATGGTTTATTTGATAAACAAGCCAAAGGGAGGTGGTGAGGATAAGTGGAAATGGCTTATTTGTATGGAAGTGGCTTGTTTGAATAACATTAAGAAACCAGGGAAACAACATTGACAAACCATTCATCTTGTCTACACAGGCAGTGGTGAAATAGACATTTTAAGGAATTCAGATTATTCACACATAAAACTTTGATAATGTGAAATAAAAGGAAAATAATTTTTAGAAGTATATTTAATTCAATAAGCATTTATTTAGAACCTTTTAGGTAGAAAGGGGTAGCCAGAGGGCACAGTGGATAGAGTGCTGGGTCTAGAGTTAGAAAGACTCATTTTCATGAGTTCAAATCCGGCCTCAGACTCTTGCTAGAGGTACGACCTTGGGCAAGTCACTTAAGCCAACTTGTCTCATTTTCCTCATCTGTAAAATGAGCCGCAGAAAGGAATAGCAAACCATTCCAGTATCTTTGCCAAGAAAACCCCAAATGGTGCCATCAAGAGTAGGGCATGACTGAAAGTGAATGAACATATACATGTACAAAACATTGTGATTGACATTTGGGTGTACAAGCCAGTCCTGACCCTCAGAGAGTTTACCTGCTACTCAAGGGTCCCAACATGTATAAAGAAAACTAAACTTGAAGATAATTTGAAGAAGGAAAGAGCACAAACAACGAAGGGGCATAGGGAAGAGTCTTTTTTTGTCTCAATTACCCCCCAAATTCATTGTCATGTTTGAAATCCCTAGTAAGTTAATTCAGGTAAAGATCTTTATTGCGACCCATTGTAATAACAAGAGGTCAGTGCTGCAGGTTGAAATGGGTTCAGTCCATCCAGCTGACTATTTATACATCCATAGATCAATAAGCTAAAGTGTGCTTTGAGAAGAAAGCTGGCAATTCTGCTAAAGACGAAGGCCGTGCAGTGGTGGTATAGAAATACCAGTAGCAGAATAAAGGACAATTGAGGATAACCAGTTCAAGCAGAACTATCTCACAGCAGAATCTGAACATTGACAGAAATCTCAGAGGTATCTAGCCTGACTTCCATTCAAACAGGGATTTTCCCCTACAACATCATGCACAAATTGTCATCTAGTTGTCCCCTAAAGCCCTCAAATGGCACAGGATAGCTGCTTTCAAGTATCTGAAGTGCTGACACATGGAAGATGGTGGAGAATTGTTCAGATTTACTCTGGTTGGCTTTAGTGAAATTGCAAAGAGGCAAGTTTCAGCTCCATGCAAATTTTAAAAAAAAGCTAACAATGAAAGCCATCCCAAAGTGAGATGCGCTACCTTTGGACGAGGGTTCTCCTTCTTTGGAGGCCTTCAAACACAGGCTGGATAAATATTTATTTGGGATGCTATTGAGGCGCCTGTCATTCAGGTATAAATTGGACTAAATGGCTGTTGAGGTACCTTCCAACTTGGAGATTTTATGATTCTATAAGAAGGAATGTCCAACATTATTGTTCCCCATCCCAACCCTTCAGGAAGCATGTTTCACTCTTAGGACAGCTCAAATTGCCAGTCATTGGTGCTACCGCCTCAAAAAACTGTGAAGGGATGTAAGAAGAAGTATGGCTTTCCCATCGTTTGCTCAGATCATGATTAAGGTTCAGAAGAGTAATTCTCTTGGAGCCAAATGATGGCCCGTCTTACATTTCCATCTTATAACAGCTGAATAACCTCAGCCACCAGCTATTTCAAAGGCCTGGGTACAATTTGAACTTAGATCCAGACCAATGGAGAGGACTAGAAACACCAAGGTGCCTTTCTAGATTTAAATGAGGCTTCTATGTAAGAGGCAAAGCCTGATTCCTTCCTCTCTGCTTGATGCTTATCCAGAAAACAGAAGAGAATTAGGAAACCTATAATCACTTTTCTACCACCACCACCAAATGCTTTTAGTGGATTACTGAAGATATAAATTTCATACCGTAGAGCTGTTTTGTGACTTCTCATCTCTGAGTGTAGATTAAGCTGTTAGCAGTAATGGGTCTGTAACTAAGATGGTTTGGGGAGCAGGTCCTGCTTCAGGGGACTTGATTAAAGGAGCACATTAAGGCATCAGTGAACAGATTTAGTCATTCTGTCAGGCTGCTCTAGAAACAACCAAATTAAATGACACAAGAAGGGCTAAGATGGTTAATCAGTCATTCCTGGTTGGTGAAAATTAACAAATACTTCTGCCTTACACATTTTCCCCTTCAAAATGAACAAAGCTTTAATGCCTATGGACTAAATGTATTGAAAACAAACATACATGTGGAATGAATGATATGGGGTTTTATTTAATAAAGCCTGTCCTCTTTCCCCCTTCCACTAGAAAGCTGATTCCTCAGAATCTAATTCACCTACTCCATTCCAAGAAGCATCATTTGACAATCAGCCAATGGGCATTTATTAAGCACTTACAGTGTGCTATGCATTACGCTAAGCACCAGGGATACAATTTTGTTGTTGTTTAGTTGTGTCTGACACTTTGTGACTTTGTTTGAGGTTTTCTTGGCAATTTGGTCCACCATTCCCTTTTCCAGATCATTTAACAGATGAGGAAACTGAGGCAAGTAGGTTTAAGTACCTTACTCAGGGTCCCATAGATAGTAAGTGTCAGAGGTCAGATTTGAACTCAGGTTCTCCTGACTCTAGGCGCGCTAAGCCCTACTGTGGAAACAAAAAGGGGCAAAACCAGGTCTAGAAGGTGAGTTAAAAATAGCTCACATTATAATGGGGAAAGACAACATATAAATAACTGGGTACATATAAGATATATACAGAGTAGACAGAAGGCAATCTGAGAGGGGACGTTCCTGGATAACAAAGTAGTTCCATTGACTTAGGGGGTGGTTTAGGCTAAAGATAAAGTCAGCTAGGACATCTAGAATTCCCTGTAGCAAGAAGGTTTATGAATCTCATAGGAAAGACCTCTAGGCATGGGATTGCCTTGTAGGCAAATAAAGTCTGGGTTATGGGTCTGATTGAGCATAGCAATGATTCTTTACTTTAAAATCCATGATTGTGATGGTGCAGGTACTCTGAATGATTGCAGACTGGGGATCCTTTCCTGTTTTAGGAGCTGGTATCTTGGTGTGGTTGTGGACAGAAAAATTCACTGCTTTGTAAGCTCTTTTCAGTAACGAGCCTTCCTTAACCTAGGTAGGGTCTTTGGGTAACAGAAACATGGTTGGTCATTGGGTCATTGGGCTATAAGCCTTTCTATCTTTAGGACCCAATTAAGTTTATATCTTTCTATCCCAGTCTTGGTGAATCAAAAGTTACCTCTGAATCCCAATTAGGCAAAGCAGTAGGACTTTAGTGTAGCAGCCAAGAAATGAGAAAATAGATTCTTGCAAAAACCCAAACTCTGGGATTCAACTCTAGGATTTAGAACTCAAAGAAACATCAGTGATTATCTAGACCAGGGGTTCTTAATCTTTTTTGTGTCAAGGACCCTTTTGGTCCAGTCTGATGTAGCCTATGGATCCCCTTCTCAGAATGAATGTTTTTAAATGTGTAATATAAAATTCATAGGATTACAAAGGAAACCAAATCTATTGGAATAGAGCTTTCAGACCTAAAATAATTTCACAGCCTCCAGGTTAAGAATCCCTGATCTAGCCCAAGCCCTTCATTTTACAGATGAGGAAGCAAGTCCACAAAGATGAAATGTTCCAAGTCAATGCTAGCAAGTGGCAGAATTAGAATTGACCTCAGGTTGTCTGACGCCAGCCCAGTTCAGTGCACTTTCCACCACATCACATTGGTGCTAATGAAAATAACTGAGGATATGAAGATTATTTCTATTATAGTGAGACCATGAGTGTCTCCAATTTCAACACTGGTTCCTGAGTGTGGACTGTTCTCAGAACTGCCCCTATTATTAGAGAACAATCGCCCTATGGGGGAACTAACCAACACTGAAACAGAGAGCAGTCACGTCCTGATCAGACCCCACATGTAGTTACATGTCCAGTTCTGGGCACCCCATTTTAGAAATTGAGATATTGAGAGGTTTAAACATGTTTAGATTAGGCAAATCGGGATGAGGAGGGAATCAAAACCATGCCAAACGTGGCTCGGCTGAAAGAACAGAAAATGTTTCACCTGGAGAAGTGTGCGAGTGTGTGTGTGTGTGTGTGTGTGTGTGTGTGTGTGTGTGTGTGTGTGTGTGTGTGTGTGTGTGGTGAGGAGACAGCCATCTTCAAATTCTTGAAGGGCTATCATCTGACCTGAATGATGGCAGAAAACAAAGGCTAACTCCTGGGGAGAAGTGACTGAAAAGTCAATTTTAGCTTAGTATAAAGAAAAAAACATTGACCTCTGAATCGTTCAGTTAGAACTCTCCCCAGAAGGAACAGCCTTTCTAGTGAATTAGAGCTTTCCCCATCACCTGCAGTTTTCAAGTAGAGAATGAATGGCCACTTGTGGGAGACTTTCCATTGTAAACAGTTTGTGTTTACTCATTAATTTACATGTCATTGTTCATGCATGGAATGGAATCTCCTTGAGGGCATGAAAAGCTTCCTTTTGTCATTTTCTTCTCTATGCCCAGCATAGTACCTGACTTCCAGTAGATGTTTAGTAAATGTTTGTTGAAAGAATGAAAAAATCCTATAGAAGGGATTCAGACTTTAATTATGAATTTAAGTCTCAGGTTCCTCAACTCTACCATGGAGATGATAATAGTACCTACGTCATAGAGTGGTGAGGCTCAGTGCTATAACATATGTAAATTACTTTGCAAACCTTAAGGTACTCATAAGCATGGATTGCTCCAGTTGGGTTTTAACTCTAAAACTCCATGATAACTGAAATTTTTGTAGCACATATTTTCACATATATTGTAATCCCAAGACAAAGCTGTCTAAGAGTGCATATGTGGTACACTGAGAAAATGAGAGTGAACACCCTCAACTTTCCCTCACTTAAAAAAAAATCCCCTGGGAGAAAAAATTTTTTTTAAAGACTTAAGAATGAAAAATAGCTGTTTTGTGGGGGAAAATATCTGAACCCACTCTTTTCTTCTCTTTCTTCCTTATTGTTGTGTTCCGCCTTCATTCTCAAAGAGGACCATTCTTCCTTATACTCCAGAGAAAGGTCATCAACTCATTTTGTTGTTATTCATTCTGAGCCTTCATGACCCCATGGATGACAGCACACCAGGCCCTTCTCTCCTCCGTTATCTCTTGAAGTCTGTCCAAGCTCATGTTTGTTGCTTCCATGGCACTGTTTGTGTCATCCTCTGCCATCCCCTTCCCCTTTTACCTTCAATCTTTCCCAACATCAGGGTCTTTTCTAATGAGTCCTGTCTTCTCATTATGTGGCCAAAGTATTTAAGCTTCAGCTTCAGTATTCGTCCTGCCAATGAAGAGTCTGAATTAATTTCTTTTAAGTATTGACTGATTTGACCTTTTTGCCTTCCAAGGGACTTTCAAAAGCCTTCTCTAGCAACACAAGTTGAAGACATCAATTCTGTAGTACTCAGCTTTTTGTAGTCCAACTTTCACAGCCATAAATCACTACTAGAGCAACCATAGCTCCTACCCTAGCAACAAAATCAGTAATAACAGAGGGAATGTGATTATACAGAAAGGAGGACAAATTGGTTCAGCCATTCCTTCATTGAGAAAGAGTAACACATGCAGAAGGGTGGCATCCAACAAGTAGGGGAGAATTAGGAGAACGGAAGGAACCTCAGAGTCCAAAAAGAGTCCTGGAAGAAAGAAAATCACGCTCTCAAAAGGTAAGCAGATAAGTGTTTATTTTTCCTTCTTTGGTCAGTGATATTTCAGCATTTCTAATAGCTAAAATATCTCAGCTTTTGATTTGTATCCATCTGACTGCCACTGAGTTTTAGAGCTGGCCGTGACCTCAGTGGCCAGCTAGTCTAAGCTATACCCAAATGGACTCCCAGCTATAACATACCCAACAACAGAGCCTTTGCTTGCAGACTCTGTTTTGCAACACAGAACATCAGTACATTACGATATGGTATCCCTCAATGTTCCTTCTCCAAGCTTTGATTTGCTCAGTAGAAAGAGCATTTCCTTAAACCAGGACCTTCAAGGTGATGCTCAGGAGGCCATTGGATGATCGATGGAGAGCTAGAAGAAGCCATCTCATCATAAGCCCTCATTTTCTAGAGGGAGAGGCTGAGACCTAGAGAAAACACATGGCCAAGGTTACAATAGATAGTGAGTGGCAGAGTCAGTATTAGAAACTCAGGTTTTCTTATGCCAAATTAACCACTTTTATTCCTGTACTCTGAGCTGGGAAACACATACCATCTGATATTTTCCTATTGTGCTTTATCAAAAAATGCCAATAGTTCTGCTATTGTTTGTCCTGGTAGACCACACCTGGAGTATTGTGTTCAGTGGATACCATGAGACTGCACAACTTGAGAGCATTACGAGGACTTAACCATGGCACTTAGGAAACAACTGAAAGAGGTTGGGGTATTTATTCTGGAAAAGAGCAGATTTAGGTAGGATATGGCCATTTGAAGGAAGTTCAGAATTCTGAACTTCTGTGAAGGGCAGCCTGTGCCAAGGCTTGTAATGCTGAATTGGGGAACCAGCAAGGAGGCCAGTTGGACTGGAACACGGAGTGCATGAAGGAGAGTGATGGGGATCCAGAGCTATTATTCTGCCATGGGCTTTGAACTGAGTGTCCAGAACCTTAGTTTGGGAACTGGGTTCAGGTTCTTAGAGCTGAAAAAAAGCCGAAGCAGGAGACCTGTGTGAACCCAGGAGTGCGAGCAAGGACTTGAGGCCAGTAAATATGATTTGGCTAAATACTATCTTGTTTTTCTGTGGCCTCCTGGTTACTCTTGTGAGGCGGGCCTACTGGGCCTGGGGTTTTTTGGTCAAGATGTCAGAATGGGGAGGCTGGTTCGCGAATCTGTTGCTCTGGGGCCTAAATAAATGTTCTGATGCTTTCTACTTAGAGAATCCCTCATACCTTGCGGTTTCAAACCATTCAAACATATATATAAATATATATATATATATATATATAATTATATTTGAGATTATAAATTCAGCCTTCCTACTACAGCACCATTGATTGATATATTGACAAAACATGTGCGATGTGTAAGATGTGTGGACCCCCCACCTCCACAAAGGGGCAATTTGGGGATGTTCCCTCTGGTATTCTCACTCGATGCTCGTAGCCCTGAGAGATGATGACTTAATGATTCCCTGGCACCATGAATGCTTCCCCTCTCCATGTTTACATACATGTATATACACATATATCCATATACATACCTACATATGTATACATATAGATGTATATGCATATATATGTGTGTGTGTGTGCACGTGTGTGTATGCTTAAATGGTCTCTTCAATGAAATGTAAGCTTTTTTAAGGTAAGGGCTACTTCAATTTGGTCTTTATTTTCTAAGAGTCTAGCATTGTGCTTGGTATATAATAGGCTCTAATAAATGTTTGTTGATGGATTGACTGAAATGTGTTTGTTGAATTGAATTTTTCTTGTGCCTGCATTCTCTCAGTCCTTACCCTTTCTCCCAACACCCTCTCACATCCCACCAGGAAGATCTGCAAAACCCTTGTATTTGCCTTTTCCTTTTTAGGTGAAGGGCATTCCTTCTGCTGCATGAATATACATTCATCTCTAGTTTGAGTTCTAAATGGTAGAAAGAAACAATTCCCACTGGTCTTAATAGGATGACAAGATACACAGATCTGTGGATTAAGGGATTGTGGGACAGTTGTAGTTTCTTCTCCTTTCAGCCCCAGTGACACCTGCCATCAGTCTTCTGAGGCAGGATCTGCCAGCACAAACAAGATCATTCTTGAGCTCTGTCAGTTTGCAGAAGCGAAGCAGCAAGGTTTAGAGAGAGGGTCCAGAATGGAATTCTGAAGAACTGAGCTTGAGTACCAGCTCCATACCTGCTGTAGCACTTGAGTTAAATGACTTAACCTGAGTTTCAGCCTCCTCATTGATGAAGTGGACATTCTAACACTTCTATCCACCACCTTACCTGGCTGTTGTGAGGACTGGATGAGATCAGGTATGTTAATTGCTTTCTCAATGCACTGGGGATATCAATAGGGATATTGGACAACTGAGACTGGACCTGTGCTTTTATTGGTTCAAGAATCTACATGGATGAGGAAACTCCTTCTACCAGTTCAGGTCAAGCCCTACCCTGAAAATTTATCATCTCGAAGAATAGACTGAATAAATTATTGAAAAGTCATATGACTTATCTAGGGTCGCAAAGCCTGTAGACATTGGATGGGGAACTTGGAATCATGTCTTCTGGACATTCAGGCCAACTTTCTATGTGCTATGTCATACCACCTCTTGTTAACTTAATTAACTTAATATGATGATAATCTAGGTAAAATCAGCTTTACAAGTATAGGTTCGGGGCAATGTAGTTTGATAATAACTCATATGAAAAAGATCTGGGGACCTTTGGCTGGTGACTACTAGCTCAATAGGAATCAACAGTATGATATGAGAACCTAAGATACTAATGCTTGATTGCATTATGGGAGGCAAAGCATATGGGATTTGATCTGCCCTCAAGACCGGCCACATCACACCCAGAGTACTTGTCCAAATTCTTTGTGCCATGATTTAGGACAGAGTATATTGCATTCTGTTCTTTACTGGAAGTCAACTTGGAAATAAGCCATTTGACTGGAGCAGTCCCACCAAATACAACATTATGGAGAAATGGCTTATCCTAAGATGTGAGCATACCACACAGACATGCACATGCACACACACACACACACACACACACACACACACACACACACGCAGAGTTTGAGCAAGTGCTCATTAAAGCCATGTTGTAGAGAACATCATGACTTCTATGGTGAATTGAACGGACTCCTTGTTGAATCATCCTTAGACTCACTTGACTGCTACTTACAAGAACATAGAACAGAAGGACAACAGTTGTTACTTTATTTGAGAAAATGACTAGTATAGTACTCTAAGAATAGTGAATAAAAACAATACAGCAATAGGAATGTGGATGTGTGCCCAGAGACACTTACCCAGATCTAAATATAATAGGTTGATTGTAGTGATTTAGAGAGCCAGAGTGTGTAAGAGAATAATGAGGTATAACATAGTCTCTAGGAAGGAGGTGACAATCCTATTCTACTCTGCTCTAGTCAGATGACATCTGTCAAACTGGGTTTAGTTTTGGGAGCCATATTTCAGGAAGGACATTGGCAAACTAGAGGATATCCCGAGAAAAGTTATTGGATTGGTAAAGGAGAGTTGAGACAAAACAATAGAAGGGCTGATTTAAGGAACGTTTAGAGACTTTTAGCTTGGAGAAGATTTAGGGAGGGCATGATGACTTTTTTCAGGTATCTGAATGATTATTGAGTGGATGAGGGTCTAGAGCAGGGGTAGGGAATTTGCAGCCTCGAGGTCACATGTGGCCCTCTAGGTCCTTAAGTATAGCCCTTTGCCTGAATCCAGACTTCACAGAACAAATCCCCTTAATAAAAGGATTTGTTTTGTAAAACTTGAACTCTAGCAATAAGAGAAGAAAAAGAAATTAAAAGGATTAGAAGAGGCAAAGAAGAAACTAAGTTATCACTCTTTGTAGATGATATGATGATTTACTTAGAGAATCCTAGAGAATCAAGTAAAAAACTACTTGAAGTAATAAACAACTTTAGCAAAGTTGCAGGATATAAAATAAACCTATAGAAATCCTCGGCATTCCTATATATTACTAACAAAGCACAGCAGCAAGAAATAGAAAGATAAATTCCATTTAAAGTTACTGTAGACACTATAAAATATTTGGGAGTCTACCTGCCAAGACAAACTCAGGGCCTATGTGAACACAATTATGAAACACTTTTCACACAAATAAAGTCAGATCTAAACAAATGGAAAAACATCATTTGCTCATGGTTAGGCTGAGCTAATATTATAAAAATGACAATTTTACCTAAATTAATTTACTTATTCAGTGCTATACCAATTGAAATACCAAAAATTATTTTACAGAGCTGGATAAAATAATAGCAAAATTCATCTGGAAGAACAAAAGGTCCAGAATATCAAGGGAATTAATGAAAAGAAATGCTAGGGAAGGTGGCTTAGACATACCAGATATTAACCTGTACTATAGAGCAGCAGTCATCAATACTACCTGGTACTGGTTAAGAAGCAGAGTGGTGGATCAGTGGAATAGGTTAGATACACAAGTTATGGTAGTCAATGATTATAGCAATCTACTCTTTGATAAATCCAAAGAATTCAGCTTCTGGGCTAAGAATTCATTTCATGAAAACTGCTGGGAAAATTGGAAAATAGTATGGCAGAAACTGGTCATAGACCAATATCTTACACCGTATACCAAAATAAAGCCAAAATGGTTTCATGATTTAGGAATAAAAGCTGATATAAGCAATTTGAGAGTGCAAGAAATAGTTTACCTGTGAGATTTATGGGGAAGGGAAGAATTCATGACCCAACAAGAGATAGAGAGCATTACAAAACACAAAATGGATAATTCTGATTACATTAAATTGAAAAGTTTTTTGTATAAAAAAATCCAATGCAACAAAGATTAGGCAGAAAGCAGAAAACTGGGAGAGAATATTTCCAACTAGTGTCTCTGATAAATGCATTATATCTAAAATATACAGGGAACTGTGCCAAATTTATAGGAATACAAGTCATTCTCCAACTGAGAAATGGTCAAAGGATATGAACAGGCAGTTTTCAGAGGAAGAAATTAAACATAGCTATAGATATATGAAAAAATGCTCTAAATCACTATTGATTAGAGAAATGCAGAAATGCAAATCAAAACAACTCTGACATACCACATCTCTCCTGTCAGATTGGCTAACAAGACAAAACAGGAAAATGATAAATGCTGGAGAGGTTGTGGGAAAATTGGAACATTGTTACGTTGTTGGTAGAGTTGTGAACAGATCGAGCCATTCTGGAGAACAATTTGGAACTACGCCCAAAGGGCTATAAAAATGTTCATACCCTTCGACACAGCAATACCACTTCTAGGGCTATATCCCAAAGAGATCACACAAATGGGAAAGGGACCCCTATGTATAAAAATATTTATAGCAGCTCTTTTTGTGGTAGCAAAGAATTGGAAATCAAGGGGATGCCCATCAATTGGGGAATGGCTGAACAAGCTGTGGTATATGAATGCAAGGGAATAGTATTGTGCTAGAAGAAATGGGGAAAATATGGACTTCATAATAACCTGGAAGGAACTGCATGATCTGATGCTGAGTGAAAGGAGCAGAACCAGGAGAACGTTGTACACAACCACAGACATATTGATTCTGTGATGACTAACTTTGACAGACTTGACTCTTCTCAGCAATACAAAATTCAAAGACAGCCCCAAAGGTCTCAAGATGGAAAGAGTTGTTTACATCCAGATAAAGAACTATGGAGTCTGAATGCAGATTGAAGGAAACTATCCGCTCTCTTTTTTTTCTATATATTTTTTGATTTTGTTTCTTCTTTCTCATGATTCACTCCATTGATCATGGTTCTTCTTCATGACTTGATTTGTGTAAATTTGTTTAATTCAAAGGTATATATAGAACATATATAAGATTCCATGCTGTCTTGGGGGAGAGAGGAGAGAGAAGGGAGGAGAAGAAAATTTGGAACTCAAAAACCTGTGGAACTGAGTGTTGTAAACTAAAAATAAAAAAAAAAACTTAAAAAAAAAGAAACAAAAAAACTGAAACTTGGACTCACTCAAAAGGCTGCACCCAAGGGCCCAGAAGGCCACATGTGGCTTTGAGACTGAAGGTTCCCCACTCCTGGTCTAGATTTATTCTGCTTAGCCTCTAAGGGCAATAATAGAGGCAATGAACAGAAATAGCAGAGTATCACATTTAGGTTTCATGTAAAGGAAAAAAAATCTTCTAAAACAGAGCTATATAAAAACAGCATGGAGTGAATAGATTGGACTAGTATGGCTGATCTCCAAGACATCTTCTAGTTTTAACTTTATTACACAGTGATACTACTGCCTTCCAAGACAATGTGTTCCTCTTCATGAGAAGTATTCAAGTGACTGGAGTGCTTTTATGGGGGTATTGTAGGAGGGCTTCCTTTACAGTCATTAATTGCATTTAATTGCTCCTGAGTTCTCTTCCAACATTAATAGCAATGATTCAAGGAATTTTTGAGTAACTGAATTTTTCTATGGATATCCTTTCCTAAGAGGAATGAGTCACTTTAATTTTTAAGCTTCCAAGTGACAAAGGTGAGAAAAAGTAGATGTCAAACTCTCTTAATTCATTTGACTACCTACACTAATGAAATAATGGCTATCCATTTTATTTTTTAAATTTAAGGTTAAGCTTGACATCATTGTTATAGAAAAATGGAGCCACAAGAAATGCAGGATTAATTTCTGTACTGCTGTCAATGAAAAGTTGGCATCTTCTAACAACTTTAGATGTTAACGGGCATAATTCACCTCTCTTAACTATGAAATATACAGACTATGTGCACCATAGGGTTTGTGGCCTAATAAATCAGACTGAATCAGCCGATTGCCTCTATGACAAAGACTACATTTATAACATGGACTTAGTCTCATTTGCCAAATTAAAACAGATTTATTGCTTTTGGCCTACATGAGTTGATTGGGTATATAGAGATCCTCAAACTTTTGAGGTTGCCTTGAAAAGAACATTTCGCAATCTGAGAAGTTCTAAAAATCAACATTCTGGAAGAGCATAGCTTTGCCATCTTTAAATGAATTCTGTCCAATTTATTTTGAATTCATTGAATAGAAATAGTTACATGGCAGAGCTGAAAGTAATTTTTTTTTGGTACAATAGATAAAATTTTAGGGCTAGAAAGCTGTCACTTGGACCATCATCAATCATTTTCTTTACTACTGCTGACTTGGAAATAAGCTTCTTGCTTCTTGCTAGCTCTATTTGCCTTAGAGTGGCCATATTCCTAACCACAGCTTTCTCCCTGGAGAAATGGACAATACGTTTAATCTTTCTTCCATGTAAGAGTCTTTTCGTCCCTTGGAGAGAGCTCCTCTTTCTCCTCCCTCGCCACTCCAACTTTTTTTTTCTTTTGCAGGATAACCATCCCCAGGTTTTTTTAAACCAATTCTCATGTAGAATAATTTCAACACTCCTCACTATCCTGGTTGTTCTTATCTGGATGTTCTCTAGCTCGTCAATGTTTTTCCTCCATACCAACTGCTACTGGTAATGGGTTGAAGCTTCCTTTAGGCCACCACGTATAAATCTATTGAATTATTTATGATGCCCCCTTGGAGGATTCAACATGTGCATAGGAAAGTAAAATGAAGTCAAATATATTAAAGATAAAGGAGAAAAAAAACAGACTAAGTACTTCTAAAAAATGTCATGAGAGCTCATTTCCAGAGACAGAGTGATACAGTGGGGTGATTATGGGCTCAGAGTCAGAGTCGCTCAGTCTCCCTGGGCCTCAGTTTCCTAGTTTGTAAAATGAGAAGGTTGGACTTGATGTCCTCTGAGGTCTCTTCCAGTTCTAGACCTAGGATCCTATGTATGACCGTGAGCTTAACTTCCGTGGAACTTGGTTTTCTGATCTGTAAATAGGGTGATTCGACTAGATCGTCTGTGAGGTGCTTTCTAGCTCTAGATCTAGAGTCCTGTGGATCAAGGAAGGCTTCCTAGAAGAAGGGGCACCTGAGCTAGGACTTGAAGGAAAAGAATGATTTCCATAGGCAGAGATCTGGAAGGAAGACGTGCTGGGAATGAATGGCAACCTATGACTGGTTAGAAACAAGGGAGTACTTAAGTGTACTTAAGTGTCTGTATCATAGGCATTTGGGGAAAGAATGGGATGGATTGCATTTGGGGAAAGGTGCTGAATGTTCAGTGTGCCCAAACTAACCCCATTGCAAAGGATGATCAGACCAATATATTCTGAGAAAAGTGAAAATTGTACATAGGCAAAAGGGTTTCTGCATGGTAGGTCTAAGTCAAATAAACAGCAAAGCATTTACTACTATAGGCACCAAGCTGGGGACACAAAGAATTGCAAACAAATAACCAAACCAAAACTAAAACAAATAAATCCAGTTCCTGACCTCAAAGAGCTCTAATAGAAGGGAAGACACAAAGACAGCATCGTGTTACCAATGGTCTGAAAGCCAGAAGTGCCAGAAAAGGAATGGAAAGAAGATGGAATGGCTATGGAGGTAGCATCAAACAACAGATGTCTTCTCTCTCTCTCTTTCTCTCTCTCTCTCTCTCCCTCTCTCTCCCTCTCTCTAAATAAATAATATATATATACATATTATATAATATATATAATGCACTTAACCATTACAACTCTGTGAAGAAGGTTCTATTATTATTCACATTTGACATATGAAGACATTGAGTCCAAGAGAGGTTAAGTTACTTAAGTGCCCAAAGTTGCTCAGCTATCTAAGGCAGGATTTGAAATCAGGTCTTTCTGATTTCTAATCTAGCATGCTATCCATTGCAATAGTTTTAAAGAATGATTTTCCTGTACCGCCTACTAGTGCTCATTGTGAGTGAGGATTCACCTGGTTGTCTTCCCAAGTCATACCCTCTACCCAGGCTGCATTTTGATGTTCAACATTCCATGAAGGTTTTTTTTTTTTCTAGACTCTCCACTGAAGGGTTCCTCTGATACCTCATCCATTTTCTCCAGAGAAAGGAGAGGAAGTATCTCCATTGATGAAATCACAGATCTTTTTAAAATATTGAAATAAGAATTTTAAGGAAAGAATCTCAACTGTATAAACCTTTTATTGTTGGTGCTATTGCTTACATTGGGACGAATAGTGGCAGGGAAATCAGGAAAGCTTTCATAACAAGTATAACAATGAAATAGGTCCTTCTATTTGTTGTCTCATGGTGCAAGGAGGAGAAGGTAAAAACACTCTTGTCATACCTCATTCTTTCTGAAGAGGATCAGATTTTTGTGTTTTCCCACAATGGATGAACTCCAAATATGGTCAGACACTGTTAAGCTTGGTTAAGCCCTTTTGTAGGAAGTAATCAATATTGACTCCTTAGGAGGATTCTTCATAAAGACATTTGGCCAGGTCCTAAGACCTGGGACAGAGAGCCAGATCAGATAAGGACTGACTTGTTATTTCATTGGCCTTGGGAACTAATGGGGGAGAAGAAACTCCCTTTATTAATGAAGGTTGGAGTCTTTTCTACAACTTATAGTTCCATCAAGTTACCTAGAGAGGAAACTCCAAACACAGGCCAGTAGGAAGCATGAAGCTCACAACACCCCCTGGTTCAGCCATAACTAGATTAAAATGTAATTGGGAAATATTTAACAAAATAAATAGATACAATAAAACACAGACTACAATTTAAAACTAAGTCAATATGTGGCCTGCAGGCATTCTTATTTTTTTCTTTAATAGTATTTTATTTTTTCTTATTACATGTAAAGATAGTTTTCAACATTCATTTTTGTTAGGTTTTGAGTTCAATTTTTCCCCTCCCTCCACCTCACCTCCACAAGAGAGCAAGCAATTTGATATTGGTTATACATGTACAATCATATGAATCACATTTCCACATTAGCCGTGTTGTGAAAGAAGAATCAAAACAAAAGGGTAAAACCACAAGAAAGAAAAATCAATTAAAAAAAGTGAAAATGGTATGTTTCGTTCTGCATTCAGACTGTCGTTCTTTCTCTGGATGTGCATAACATTTTCTATCACGAGTCTTTTGGAGTTGTCTTAGATCCTTGCATTGCTGAGAAGAGCTAAGTCTGTCAAAGTCGGTCATCACACAGTATTGCTGTTACTGTGTACAACGTTCTCCTTGTTCTGCTCATTTCACTCAGTAGCAGTTCATGTAAGTTGTAGGCATCCTTATCCATGAATTAGTGACTTCATTTCCACTGGAGTCTGACCTCACTAGCCTATAGCCACCTAAAGGTTAAGTGACTTTCCCAGGATCCCACAGTTAGTCTGTCAGAAGTAGGAACTGAATCCTGTTCTCCCTGGCTTTAAGGTTGCTTCTCTACCTACTATACCATGCTGCCTCTTGCTATATTATAGGCACTACATAGGTGTCAATCTATTATTATTATACAACTTTCTCAAGATCATACACCTATAACAAGTAACAGGGCTAGGTTCTCCAACTCATAATTTCCAGCTCTTCCATGTTGCTTTCTCATACCCATGAGTTCATTGATCGGGCTGCCCTCTCTGCTGACACTAATCACCGGTTCTCTCTGCCTTAGTAGACATCTGCATGAACCATTGTGGTCAAGAGATCACAGGACCCTAGAAGGAGTACTTGAAAAGACCCCAGAGGCCATCTTGTTCAGCCACCTCATTTTAGAGATGAAGACTTGAGACCCAGAGGATTATTGAACCCAGGTCTTCTGATTCTAAATTCATTGCTCTTTTTTACTGTACTGAATTGTTCAACACGCTCTCTACCAGACCGCTCCAAAAAGACATAATACTGCATGGCCAGTCCTCTGTAAATGAGTGTCTTTGAACTTTAGCTGGTGAGCGTCTTGTAAGCAAGATTGTATCTATCTTTGGATTCTTGTCTCCTAGTATGGTGCCTTGTACATGGTGGGAGCTTAATAAATGGTTGTTAAATCAGTTAGCTAGGCTGGTCCTTGAACAATTAACATATAATCAGTTGCTAGCTCCATGTTTAGCCAGTCTGACTTAATAAATAAGCATTTATTAAGTGCTTAATATGTGCTAAATATTATAAAGATATAAAGAAAGATAAACATAGTCCCTGTCTTCTGAGAAGTTCATATTCTAATGAAGGAGTAAGGAGAGTAAGACAACATGGAAATAACTAGGCATGTACATGGAGCAAATGGAAGGCAACCTCAGAGGGGTAAGTACTAGTAGTTGGGGATACTTGGAAAGTTTTCAGTTGTCAGGACCTGCCAGCATCACTTCCATGTCTTTAGAAGCATTTAAATAAGACTTCAGGGCAGGAATACTAAATCAAACTGCGCTACCATCAGAATCCATTTGGCCTTAGACAAGGCACAGATTTACCCTCAACTTGGTCTTCCTGGATGGGTACCAGGTCTGTAGAATGACAGCAGTAGGACAGAATGAGGAACCAGGCTTGTCCAAGGCCATACCAGTAGTAAATAGAATAGGCAGGATTTGAACCCAGGTCCTCTGACTCTTAGGCACTCTTTTCATTCGGACATCCCAAACAACCAGAAGAGTTTGCTCAATGCAATGTCAAACATCTGGAAAGTGAATCACAACCTTTGGCTGCTGGATATCACGAAGCCTGAAGAGTTTGAGTCCTGGTTTACCTGGCTGTTGTAGACATGGAGAGTAGACATTTGGAGTCCAGGTCTGATGCCAATTGTCAAGGGCTCCACTGGATCTCTGCTCAGACTTCTTGGCCTTCACAGGTTGCCTGCCATCTTTGAAAGTCCCTCTCACTTTATCTGTACTAATCTGGACAAAAGTAACATTATGGCTGTGTTCAGTTATCGTTGTACAAACCAGTCTGCATTTATATGTATGCACATACACATGTGGACATTATATATACATGATATGTGTTTATATACACACATGACAATACATTTGTCCAGACATATACAACACACATGAATACAAACATGTGTATGCACATATACAAATAAACATACGCACAAATACATAACAATGTGCAAATACACAAGTACACGTGTAAGAGGCAGCATGGAATAGAGAATAAAGCTGTGGCCTTGGAGTTAGAAAGACCTAGGTTCAAGTTTTTCCTCTGAAACATATGTGCTCTTTGATCCTGGCAGTCATTTAAGGCCTCAGTGATTCAGGTAGCTCTCTGGACTGTAAGTTACAGGGAAGGTGCCAAGCTATATTTAGTAGAAGGAGTTTCTTCATCTAGGAATTCCTGATACCAAAGTGTGTGTGCGTGCGTGCGTGCGTGCGTGCGTGTGTGCGTGTGCGTGTTTGTGTGTATTCCTTGGAGGTCTTGGATTATAGGCTCAGCCAAGAAGTGAATTATGTGAGCTGAGGCTCAGATTTCAAAAATGTAAAGCAAACTCACCAGTCCAGCCCAAATTGTGTATATCTTCCATTGTACAAAGCTGAATGTGCAATTAAATTGGGAACAATAGGCATTCATAAGTGAGCAGGATTGCCCATGAGAAAACAGTCCTCTAATTAAATAAAGGGAGAATCAGTGTTTCTTGTTCCAGGAATTGTTAGTGAGATTAACAAATAAATCATGGACTGAGTAAATGGAATGTTAGGGTCAGTGCAGGGAAGTGTGCTCTCAGAAGAGATGTTCATTTCACTTGATTTCCCCCTTCATTGCTGACCCACAGAAGTATGGCTGCTCTCCTAAGGGGAAGCTAATAGGGTTATAGGACTTAGAGGTACAAGAGGCCCCTTAGGGGCTGTGTAGTCTGGCTCATGAGTTTTCAGAGGAGAAACTATAGCAGGGTCACATAGGTAGGTAGATAGTAAGTGGTGGAGTCAGGATTCAAACCCAGATCTTCTGACATCATATCCAGTGCTTTTAACACCATGGTTCAAAGGGCATTGGCCAGTATAGCAGGATGATGTCCCCCTAGTGGAAAGGACAGAGAACCAGAGCATCTAATAAAGGAGATCTACTGAGCATGAAAGACAACTGGAACACAGGGCACAAGATTCATGGGAAAGAATGCTGAGCTTGGCCTTAGATGACCTCAGTTCAAATCAAGCTCTGCTCAAGCTACTTGAGTACTCTAAGATAATTCACTTTGCCTATCTGAGATTCAGTTTCTTAATCTGTAAAATGACGGGTTTGAACTATAGTAGAGGTTCTTAATTTAGGCCAGGTGCATAGATTTCAACGGATCCATGAATCTGGATGGGAAAAATGTTATTTTAACTAACCTTTAGTTACCTTTATAATGACCATTTAAAACATTACTCTGAGAAGTGGTCTTTAGGCCTCACTAGAATGCCAAAAAATTCTTATGGTACAGACAAAAAAGATTAAGAATCCTAGGATTAGATGATCTCTAAAATGCCTTTCAGTTCTAAACCTACAAATCTGTGAAAGCCAGGCATAGAGAAAATTGTCCTAGCTGGAACAGGAGAACTGGGTCAGGGTGCTCAGTAGTGAAAGTGAGATTAGGAACCAGAACCCAGAAATTAAGCTATGAGGGAAACACTCAAAACAGGAGTCCAGCAAAGCAGGTGTGTGTCATAGTTGGTAATTCATCATTTCATATTTCTAGGCCGCTGCTTTGTGTAATTCTCTCTTCTACAATCCCCAGACCCCAAATCTGTCATGGCATGGTAATCCATTGTCAGTGCAGTCAAAAAGTTTATTCTCCGCCAGTCTAAAGAGCACGGGTGGTGCCTTGTACTGAACAAAGGGTATCCCCCAGATGCTCTTGCTGGCAAAAGCCAGATCCAGGGAGAGGCTTATACATCTTAAATCAAAGTGGGCTATGCACGATAGTGACAGAATCAGTAGAGGAAGGATTGGAGCAAGAGACCAGTTAAGGGAAGATGGGTGAGAGCTGCCAGCTCTGTGGAATTTGGCTCGGGGTCAATTTCTTTTTCATCGTCAGGTCTGTGGGATTGTTCTCCTCTGTCTACGTTCTCCAAGCGATATGGCTCATACTTCCCCAGGACCCACATGCAGCGGGCATGCCAGTATTAGCGAAGTAAGCAAGGATAAAACTATGGATCAGATCCTGCCTAATGTTACCTTCCTGACTTTTAGCAGAACCCTGAGTTTAGAAGGCACCTCGGAGACCATGTAGTCCAACTTTTATCTGGAAAAAAGGAAAAGAAAGGAAAAGAAAAGAAAAGAAAAGAAAAGAAAAGAAAAGAAAAGAAAAGAAAAGAAAAGAAAAGAAAAGAAAAGAAAAGAAAATGCTTGTACAACAATATCCCCAACAAAGGTTGGTCAAAGACTTTCCTTGAAAATGTCCAATGAGGGGGAAACTTGCTGCCTATTAAGGAAGTCCATTTAACCTTTGAACAGTGCTAATTAGAAGGAATCCTCCCCCTTGACCCATAAATCTCATATAAATCTATTTTTTTTTCAATTTCTATCCTCTTGGATATCTTGGCCCTCTGTTCTAGAGCTAAACAGAATAAGTCTAGTCTTTCTTTGTGAGTCCCTGCTTTCTGTCTTTTCAGTTTCAAGACCTTTTGCGGGAATGCTTCAAACTCTTCTTTTTCATGGAACGTCCGTCTTTTCCCATTGAAGCAGTTAGGCTCAAGATTGCAGGGTAGGTCACTTTGGATTGCATTTGAAGCACCTTTCTTCTTTGGTACATGATATTCTACTCCCTTTTGAGGTTTCTGGTGGGTAAAGAATAGTTTTGAATCATTAGAATTTTCTTTCCTTTATACTTGACGGTTTTCCTCCTGATTACTTTCTGAATCTGTTGTTCATCATCGGAATTGTTCAATTTAACGACTGTGTTTGGAGTTTGCAGCAGGTTTTTTTCTCCTTTTCTTTCTGAAGGTGATCTATGGATTCTTTCAACTGGAACTTTGTTTTCTGCGTTCAAAAATTCTGGGCAGTTTCTTGCTTTATTTCTTGCATTATGATATTCGTATTTTTTGACATAGTTCTGAGAGATCCATAATTCTTAAGTTCTCTTTATACATCTCGTCTTTGACATGGATATGTTTTGCTTCTAAGGAGAACACGTTTTCTTTTGGTATCATTGCTTTTGGATTCTCTTCTTCCAGATTGCCCTTTACTTCTGCATATTTACATTCCCAATCAGTTGGTCTCTTTTTTGTTTTCTTTGGTGAGGTTTGCCACTGTGTTTTCAAGTTTTTCTACTCTGTTGATTATTTCTGCTCTGTAAGTCATAAATTCTGCTTTTGCAATTCTCATTTGTCTTATAGGATATTTGGTAATATCCTTCTGTGGTTATGCTCTGTTGGGAATCCACAGGATCCTCTGCCTCATCAGAAGTCAATTCATTTGTCTTTATCTTACAATGTTTATTCATAGATGTCTAGACTCATTTGATTTGGAGAACACGATTTCTTCTGTCATTTATATCTTCCTTGTGGGTTTATCTGCTTCAGGTCCTTTACTGAGTTTTCTTCTTCTTGGGGTCTTTTGTAATTTGTATTTTTTTCTTATCTTTGCTATTGATTGTTTTCTGACTCCTTTTCCTTGGATTGTGTTTTCCCCAGGGTCTGGACTTCAAAACTGTCTCAGCCTACTCCTATGCTGGTCAATTTATGTTTCACTGGCCTCAGTCTCTTCCCCAAGTGACTTCTGGAGGGACAGAATTGATCCCAACTGTATGCCATTCTCCTTTCCCTCAGGCCACACATGGATTGCTACCCGTGCCACACACACTGGAGTCCTGTCCTCTGTTCCTTAGTTTTCTAGCTAAGTACTGTTAAAGCACAAAGAGCTGCCATGCTGCAGTCTCAACCAGAGCAAGCTTCTGGTTTTTGGTTTTCTATGGCACTGGGAGGAGTAGGAGTAGGGTGGAATTGAGTTCTATTGCAAGCTGGTAGGTTGGCTTTTGTCGTCCTCTCAGATCATGGCAGCTGGTGGTGGAGAGAGTCCTGAGTGAAAGAATTATGGGTTAAGGATTAGCCTTTTCCACTTTTAGTTGATTGGGTTTTCACCTTAGGGTTCTTGGAGTCATAGAGCATGAAAACAACTAAAACGGCATTATCTCAGGCATAATTCCAAGTTTGGAGAGGTTTGAGAAATTGTAAAGATCCAAGAAAGTGTCTAGTCCTCTATCTTGTTGTTCACAATAAGAAGTCATTTAAAACCCTTGGTTAGATTTTCAAGACTCTAGGAAAATATATTTAATAAGTTCTGGTTTAGTGCACTCCATCCCTGGTCAGGGGCTTGGCTTGCCTATATTTTATACTTTGATTAGCAAATACAAATCTTATTCTTAGGCATTTTCTTCTTAATTACCAAATGAATTTATTCCCAATTTCTTTTCTTTGGAAAAGAGTGCCCAGTACTTAACATGCAACATACTAAGTCTGATAGCCATGAAGGACTGAAAATCATTTCTCCAAATTCCAAGATAGTGATACAGGAAAGAGCAGAACTAAACCTTCCTAGTCCAAGCCAGATATTTTAGGAATATGAATAATCTCTCTTTACTAAAATGATTGTGCATAGCTCTAGAGATGGAAAGGATTCAGAAGTCATGTAATCCAACCAATCGTTTTTATAGAGAGGGAAACTGAGATCTGTGAAAGTATATTGCCTTGCCAAAAGATTACACCAATGATAATTATCAGGGTTTGATTTAAACCCAGTTTTTGACTCCAGAGCCAGTGTTATGACCACCATACATTGTTATCTTCTTTGGTTAGGTGGGGGAGAGGGGAATCCATTCTAAATGACAGAATCAAATAATTTCTGTGCTGGAAGGGATCTTAGACATTACTTTACCCAAACCCTCTCATTGTATAAATGACCAAACTGAAGTACAGATAGATTGGTGGATTTCTTCAGGACATCACAGCTATCTGGCACAAGCACCCCACCTGGGCAAGTCCCTTTTCCCTCTCAGTCTCAATTTCCTCATTTATAAAATCAAAGATTATATCTGATGAACTCTAAGGTCCCTGTTAGCCCTGTGTCCTAGATGCAGATCCTAGAACCTGACCTTCTGACAAGGCTTTTTCAATGGCACCAGGCTGATTCTCTTACAAATTGCTTCCAGAAATGGCCTTGCCCTGGTGGTCCAATGGGGTAAGTGACCTCTGCAAAGGAATTCTACGTCTCTAAACAAATAAATGTCCCAGGGTTGTCACATCGATGGATCTCCAAACTCTTCATCCCTGAGAACTGCTCATTTTTCCCACACCAAATGAATTCCTGGTACAGAATCTGAGAGCAAGAACTCCTCACCTCGTAAAAGCCATATCTCAATCTAGTCCAAATCTCAGAGATGTTCCCAAATCCCCCAAGAGTCAAAGACAACAGCCAAGATTGAGAAATGTCATTAGGACACTATGTTCCCAGGAATGATAAGGAGGCAAGGCGTGGTACAATGGAAAAAATGCTTGTGTCTGAGGTCAGAAGATAATAGTTCAAATCCTGGCTTTGCTGTAGACTGCCTGACTTTGACTAAGTGATCTCATTTCTCTGACGCTCACCTGAAAATAAGAGAGCTGAACTGAATAAGCTTATGGTCTCTTCAGCTTGAAATCTATAATCCTTTGACATGCTGTGCTGCTGAATTTGTGGCAGTGTAGAGAAGGTCAAAGGGTCTTCTTACCTGGCTGGGCCGATTTTGAAGACTCTTGGCAACAAGAAAAGTTCACGGGGAAGGAAAGCCTTAATAATGTAGGATATATTTGCTAGCCCCCTGCTTGGGTCAAAAAATCAGACTTAACTCTAAATGTGTAACTACGAATAGTTGTATGGTACAGTGTAGATAGTTCTGTTCCCCAGAGAGGTAAAGATTCAAGGAATGGATAATATTACGTAGGGAGTGGCAGACCATTGCAACATTTACTGTTTGCTTCCTGCCATTTCTCTCTGAGCAATAAGTTTGGGAATGTTGTTTTTTGGTTCTCATAACAACCAAAGCTAGTTCCAAATTAGAAGATCCTCCCATGATTCTCAGATTCCTATTCTCTCTCTCTCTCTTCTCCTCCCCACCTTCCCTCTCCTCCTTCCTTCTCACATCTCTGTCTCTGTCTCTGTCTCTCTGTCTCTCTTTCTGTCTCTGCCTCCCCCCTTCCCCTCCCCTCCCATTCCCCCTCCCTCTCTCTTTCTCCTCCTTCCTTCTCACATCTCTCTCTCTCTGTCTCTGTCGTTCTCTGTCTGTCTCTGCCTCCCCCCCGCCCCCGTTCCCCTCTCCTCCCATTCCCCCTCCCTCTCCCTTTCCTTCTCCTTCTTCCTCTCCTCTCTCTCAATGATGAAGAAAGAGGACACTTTTAAAATTCCAATAATGGATCCCATTCCAGGCCTGTTTTGTATTATGCCATCATGCACATGAATGGCACGGAATATCAGAAAGTACATGTTTACTTATCATTTAATATGGATATTTAATAAATATTAAACTTTTTTTGTCCAAGCCTATAATTTCCATGATGTAAAGAAATCTCAATGAGAAAATTCCCTCAACCAGTGCAAACTAAAGGCTGCTATGCGGCTCCTGGTCTTGAAGAGTTGCCTTATGCACTAAACATTTAAGTGGTTTGCCCAGGGCCACACAGCCAGTATGTATATGTAAGAGGTAAAGCTTAAACTCAGGTCTACAGGATCTTGAGGATGACCTGCAATGCACTATGCCATGCTACCTTTCACAATATATGGATAAACTGTGTTATCTT
Organism: Phalanger gymnotis; assembly: GCA_028646595.1. Classification (NCBI taxonomy): domain Eukaryota; kingdom Metazoa; phylum Chordata; class Mammalia; order Diprotodontia; family Phalangeridae; genus Phalanger; species Phalanger gymnotis. Next base: position 18,859,127 of record CM053623.1, read on the forward strand.
AGGTGATAAAGGATTGGGGGAGAACAAACAAGGCTTCTAAATAATTAGAGTTGTTGGCCTTCTCCGGAGCTAGTGTGTTCTTCACTGGAAGTCTTCAACCACAGGCTAGATGCTTGTTTGCTGGGTGTAAGGCAAGTAGATTCTCAGACCATATGGCTCCTCTTCAGAGTCCTCCCCTGAGATCCTGTGACTCTGTGATTTAGATGTTTACTCACACATACAGGATAAAAGGAGAAATGAATCCTGGGTCTTCATAATCCAAAGCTGGTTATTTCATTCAACACTGTAGCATATATGACATAATTATAAATTTAATAAAATAATAATATTGCTGCTCTGACCCTCTCCCCTCATTCTTCCCCCAACATGCTTGTGAATAGTAGAGTAGAATAGAATAATACTATCTCTTTGAGTTTCTTTTCCTCTGGGAATACATTGAGGAAAGAATGGTAAACTGAGAGTCTTGGAACCCAAGTTCAAAGTGGGCTCTGCCTCTTAAGAGATGTGTGATCCTAGGCACTGTCTCTAGATCTCAGTTTCTTCATCTGTATAATAAGGGTATTTGAAAATATGGCTTCTGAGGTCTTTTCCAGCTCTAAATCTTTGATCCCATTACTACTATGAATGATTCTATGGTTCATGGTTTCATTGTCATAGGCATTCCCTCCATGAATGCTGACCATAACCCACCTGTAACCTAGTAGGTGGTCTTAGACCATTGCCTGAGGCTCAGAGACCTATGATCAGATGGCTAGTAACTAGAAAAGATGTAAAATCCACCCTCTCATTTTACAAATAACAAAACTGAAACCTATGGAAGTTAAGTGACTTTGCTGGGGTCACAGTAAGTGTAAGAGATAGGATTTTGATTGAGTTCCTCTGATTCGTCATACCCTTGAACTCAGGGCTTCCTGACTCCAATTCCAGCATTCTATGCACTGTGCCCCCAGAGACTCTTCTTATCCAGGATAGTGGCAAAGCTCAGATGGCTGGCATCAAACTTGAAAGGCATGAAGTATATTCCTAGTGGCAGACTGTGCCTTCTGTTCAAAGAACAGCCTACCCAGCTTACTATGCTGAGTTTCATTTGGTTGTGGCAACCCATAAGGCAAAGACAAATTCAAAAGTGGTCTTCATTCCTAGGACATGGCATTCTGAAGTGATGTCAGCAGTCAATAAACATGAGGCACTGTACTAAGCCTTAGGATTCAAAAAGAGGCAAAAGACAGTCTCTGCCCTCAAGGAACTCACAATTTAGTGGGGGAGGCAAAAGTAAACAAACCATAACAAGCTAGATACAGGATAGGTAGTATATAATTTAGAGAGAGAAGGTACTAAAACTAAGAGGTCTTGGGAAAGACTTATTACAGAAGACAGGATTTTGGTTGGGACTTGAAGGAATCCAGGGAGCAAGAGCATTACAGGCATAGGGGGCAGTCAGAGAAAATGCCTGGAGCCAAGAGATGGAAATCTTGTTCGTGAAAAAGGCAGGATGCCAGTGTCACTGGATGAAAGAGTCCTCCTCCACTGTGGATGTAGGAGAAACCTGAGTTTTTTCAACTCTTCCCTGGGACCAAGTTTGGTAATAATAATAATAAACTATCATTTATATAATGCTTTAAGGTTTGCAAAATTCTTTACAAATATTATCACATTTTGCCTGCTAACAACCCCAGAGAGGTGGTTGTTGTTCAGTTGTTTCAGGCATTCTGACTTTTTGTTATCCCCTTTGGGGTTTTCTTGGGAAAGATCCTGGAGTGGTTTGTCATTTCCTTCTCCAGTCCATTTTACAGATGAGGAAACTGAGGTATACAGGGTTACGTGACTTGCCCAGGATCACACAGCCAGTAGGTATCTGAGGCCATATTTGAACTTAGGTCTTCTTGACTCCAGTCCTAGAGCTCTATCATTGTGCCACCTAGCTGCCCATCCTGGGAGGTAGCTGTGATTATTTCCATTTTACAATTGAGGAAACTGAGGCTGAGAGGTTAAGTGATTAGCCTAGAGTCACACAGGTAGTAAGCGTCTGAGGACATATTTAAACGTTAGCCTTCTTGACTCTAGGTCCAGAGCTTTACCCCTAGTGCTATAGAGTTGACTCAAATATAAACATCCAGCGTTTTCCTTTTTGTTAAATGTCTATTTCCATCACTTTTTGATGACATTTTGAGAGATAGGAATTGGAGAAGAGGAGAAGGAGGAACTCCAGTAGGTGATATTCCATGTAATTTCAACAGCTCCAAGAGTTTATTAAGTTTTTTACATTGAAACTTGGGGCATCAATAAAAGTAAAAAGATTGTGGTGTCTTTAGCTTGGATTTACTCTGTGTGTACTTGGTCTGGTTCAGACTTACTTCATTCTGTATCTTTTAAAATGCCATTTATCCTTCCTCTCATACCATATGAAGTACTGAGGCATTAGTGTCCAAATCTGATAGTTCTCTTGTCTTCAATGATGAGAGTATATTACTATTAAAATATTGGCAAATCCGTTCTACTTCGCATTTATGTGTTGTCCATATAAAAAGCTGTGGCCATCACTTAGCCTTCAAAGTAGTAACGATTTGTCTTTCATTTCACAAAATTCCAAATTTTCTGCTAAGTATCTCTTAAGCACATTCTTACCTTTCAGGAAACCTGCCCTTTGGCAAGCCTTCCATTCAAAGTTAATCTTGAGACACTAAGGAGGAAATGGCCAAGAAATGGCTTAACTATTAAAAGCAAGCTCTAGAAAGCCAAAGCTTTCTCTCAATTTCCTGTTCATTTCAAGGTTGCATAGTATAGTGGTGGTGACCAACTGAAAGAAATGTCAGATTTCCAGAATAAATTAGAAAGATAATGTTATGGCACAGGACTTTGGCTTGAAGAGCTTAGTAATTCATTAGTTTTAAATTAGGCTCTGCAAATCCTGGGCACTAGGTTGCCATGGCACCCAATATTTTTGGTGTCAATTTGCTCCAAATTATCGGTTCTCTTTTTAGTATCAAGATTATTTGGAAATGAGAAGTCTATAGCCCTGGATTCCTGGACGTAAACACTTAATGTGGCCTCCCAAAGGTTCCTTGGCTTTTCTTCATGGCTACTTTAGCTTTAGCTTGGGCTCTGATCCCCAAGACTAGGGAAACATCCAGAAGGCACAGTGAAGACTGCCAACCAAGATTTCCAGCTGTTTGGGATATAGTCCAAGGCAGTATTCTAGCCAGATGTGCTAAACTTTTTCCTTCAGTCTTCCTAGAGAAGTCTTCCAATGACCGTGATTTGAATTTCAACTGATCCGGACAACCAATGCTCTCCGTCAACATGATTTCCTTCCCCCTCCTGTTTTGCTTTCCTGAAATTTGAAAAATTCATTTGGTTCCTGCAACCAAAACAAGTTTGTTGAGCCCTACTTTAAAAAATAAGCATGTTTACAAGATCCTCCATCATTTCCAACAAAGAACAACATTTTGCTTTTAAAACTTGCTTTCGTGGTTGTTTGAAGCAACTGTATGGTTGATTTTACTTGTCAGACTGGACTTTTTTTTAATATGTGTAAGATTTAAGTATGGCATGATTTCTAGTTGTTTTAAATTGGAAGTTATTTAGTTTAGAATTTGTTGACATTCATTAGATTTATTTAGAAAAATAAAAACAAGAGGTCAATCGCATATCTTAACAAGAGCATATTTTTAGAAAATTCATGTCAACTGTCTATTAAAATGAACTGTTCTTCAAAATAAACAATGATGATAGTAATGTAATTTTTAAAAAAATCACTAAAAAGAAAACCTGAATTCTGAGTAATTGAAAAAAAATAATTGTCTTGGAGAACAGACAATGAAATATATTTCCTTCTTCATGGCAGAGTTAGGGAACTACTAAGGTAGAATGTGGTATGCATTGTTAGATGGAGGCTCACTACATAGAATGTTTATGCTTACTTGTTGTTCTTAATTACAACAAAGGATTCAATCTGGGGTAGAAGGAGGAGGGGACTCTAGACACTCCAGTATCTTTGCCAAGAAAGACAAGTCCATGGGGTCATCAAGAGTCAGACACAATTGAATGACTGAACACTGAACAACATATATATACAAATACACACATATGCATTTATATGTATGTATATACACACAACATTCACATACATATACACATACATACACATATACACCATTAATGACTTGTACCTGCCAAAGTGACCCTGGACCTTGAGTCCAAAGTCAGTTTGGCAGATTGCAGTCACTGATAGCTTGTTATGTGGTATTTTAGAAGCTGGTTGGGAGACTATGTTAAGATTGGTGTATCCTTTCCTGTGATTTACCTACCCCCTCCTAACCCCTTTGTTAAAAAGTTGGAACCCCAGGGAAGTTCTCGCAGTTGTTCCCCAGATAAATGATGCCGACTTCCAGTTTCTCTCTAACGTGGGTGGCAGGGAGGCGTTCTTCTCTGTGAAGGCTTCCGGTGTTGACAATCCAGTTCTTCCTTTATCCCCAGGGACAACTGTTCTTTTCTGTGTTACCGATTAAGGGAAAATGCATTTTTTTCTCTCTCATACAAGTTTTTTTTCAATCTATGTTAAATAGAACTTCAGCAGCAGACATATACCTAGAATGGAACATAGTCTGATAAAAATTCTTCGATGCTTTAAAAATCCGTGTATAATAAAGGAGAATGTAATTTTCCTGCCAAATGGGGGTGTACTTCCCACCACCCTCACTCTGTGTTCTGGCTTTGTGTTTATTATTTTTGAAATTGCTTAAAATGATGTCCACACACCAAAGCTCGAGGTCTTGTTTAAACAGCTTACTTTCCATTCTTGTGACAGCGAAGGAGGAAGTCTGAAGATCCAGATATCAGGAGAGAAGAGGGAAACAGACACTTTGGGGAATTGTTCTCTAAGCTCTGAAGATGGTAGAAGTGGAATTTTCTGCCCTGTCCTCCTTCTCCACATCTGTCTCTTTACTAAGTCAGGTACAGACGGGTTTCCTTACTGTTAGAGAAACTCAAATCGACAAATTCCTATGCATAGATTTGTTTATTTATGACAAAGTCCTGGGATTAAGGACCTTGTGTAAGAAAGGATTAAGGATTTAGAGTGTATGTGAGGGCCGTCCTCATTAAGTGTTCTTCCTCCAAACAATCCTGTGAATTGGGAAGAGTTTAGGAGTTTTCCCTGGATGAAAGAAACAGCAGGGACTCCCAGTGCAGTCCATACTGAAGAGGAATCCTTGGCATGACAGAGCTAGTGCATATGAAACCTTTTTTTGGAGACTCCCTGTGCAGGAAGCGGCCCATCCCACTTTTGGACAGTTCTCCTTCTTGGGAAGTTTTTGTTCTTATAGCAAGTCTGAAATCTCCTT
>CM053623.1:18864968-18880283 GCA_028646595.1 Phalanger gymnotis
AACAGGGGAGAGAGGAAGGGAAAGGGGGATGGGAAGGGAATGGGGCGATGGAGGGGAGGGCAGACTGGGGAACAGGGCAACCAGAATGTACGCCATCTTGGAGTGGGGGGGGGAGGAAATGGGGAGAAAATTTGTAATTCAAACGCCTGTGAAAATCAATGCTGAAAACCAAACATGTCAAAAATAAAGAAAAAAAAAATTAAAAAAAAATAAAGGATGTAAATGATAGTCTTTGAAAAAAAAAAAGAATAGGAACCTATATGTGATTTCTTTGGTATACTCAGCACCTCTCTATCTCTGTAGCTGGGGCCCTGCTGAACACCCCAATTACTGAGAGCTTAAGGATTTTCTCACACCTCATCAGTATAGTATATTTGTAGGGTCATAGATTTTGACTTGGAAGAACCCACTGAGACCACTCCTCTGATTTTACTGATACGAAAACTGATAATAGTTAGCATTTACCTAGCACTATAAGGTTTACAAAGTGCTTTCTGTTATTTCATTTCAATCTACGGTTAAATGACTTGCCCATGGTCACACAGACAATAGGTATCTACGGCAGGATTTGAACTTGAGCCTTCCTGTTGTTGCTGTTCGGTCATTTCAATTGACTATTTGTGGCCCCATTTGGGGTTTTCTTGGCAAAGATATTTTGTCATTGGTTGTCATTGGTTTGTCATTTCCTCATCCAGTTCATTTTACAGATGAGGAAAACGAGGCAAGTAGGGTTAAGTGACTTGACCAGGGTCACACAGCTGCTAAGAGTCTGAGGCCGAATTTAAGCTCAGGTCTTTCTGACTCTAGAGTTGGTGCTCTAACCACTGTGCAATCTAGCTTCCCAGAGGAGCAGATGTATAATTTATGAGTTAGTTGTTCAGTCATGTCCAACTCTTTGTGACTCCATTCTGGGGTTTTCTTGGCAAAGATACTGGAGTGGTTTGCCATTTCCTTCTGCTTTAACAACAGTTAAGTGACTTACCCAGGATCACACAGTTAGTAAGTATGTGAGGCCAGATTTGAACTCAGGTCTTCCTGACTCCAGGCCTAGCACTCTATCCACTGCACTATCTGCCTTCCTCAGGCTTTCCTGGCTACTACAAACAAAGTAACACAGGGAGGAAGAGGTCAATGTCTGGGAAGATCAAGAAAGGACCTAGAGCACATGGTGGAACTTTAAACCAACTGCCAGAGGGCTTTAAAAACAAAATCCACTTTTCCCCCTCCCTATTCCTACCTGCCTGCTTCATGGAGAACTGAATAAGAACAGGCACTAATAATACTCACTGTGAGGACAAAACAAACTCAATTGATTTGATCCATATTTAGTGAATCAGTATTCACCAACATCCAGGTTGTTCAGGTGAAAAGTCACACAACTGGTTGGTGAGTCCAGTCACCTACTTCCCACCAAGTGCTTCAGTGGGGACCTGAGTTGGCCTGAGGGCCTCTGCTGACCACATGGTTCCTAAGATCCTACCCTAGAGTCTTAGGATAGAGGTGATACCAACTAAACAGGTCTACTCACTGTGGACATAATTTGTGGGTGTATCTTCCCCTGACAAACCAACCTTTCCCTATGTCTACTGATAGGACCCACATCCTCCCAATTAGACAGGGCCAGAGTCAGGACCATAGTCATACTCAAGTTCTGCCACTCCCTCATCCTCCATATGTAATTGGTTGACTAGAGCTGCCTCCATGTCATCTATCTTTTCTCCATTCATGTGGATCCTCATTGCCTCTCACCTTGATTATTCTAATAGTGTCCTAATTGGTCTCCCCCAGTCACTTTCAATATATATAGCTACCAAGATGATTTCTCCAAGATATGAACATGTCACTCCTTTGCTCCAAAGGCTTCAATGGCCCCCTACTGCTTCATGGATGAAATTCAAACCCTTCAGCTTGACTTTTAAGGACTTTCACTATCTGGTCCTGATCTGTTCCTCCTTCTGGGGGCCATCTCTAGTCATACTGATCTATATCTGGCCACTTGGCCCAGACGGCTCTGGAGGAGAAAGTGAGGCTGGTGACCTTGCACAGCCCCGACTCACTTAAATCCAATTCACTTGCAGGTCATGGCACCATCTTCCTGATGTCATGGTCCTCTTCTTGAATGAAAGACAAAAAACAACCTCAACCACGATCCTTCCTCTTAGCCTGATTTCACATAACTCTTTCACACACTCTGTGGCCTAGTGGCTGTTCCTGAAATTTGACACTCCCTTTCTTGCCATCTTGTATGTCTGGGTTGCACCTACTCCCTGTCTCCTTTACCTCTCAAAACCCACATCTTCGTCCAGGGCTGAACTCCTCCATGAAGCCTTCTGTGATTGTCCTGCTCTTAAAGCTTTCCCTTTTGTCCAATTTCCTTGCATTTACATATCTCTACACACATGGTATAGAGGCATCTTGGTGTAGCAGATGAAATTCTGGGCTTAGAGGCAAGAAGACCTGGATTTTTATGGCATTTGTTCTCTATGGGATGCTCGGATACATCATCTAACTTCCATGTGCTTCAGGCTACTCCACAAGTGTAGAATTTCCTCCATGTATCCAGCTTTGGAGGCAGCCTGAAGTGGCCCTGCCTTCCTTGTAACTGCAAAGAAAGGAGAGGTACCAAGGGTCAGGTTGCCCCTTTTTGAAAATCCACTCAAGTCTGACTCAACAACTGCTAAGTCATCATGTCTAATGGCTCTGCAGCTAATTAGAAGCCTCTTCATTACCACCCAACATAAGACCCTGAGTCACAGTGGCCAGAACTCTACCCTGCCCCCAAGTTTCTAAATAATTGCTTGAACTAGAACCAGTCCATGCACAAGTTTCAAGACTTGGCTTTCATTGGCCAGTGCAAACCTCTGACAATACAATCATAGATTTAAAATTTGAAAGGACCTTAGAAGTCATCTACCCCAGAGGTGGGGCCCATCTGCTGGCCACATGAAACACTCTGTAGTGAATGGTCTGAACCAGATTAAAATGTAATTGTGAAATAATTAACAAAATAAGTAAAAATATAGATAACATTACCTTTTACAACTAAGTATATGTAATATACTTATATATATTAACATATATATACTAATATACATATATATGTAAGTCATATATATACATATACATACATATATATATATATATATATATACACACATATAAGGGATCCTTATATATGGTCCTCATTTGTGTCCCATTGGGACAGCTAGGTGGTGTAATAGATAGAGTATCAGGCCTAGAGTCAGGAAGACTCATCTCCTGAGTTCAAATATGACACTTACTAGTTCTGTGGCTCTGGGCAAGTCACTTAACCCTCTTTGCCTTGGTTTTCTCATCTGTAAAATGAGCTGGAAAAGGAAATGGCAAACCACTCCAGTATATCTGTCAAGAAAGTCCCAGATAGGGTCAGAAAGAGTTGGACATGACTAAAAAATGTCTGAACAACAAATTCCTACTTGAGTTTGTCATCATGGATCTAAACTAAATCTCCCTTCATAGAGAAGGTAACTGAGTTCCAGAGAGATAAAGTAACTTGCCTAGGGTCATGAAGGTGTTTGGTGGCAGAGCTGGGATTCAAACCCTGGTCCTCCGACTCCAACCAGCACATTTGCCTCCATGCCATCATTCTACTTGCCACATGTAGCATTCAAACTATTCCTTACTATGCTGAGCAAGCTCTTGGCGTACACCAATAGTTGTTAATATCAAGCATCATGCATAAAAAACCAGGGAAGTTTTTGATTTTAAAGGTTCAGGCTTGGGTATATGTTGTTGGCTTTAAGTACGCTATAAACAGAATTGGAAATATAACTGTCTGAAGATAATGGACCAATAATAAACATCACAAACAAAATACATTAGTCTTTAATTGGAGTAGCAATTTGGATTTCTTTTAATGAGTTTTGTTTGGCTTATGAAAGGACCAGGCAAAAGATAACGTGAACTGTGAGCATCACTTTGATCTATGTTCTGACAGAGGGCTGGCTGACATAGCAAAGGGACGGAAACTGGTGTTAAGTTTGAGATGGTGGCCCAGTGTCCACTCACATACTTTCCCTTTGAATATGCCACTCCAAAATGAGGCTTTTGGACAACATGGAAAAGGCTCTTTTCTTTTGAAGCTCCTTAAGGACAAAGGGCTGGACTGTCTTGGTATTTTGCACTGTGTCTAAAATGATACCCTTATATGTAGTAAACATTTCTTGTTTGCTCTTAATGTCTTGATATATGAAGGGCATTCAGCCCTACTCCACCTCCCCAACATGTTGCCTTACCATCACTTTGTCACTGGTCAGTCTCTGTTACCTTGCACTCTGAAATTCTGCTATCTACTCTGTCTCTCCCATTCTATCCACTTCTCTCATTCCTTCACACTCACGATAACCATTTATCCTTTAGGCCTGTGCAATTCTCCAAATCCATCCACCCTTCTGGGACATCACTCATAACATGTGCATCTCTACCTAGCCTGGGAACTAGCTCATATCAAGGATGTGTTCATCACCTTGCTTCATTGTTTAGTTAGATCTAGAACCAAGCACCTCTTCTCTGACTCATACAGTTGGAAATGCAATGGAATAAATGCCATTGTATCTTTTAAAGTCAAGGGTAATCTAGCCAGAAGCATATTAACTGGTTGCCTGCTCCCATAAAACCAAGAACCAAGAATTTATTCCCAGATGTAAAAAGCATATTAAAACCTCATTGTTTTTCTTTTCTTCTTTGATAAATTCCACAAAACTCAGCATACCATGCCCCAATCTTGACTATTCCACGGGGAAACAAAAAGGGGAGGGAGAGAGGAAGTGGCCCCCAAGTTGAAACTGATCACCATCACTCTTCCAAGCCTGCCCTGATTCCAAACTGGCACAAATCTCTCATTATATTAGGTCCCTGTGGCTGTCACATGGAGCTAGTTAGGGTAATGTTTCTGCATATGAATACCACTCTCCAATGTATTTAGAGATTTAAACATGCCTTTTTAAAGGTTGTTTTCTGAAATATTTTTCCCCCATCAAAGTCAGCCTCATTTAAGCATATATGAAATGTTGTCATGGGAAGATAGAAGTTAAGGAGATGCCAGCCAGTGAGAGAAGCCAGCAAGACAATCTTTGTTGTTTTTTTTTTTTTTCCGTTGTGGCTAATAAAAGCCAGAGCCCTCGAGGTGTTCATTAGTACCAATGGTGATGCTCCAGAGGGGTTAGGATCTTCCATGGTCTACGCAGGGTTTCTGTTCTATGTCTTCAGAATGTGAGCATCTTCCATTTTCTCCTGAGCTACCATGGGTAGAGGAGGAAGAGCTGACTAAAGCAGATTCCTACTTCTTGAGGACTCATCACTACTATAGTCTCCTAGAAAACTGCAATGCTTACTTAGGTCCATGGCCATGTGAGGGTTTGAAGTATCATTGAGTCATAGGATTTTACAGTTCAAAGATCCCATATAAACCAAGATATTCAGAGAAGTTGTTTTTTTTTTTGTTAGCAAAAAAAAAAAAATGGAGTCAAAAGAAGTGTCCATTGATGGGGGAATAGTTTAATACATTGTGATACATGAATGCATTGAACTGTTACTGTACCATTAGGAAATAGAGAATATGAAGTTTAGAGGAAAACCAGTGCTGTCTTCAGTTTAGATTTTTTTTTTAAATTAAAGACTTTGAGGGTAGATGAGAGGTGAGGGAGAAAGAGAAGAGGAAGAAGAGGGGGAGAGGGAGAGGGAAAGGGAGAGGGAAAGGGAGAGTGAGATAAGAGGAAGATGAGCTAGATGCTTTCTAAGGTCCCATCTGTGGCTAAGTCCAGGTCTAGAGCTATGATCTTAAGACAGGAGACTAGTGCCCCACACCCCCATTTTTCCTGAGCCAGGCTCATGCTGTTCTAGTTTCATCTTTCATGGTTGTTTCAACTCAATGGAATCAATTATGATGTGAAATTACTTGGGATTCTCTACGTCCTTCAAAGGTTCCCCAGCAAGAGTGCATTCTTTTAAGGTGGACCTGAGGCATGTATGTGGCAGTGACTCTCTGAACTCTCAAATGCTGTGACCCCCTATGGAAATGTTTACTAGAGGCCCTTAAAAAACATCTTCATGTTACCTACTCTCACAATGCAGACCCTAAATGAGAAGGCCAGAATTTTAGAGCCCTCAGATCACTTGGTGCATCCATCTCCTCCCACCCTACTCCCCCAACACACACACACATTTTACAAATGTAGACACTCAGGTCCCCGAGGGCTAATTGACCAAAGCTAGGTTACACGGTGGCCTGACTGGGAGGGTTTTGATTTCCAATAGATAACACTCCAACAGTCATAAACTCATTAGTCCCAGCAAGTGGCCCTCCTACCTTCCCTCCCTAGGGCAGGGGAAATGCTAATGCTGGTACATTTATTTGGTGTTAAACATTTAATTAAAAACTTTGCATTCCCCCAGAAATTCCTTAAGGGAATATTTGGCTCAACCCAGACAACCAGCCCCACCTAATACATCAGCACTGATCTAACAGGTTGGGAAAGGGCCTTTGATAGTGTGTTTGTGTGTATCTATGCAGTCGTGGCCACAGATGTTTGTGAATACCCAAAGTGGCCTTGCTTTCAAGAAATGAAGAAAGTGAGGCCCAGGAAGGTTGAGTTAATTCTGTAAAACCTTAGAGGTAGTTAATATTAGATCTGGGATGCAAACCAACTTTCCAACTGTACTGTGCTGACTCTAGTCATGCTAAATGGAAAGTGAGCTTACTGAGAGGAGGAAATGTTTCATTTTTGTCTCTTCATGCCCAGTGGATGGAAAACAGTGATTGCTACCAAAACCTTGTGAATCTCTCTCTCTCTTTCCCCTAATTGGCTAACTTCCTTGAGAAAGGCTTCTATAATCATTGCCTCCACTTTCTCTCTTCTAGACTCTCTGATTCTCTTCGGTCTGGCTTCAACCTCATCATTCAGTCCAAACAGCTCTCTCCAAAGTTACCAAGGATCTCTTCAACTGTCAAATTCAGTGGCCTCTTCTCAACGCCGATCCTTCTTGACCTCTCTGCAGCCTTTAACACGGTCAGTCACTCTCTTCTCCTTGGTTGTTTTTTTCTCTCCGGGTTTTCCTGGTTCTCCTCCTACCTGCTTGACTTTGATAGATACCAATCCAAATCCTACCTGCTGAATAACTATGGAGGCATCCACAAAGCTCTGTCGAGGGTTCTCTTCTCTTTTCCTTCTATACCAGTGGTTTTTAACCTGGGATCAACATTGGGGGCTGATGAATTGATTTCAGGAGGTCCATGAACTTGGACGAGAAAAATACATTTCAATTTTCACTAACTTTGGATTTCCTTTGTTGCTTTAGGAATTATATTTTATGCATTTAAAAAGATTGAAGGGGTCCTTCGGCTTTACTAGACTGGCTAAGAGGTATAGGGAACCAAAAAGTTAGGAATCACTGCTCTATATGATCTCCATAGGTAACATCTATGCAGGTGATTCCTAAACCTACTATATTCAGCTCTAACTACCCTAGGTGAACATCATCAGGGGCCTTTTGGACATCTTGAATTGGATGTCCTATGGGTATCTCAAATTCAACATTTGCAAAACAGAACTTGTCATCTTTCCACCAAAACCTTCTACCTCTTCCCAATTTTCCTATTAATATCTAAGGGCACCACCTGTCAATCAGGAGGTCATCAAGGACTCCTAATTTAATCAAGGAAACAAAGGTCAAACTCTTCAAGGGCACTTGGTTGAATAAGTGCTAAGAGCCCATCTTGATTCCCAATACACCAGGTTTGCCACCTCAATCAGCATCCTTGATTCCTCACTTGTACTCAACCTAGACAACTAATAAGTTGTTTTTACCTTTATGAAATCTCTCATATATGACCCCTTCCCAACCATACAATCATCAGCCTGGCATAGGACTTCATCACATCAAATCTCTTGACACTCAGACTCCCCCTCCAGCCAATTGCCAAAATGATTTTTACTAAAGCATAGGTCTGACCATTGACCCCTACTCGATAAACTCCAGTGGTTTTATATTAACTATGAGGATTAAATACAAAATCCTGTTTGGCATTTAGAGTCAAAACTTGGATTCTTCCTATTTCTCCAGGCTTCTTACACACACCTCAATCACTCCATATGCAAATTCTATGCATTTGCTCAGATGTTCCCTCATGACTGGAATGCTCTTCCTCTCCTCCTCTGCCTCCTGGTTTTCTTCAAGACTCAGCTCAAATCTCTTCTAGAGAAGTGTTTTCCCATCTTCTTCCCACAGCTGCTTCCCTCTGAAGTCATCTTCCATTTATATTGTATATGTATATAGCTATTTGTATACTGTCTGTTCCATTTAAATGGGAGCTCTTTGGGTGTGAGGACTGTGTTTTTGCCTTTTTTGTATCTTTAACACTTAGCAAAGTGCTTGGCAGATACTTAACAAATGTTTTCCGATTGATTTATAAAACACTTTAAGGTTTGTAAAGCACTTTAGATACGTTATTTCATGGTGTCTCTACAATAATTCTATGATAAAGTTATAACATTATGCCCATTTTACAGTTACTGGAAACTTAGACTTTTAGAGATCAAAGTGGTCACACAGTCAGGAAGTATTAGAGACAGGATTTGAGCCCAGGTTGACCCCTACTCCAAAGTCCACTGCTGCCTCTTACCAGTAAACTCTCTTCATACACCTGTGCTTGGTTGTGCATTGTTCAACATCTATTTGATAATGGCGGAGGTGATGGGCTTATTAAATGTGCAGATGGCACAAAGTTCATTAGTACGGTCAATTCACTGATGATAGTTGGGATTCAAAAAGACCTCAGCAGGATAGGACATTTGGACCTCATGGAATAAGGTGAAATCTAACAAATGTTAAGTCTTACACATGGGATCAAAAAATCAGTTTCACAAGTACATGGTGGGGAGAGGCATGTGTAGGTACCCCAGTGAGTGGAGTACTGGACTTGAAGTCAGGAAGACTTGAGTTTAAATACTGCCTTGAACAGTTACAACTGTGGAAGATTTACTGAAGGAGTTAAGTTGTGCAGGAGCAGAGTATGTGGCTGGGTTGAAATCCTCACCTTTGAGGCAATCATTTGTATGATCCATTGAAGCATAAGACTGAAAATGAGGGGAAAGTTTCTGATTATTAAAAGAAAATGCATCTGATCAATCTTTCCCTTTTTCTTTTTCATTTGCCTTTTTTCAGTTGTACTTCCCCATAGTTGGGTGCACATGAAATGTCTTGACACAGGGAGGGAGCTGACAGGCCAACACAAGTATGAGTCCATTTGACCATGATGCATTTCACTGAGACGACATTCAGGCTGCAAGTTCCCTCAGCTGCATTGTAAAATCCAAAGACTCTGAAGGTAAAGGCTGGGCATACTTTTTGTTTAATTCCAGCATCAACATTTGGAGAGCTTCCAAGCCCATGCTGACTCTTGACAAGATGCCATAGCAAGCTTCCCAAACACTCAACACAGGGCTGAGGCTTTCTGTTTGGCAAATGGAAACTGCAGCTGAGTAAACCAGAGTGCCTTCCTTCTCGTGCTTGACTCCTTCCAACTGAAAACCCAAGAGTAAATTCCTTTGGGATGTCTTGATCAATGATCCTCTTCCATAAACAGTGGAAGATTTGTCTGTTCCCTCCTTCCCCCTGTGCATCACAGATTATGTAACTGGAGTGCTTTCAAGCCCCCCAGACTGTATCCATTGGACCTGAATGAGCTCCCCCATTCCCTTCCCTGCCACGTAATTCAGAGTAGGCTGATGGAAGAGACCCAACATACAGCTGTTTCTCCTTAAAGAAAGTATGTAAGATTTTCTAGTAACAGCCTCTAAAGAAATTCATGGTTCCTGATACTGATGAAGTGAGCAGAACCAGGAGAACCTTGTACAGTCACAGCACCATTGTACCAACTATGTTTGACTTATATTAGCTCTTCTCAGCATTACAATGATCCAAGACAAATCCAAGAGAATTGTGACAAAAAGTGTTAACCACATCCAGAGAAAGAGCTATAGAGTCTGAATGTAGATCAGAGTTTTCATTTTTTTGATTGTTTTTTCTTTCTTGCGGTTTTTCTCTTTGTTCTGATTCCTCTTTCACAACATGACTAATGTAGAAATATGTTTACTTGATTGTTGCTCATGTATAACCTGTATCAGATTGCTTGCTGTCTTGGGGAGGGGGGTGGGAAAGGGGGCAGGGAGAAAAAATTTGGGACTTAAAATCTTACAAAAATGAATGTTGAAAACCATCTTTACATGCTTTTTTTAAAGAAAGATTCATGGTTCCAATGAGTAAGAGGGTAACATTTTATTTTCAACATCAAGTGACTAATTCTTCATCATAAGACAGCATCTCAGGGAAGGAGAACTCACAACCAACATACATTTTTAAAAAGGTTCTATTAGATTTGAGGACAGAAATAAACACCAAGAATGTTAGCCAAGATGGTGTTCTTGAGTGCAGCTTTCTTATCCCATCCTGCTGCTTGCTTCTTGATGTCACAGTCAAACAATTAGTCACTGTTAACCACAGTCTTTGTTTCCTACAGAAGAACAATTTAATATCCCCCCCTCCCCTCAGAATTTGAATTAGTAGTGCCCTGAGTGGACCTCATCCTGAAGAAGAGACCTATTTATAAATCATAGGCAGCTTTGGCAGAGGTTGGGGTCCACATGTATGGGATATTACATTTAGCATCAGATTTTTTTCAATGCATAGACCAATTTTAGGGAATTTTTTTCTATTTAAAATTTATTTTGTTATTAAGAATGGGTCTCTGGAGATAGGGAGGGATGAGGAGGGAAATCTAGGCAATGTAAAAGACAAAGGATATTGATGAAAATCTATTTAAAAAATCTTAAGTTAGTCCTTGGTCATGCGTCCAGGCCTTTGGGTCCTACCAGAGCTAATTGGCATAGGTAGAGGGTCTTGGAGCTTCAGGACTCAATTTTGTGGAGTGGTGGAGATCAATGGTGTGTCACAGAAAAGCGATGGCAGAACCTTGGGATGTTTGGAGAGAGGTGGTTTTGTCTCTTTAAACAATTAGGTTTCTTGGGGTACAGGGCATTTGGCACCTCAATTTTAGCAAATACTACTTCCACCTTTTATCATTGAATAGTTCTAATTCTTTTTAAGATGTTTTGACTTTAAGAGGAGAGAGCCCTGGGGCGAGAGCTATGCACCACTACCACCACCACTCAACATCATTACCCTACCCCTCTACCCATCATCCGTCTATCCATCCATAATCCATTACCACTGTTGACATCAGTCTTTACCATTCTATAAGGTTTACCCATTTTCTCCTTTGGTCCAAAAACCTCATGAAGTTGATTAGAACTGGTGGTATTATCCCCACTTTCCGGACTGGGAAACTGAGAATTAGAATGGTTACATGACTTGTCCAGGTAACACAGATATTAAGTTTTGGGAGGTGAGATTCAAATTTGGGTCTCTCTGGGTCCAATTCTAGGACTGTCTCATGACGTTGTTAGTATCATAGATCAGGACTAGAAGTGACATCAGAGGCCTTGTAGTCTAAGCCCCTGATTTTACAATTGAGGAAATGGAGGCCCAGAGAAGAACTGATTTGCTCAAGAAAAAAGAAAACAGGTAATAAGTGTCAGAGTCAGGATTTGAATCAATTTTCTCCCAATCCAGAGTAAGTACACAATTCCCTGTACCATGATGCTTCCCCACTCCTATGGCTCATAAATCATATTTATTGAAAAGCTACCATTTGAATTTGGCAGCTTTATTTCTAGTTTACTGTGTACACATTAGGATTCCAGGAGCTCTGAAAAGACTGTCCTTTCCTTAAGATCTCAGCCAAAATAGGAAAAAAAATATCCCTTCTACATATCTGTTCTCTGAGGTCTGAAATTCTTTTAACGGGGCACAGAGAATTTATTCTGCTATATGAGAGGGCTTTGTATGCAGATAACTCGAGGAGAGGCAGCCTTAACTGAAATTCACACTATAATGGGAAGGTTTGATAGCTACCTATCTTTAAAACTGGTTTTGGAAGGTGAGAAAGCAGCAAAGGGATGAGGTTTGAAAGCCACATGGGGAGAGGTGGCTGGTTTGGAAATGAGAAAGCATGGCGGTCAGGGAGGCTGTGCCTCGGTTTAACCCTGAGAGGGAATACGTGACTCTTCTGCCCTGTAACTGAATCTAAATGGCTCTGAAATTTCAGCCCGATCATCAGAACTTGGCTCCATCTTACGTAACTACAGACATACCTTTGAAGCAATAATTTTCCAAAAATTTAAAGAATAAGGCTTTAAACCTGGTCCCAAAGGGAATAAGGGCTGGTGCGTCTTCAGATTAATATCAGGTGAGGTGAAAACAGGATTTCATAGTTTTAGATGCTGGACAGACCCTAGAGGTCATTTAGTCCAGGCCTCTCATTCTGAAGAAACTGAGACCCAGGGAGGTTAAAGGATGTAGCCAAGGTTACACAAGCAGTAAGTGTAAGAGGCAGGATTTGAATTCAGGTCCTTTGAGTCCAGATGCAGAGCTTTTCCTATCATACCTAGGTGTCAGTTTCTTGGGGCATAGTCCAGTTTGTGTAATACTAGTCTAATTCCCAGTTCTCCTAAATTGCTAAGTGCTTGTAGTAGTACCCAATTAGTTTTCATTATCAGTCCAATTATTGGCATCTAATCCAGCTAACAAGGGAGGGTCAGTTCGATGGTTAGTCTTGAAATTTAAGAAATCTGTAAAAGTAATGTGGTTCTCTACCCTAATTTTCTACCTTAATTCACAAAGCTCGGCTCAATCACCATGGCAATCAGTTCCTGCCTTTCTCATGGGATGAAGACTGTGGAAGGCCTGTCTCCAACGGAAGCATGGTTTCCAAGCCACTAAGAACACCTGGATGAACTCTTCTGAGAATGACAAATAAGCAAATGATAAATCTGAAAAAACCAGGGCTTTTCCAAACATCCCCCATTTCCACGAGAAACTCATGTGGCCACAACAAGGAATGGCATTGGGGTGGAACGGATATATTCAATTAACAAGCATTGATTAAGTGCCTGCTATGTGCCAGGTGCAGTGCTAAGAAATGGATGTAAAGAAAGGCAAGAACAGCCTGGACACACAAAACCCGGGTTTGGAAAGCCTGGGTCTGAGCCTTGTCTTAACAAATTCACCAACATGACCACGGATCAATCATTCTGGCGATTAGAGCCTCAGTTCTCTTAGCTGTAAAATGGGAATGGAGACACTTATAAGGTAGACATCATAGGGCTCATGTGAGAAAAATGTTCAGTCAAATAAATATAACTATATAAACCTGGGTTAGTGGTAGCCGGGTGGTGTGATGGGTAGAGCGCTGGACCTAGAGTCAGGAAGGCCTGAGTTCAAATCCAGCCTCAGATACTTACTAGTTGTGTGACCTTGGGCAAGTCACTTAAATCTCTGTTTGCCTCAGTTTCTTTAGCTGTAAAAGGGCGATCATAATAGCACTACCTCCCAGGATTGTGAGGATTGGAAGCACTAAGTGCATAGTGAGTGCTACATAAAATGTGAGCTATTGCTGTTATTATTGTTAATATTAATCTAATAATTTATACAAATCCAGGGTATTTTTTTCCCAATTGAATAATGTTTCTTATTTCCATTAGAGAAACTTCTTTCACTAACGTGATTTAATACAACACAGCAATGAAAAGAAGTGGAGTGATTGTGGTAGCTGTATCACCTATCACACAAGCTAGGCTGGATTTATTTTTTTAATTTAAAAAAAATTGAAACTCTTCTTGCAAAGCTCAGCATAGTACGTGGCAGAGAGCATCAATAAATACTTGTTGATGTAATTGACTCAGAGAGTACAAAAGCCCACACAGGAAAGGCCAGGACTTCCTTCCTCAGGCTTGACCAGAGCACCGCCATGGGCCAGCCCAGTGGCAGGGAAGCTCTTCATTGAGTCAGTGCCGTATCCTGAATAGCCTTTCTATGCCATAGTTAATTTAACCTTCTTTTGTTAACCACTAGATGGTCTCATTATGTTCCAAATTGGAATGGGATATGCCAGTCCAGTCTGAATCAGGCCTCACCTATGAGAACAAAGCGGTAGAAAGGAATGCTGGGAATTACAGCCAGAAGACCTGGATTCAAATTTCACTTTTTTCACTTGCTACTTGGATGAAGTAGGGTAAGTAATACCTTTTCTGGGCCTTCACTTCCTCATGTGTAAAGCGAGGGCTGCTTGACCATAGGACTAATAAAACCTCTGCTAGTTTTGAATCTCTGATTCAGAGTGATACTAAGCCATATATTCAATGAGAAGGAGGGGCAATGAAAGCTCCTTAATTGTTGATGGAAGATGTGGTGCTTATCAGAGATTATGTTTAGACTTTTTTTGGTTGCATTTTGGAATGTCCTGTTCTGTGATGAGGCATGTAGAGTTATTGTAGGATTTCATGACTGCGCACGTGACAAGCCCTTTGAAAACATCTTTGGCCTTTGGACCCTAACCAGGTCAACCAGGTAGGAAGTAACAGGGTAAGATTTCACAATGGAAGACATCCAAGGTACAGGACCTGGTCCAACCTCCTTAGTTTGGAAACTGAGGTACAGAGAAATTAAAAGATTCAACCAAATTGGAAGACATCTCAGGCACTGGACATGGTCCAATCTCCTTAGTTTGGAAATTGAGGTATAGAGAAATTAAATGATTCAACTAAAGTCATACCATCAGTAAGAAACAGAAATAACATTCAGACCCAGGTCTTCTAAAACCCATTCTCTCGGGGCTACCATGCTGCCTCCTCAACCAATGAATCACAACTAATAAAGCCACAACTATACGCAACCTTCTGTAAAGTAATGACTCCATTTTAATGCATGTTTTTTTACCTCTCTCCACCAAAACTTCAGCGGCATAAATTTAATTTGTCAAATACCAAGTTTATTTAAAGTGGGGCACACTTGAATATAAATGATCTTCAAAGGAAGTTATGAAAGATTCAAAAGATGCTAATGACATGGCAGCTGCTTTAGAGGAAAAAAAAGTGGGAGGGGACACCAGAGAGGCTGTTGACACAACATACAACATGCTAGATTTAGAGTCAGGAAGACTTAGGTTCAAATCCTGCCTCCAATATTTACTAGCTGTGTGACCATGGACAAGGCAGACTTTCTGAATCTCAATAGTAAAATGAGGATGTACATAGTGAATACCACATACGTTTTAGTTATCGGTATTATTAATGTGTTATTAATGTAATTAACCTATAAAACTCCAGAATGCGATTTTCCTTCCCAGCTGAATAGTGTTTCTTGTTTTCATTAGAGAAAATG
>CM053623.1:18880783-18903039 GCA_028646595.1 Phalanger gymnotis
ATATTTTGGGGTGCTACGAGTCACACACATATATGATGGTGAACTTAATTGATAAATGTCGTATGTATTCTGAACTGCTCCACTGACTCGCTGTTCCCGTCTCTCTCCCTCTCCTTGGGACTCACTATTCCCTGAGACACAATGGCATTGAAGAATCAATCTTAGGTGATAAAGTAGTGGTATGGTTTGAGAGGATTGACCCCAATTTTGAAAGAAGTTCTACTGTGAGTAAAACACTATTAAACAGCATTGCTTTTAACAGAGAGACTTTCATGAAAGGAAGAGTCAATGCAGGTAGCAAACTTCATTATTGTCTCATTTTAAGAAACTGCCACTGCCACCCAAGCCTTCAGCAACTGCCACCCGATCAGTTAGCAGCCATCAACATCAAGGCAAGACCTTCCACCAGCAAAAAAGATTGTGACTCACTGAAGGCTCAGATGATGGTTAGCATTTTTTATCAATAAAGTGCTTTTTAATTAAGGTATGTACATTTTTTTTACAACGTGCTCTTTTTTTAGACATAATACCATTGCACACTTAATAGACCACAGTACAGCATAAACATAACTTCTATAGGCACTGAGAAATGAAAAAAAAAACATGTAACTTGCTTTATCACAGTATTCTCTTTATTGCAGTGATCTGGAACCAAACCCACAATATCCCCGGGATATGCCTATAAGTACTCACTAGTACTCACTAGTCTAAGAGCTTGGTGGAACACCCTCATTTCTCCCAAATTTTCTCTCAAATCTTTGTGATACTTCCTGGAGGGAGCTGGGTAAGTATCCATAGTGCTTAGCACATACCTGGTTTATAGTAAGTAGAGAGTAAAAGACTGTATTTATTCCCCACATACCCCGTGTTACTGCAACAGAGTATAAACTTGTAGAGAGAAAAGATTGTTTTTTGTCTTTGTCCATACTACCTAGCATAGGGATAGTAGACAGTAGGCACTTAATAAGGGCAGCTAGGCAGTATAGTGGATAGAGCACGAGCCCTGGAATCTGGCCTCAGAGACTTATAAGCCGTGTGACCCTGGGCGAGTCACTTCAACCTGTTTGCCTCAGTTTCCTCATCTGTAAAATGAGGTGGAGAAAGCAATGGTAAACCACTCTGGTGTCTCTGCCAAGAAAATCCCGAATGGGGTCACATTTTCATAACTGAAAATGACTGAACAACAACAAGGCACTTAATACTTTGATGATTGAATGAATGAGTTGAATGAATGCTCTCCACACTGTCTGGAAGAGAGGTGCTATGAGCATTCTAGTGATGCTATCTACTCACTGGGAGATCGAGGTCGGAAACAGCAGAGGCCTTCCCCCATGTCTGTGTGTACACATAGCTCTATGATATCATGTATGTGTGTGTATGTTTGTATGTATGTGTAGATACGTACACTCGTGAATTTGAAAAATACGAAGAGATATAATTATGGCAGATATTTTATGATCTTGATGAAGGCTAGTTAGGCTAGCCTCCCTCTGCCAGAGGAAGAATATATAGGGAGGAAAAACCCAGCTAAAATGGCAAATCCATGAGGTTAGCCCATGATGTCAAGAGAATTCTACCATCCATTATGTTTATCCTTATCGGTTTGCGATTGGTGGAGATAAAGGTGTCTGGACTCTGCTTGCCTCAAGTCTGGTGCATTTGTAGTAGATGCCAGCCCCCTTTTCCTCACTCACCTCACCTCTCTGGGTCACTCAGAACCAGTATTCCTAGGCAAGTGTGGTTTCTTGGAACTATCAAATGGGTTATTTCATCTCTTATAATCAGAACCAACACTGGGACTTTGGATTCTCTGAGGTAGCCCTGGCACAGGCATCCTTGGATGCTTTTAGATGTTTATCATAGGTGGACTTATTGATATACAGTTCATAAGCCCTGTAATCCCATAGAAGATCTGAAGGGAGACCTGGCTAGAATGACAGATGGTGGGAGCTGAAGGAGGGCAGCCAGGTCAAGCCCTGAGATCCATAAAAGAGGAAAAAAGGGGGAATGGGTTACTAGCTTAATAATTTATCAAATAAGCAAGAAGTACCTACTATGTACTGGGCACACTGCTAAGAGCAAATGACACAAAAAATGAAAGTTTTTGCCCTCAAATAACTTACTTTCTAATGGAGGAGTCAACACATACACTTACGATTTTGTTCAGAATACATACAAAGGAAGGCAAGGTCACTTTGGCAGGGAGGGTCCTAGCAGATGGGGTGGGTTTTATAGAAAACTTTCATAGAACATGGCATGAGCTGAGTGTTGAAAACATCGAAGGCTTCCCAGTGGGTTCTCTCTAGCCCCCAGATAAAGTCCCCATGTATGGAACTTTTTCTTAGAACTATTTCATTGTTTTACTTCTGAAGCTTCTGGGGGACAGTGGAGTGACTGATGGGGAGGGGTGGAGATGACAAGATGAGAGTGGGAGGGCTTCAATCTTGCTTGATTGAAATGCTAATTTAAAACCTCTCCTCTCAGCCTTGCAATCATGATTTATAGTGAGCACTTGGTGTCTGGATTAGTGCCAAATGACACATAGGACCCTGTGGTTATCTTATGCATTTATCTCTACCTTGTCTAGACTCTTTCCATTAGCTGCCAGGCTATACTGAAGTTCATTTGGTGGGGGACAGAATTGGGGGCAGAACCACAACAAAGGCCATCAACTGTCTATCAAACTTTCCCAAGTCTTCTTCATCTCTTAAAGTGATAAACAAGGCATAATAAGCCGAGCATCTGTCTGCCTCAGCAGTGGACACCCTGTAGGACTGCACCAGCCTGGACCAGTCCCAGTGTGTCCAAAGTTCACTGGGCAGATTAGGCGGCACATGCTACCAACTGCTCCATCATGGGTATGGTTTAAGTCACAGAGGTAGGGAATCTGTGGACTTGAGGCCACATGTGGCCCTTCGACTGAATCCAAACTTCCTGAGATTTATTCTGTGATTTGGAGTCAGTCAAAGGACTACAGTTGAGGAATGAGAGGGCCACATGTGGCCTTGAGGCCACAGGTTCCTCACCCCTGGTTTAAGGGATGATGCCGATGAAAATGGACCAGCATATAATTATAGCGTTATAGTTTTAGAGCTGGAAGGGATCTTAAAGGCCGTCTAGTTCAACCCCCTAATTTTACAGATGAGGAAACTGAGACACACATAAGTGACGGCCATATAGGTAGTAAGTAGCCCAGTTGGGGTATAACACAAGTCTCTTCACTGTAGAGACAACGTCCTTTCTTCTGTGGTATGTTGCCTCTTCCTTCAAAGTGTTGAGGAGCAAAAATTAATGGTTTTTACCCAAATTATTTAGCTGTTCTATGAAATCTAATTGCTTCATAAACTATAGGAGCATAGATTTAGGGGTGGGGAGACCTCAGAGGACATTTAATCTAATCCTCTCATTATATGCAATGGGGAAACTGAGGTCCAGGAAGATTAAGTAATTTGCCTTAGATCATAGAGATCACAAAGCACAGAACCAGGAGTCAAACCCAGGTCTCCTGACTCCAAGTCCAGTGCCCCTTCCTCAACGACATGCTGCCGTCAAGATTTCTGTGCACGATCACATTCTTCCTCAATCACATTCATGGGAAGTTTTTCCAGAAGAGACAGCTCAGTGAGGTAGACAGAGCATTCAATATGGTGCTGGAAGATCTGAGTTTCAGTGCCTGAGCTCTTTATAGCCCTTTTGACACTGGGCAAGCGCCTTTGAATCGCTGACCTCCATTTTCTCTTCTGTAAAATGACATGGCAGGTAGGAATCAATGATCACAAGGGTCCTTTCTGGCTCTGGAATCCAATATTGTTGGTTGGAGCCTTTAGGGCAGGGCTTGGCTGCTCAGTTTTGTCCACTAATTTCTGTCAACCTAGAATTTCCCAGAAGTTTCATTTTTAATAACTATAGCTCATTGTTTTTCCCTCTTCCCCTAAAACCTTTTAACATGGTGGCCTGAATATATGCATATAAGGTCAAGTGGAGTCAGATTCCATCTTTTCTTCATGAAATATTTATTTAGAACTTGCTGTGTACATGCAAGATGGTAGACCATGGCAGTGGCCTAAGCTCTAAATAGAATATAAAGGGATTGAAAACAAGGTCTCTGACCTCCAGAAGTTTAGAGTCTAGTTTTGGAGAGATCCAGAGGGCTGGATTCTTTGGAGGAGGGGAGAGGAAAAAGCCTGGTATTATATTTTATCAGTATGGGGGAACTCTCATGAGGGAAAGTCAATCCACTGATGTTGATCGGTAACTCTCATATAATTCATATCTGGAGAGTTGCCTGGAACATGGCAGTATTAAATGGTTTTCCAGGAGAAGATGATCAGTATGTGTGAGAGGCAGAGTCTGAAGTCAATCTCTCACCTCTGTGACTTTAAATTGACTGTACCTCACGCCTAGAATGTTCTCCCTTCCTCCCCTTCATCTTTTGAGGTCTCTGATTTCCTTCTAAACTTAGCTTAAGAACCATCTTGAGATACAGTTAGGTCTTGATTAGTGAGCAATGAAGTAGTTACAAGTACACGAATTTACATTATTTGAAGTTATAGTTAATATAAAATATGGTAACTGGTTCTAGCCAGTACATGGACCTGTTGTCTCCTCCATTAGAATTTAAGCTCCTTAAGTGTAAGGAATATTTTGCTTCTGTCTTTGGATTTCAAGTGCCTGTCATCCTGCCTAGTGCTTGTTGGTGCTTAATGAACGATTTGTTGGTTTCTGACCCCAAGGCCAGCCCTCTCTCCAGTGGGCCAAACTGTCTCTCTTGGGAAGAGATAAGCTACATATGTCAGGAACAAGAAGAGCCGAGGGGCATTTTAAGAGAATCATTTTGGCACTTATCCCCTGTGGGATGGTTTGCCAAGCAGGGATCCTGGAATCTGTACTAGATGGATAATTGGCACGGAATTTTCAGTGGAATGGAAAGAACACTGGATTTTGAATCAGAGTCCTGGTTTTGCCACTTACTAGCTGTGGGGACCTTGACAAGCACCTTTATCACTCTGAGATAGCTAAATGATATCAGAAATTAGATTACTTGGCGTTTATAGAGCACTTCAGAGTTTAAAAAGTGCTTATATGTGTCATGTCATTGATTCTTGCAAAAACAAAAACTATGAGGTAGGTATTTATTTTATCTACATTTTACAGATGGCGAAATTGGAACTATGACAGCTTATATGATTTGATAGGGGTCATACAGACAGCAAATGACAGAGTCAGGATTCCAGCCCATGGCTTCTACATACAGCGGTCCATCATGCCAAACTGCCTATAAGAAAGTATCCATTGGTTCGAAATGTACTTTACTGACAAGTTATCTCAC
The DNA here is from genome assembly GCA_028646595.1 of Phalanger gymnotis. Taxonomy (NCBI): domain Eukaryota; kingdom Metazoa; phylum Chordata; class Mammalia; order Diprotodontia; family Phalangeridae; genus Phalanger; species Phalanger gymnotis. The sequence goes on from CM053623.1 coordinate 18,886,113, forward strand.
ATTTCCAGGGCCCCACATTTCCTTCCTTTGCACAGTCCAAATTCCTGCATGGTTCGGAATTCCTTGTGTTTTTGCACATCATATAAAGACCATTTAGTCAGGAAGGACCATAGCACCGGATCAGATCCAAGAGAAACTGAGGGACATGTGTTGTCATGACTGATCACTATCCTCCACAGGAAAATGAATCTGGCAGGTGGATTAGAGATGGGAAAACATCACAGCTGACTGCCTTTGTGAATTACTTTCAGGTGGTCAGGCTCATTGATAATTTAGATGGCACTCTGGGCATGACATCTAATGAGCCTGATGCATTGACCTAATGAGTCCTGATGGTCAGATTGCCCCTTGGCACTCCTTAGGCAGAGTGACTGACTTTCTGTGCAGCAGACAAAGCTTAATGAATCTACTGGAGCGGAAGGGGGAGACAGGTGACAAGACAGAAATGGGGACATCAGCTCTCTAGTGAGATATATATATATATATGTATATATATATATATATACATATATATATATATATTAATGATGAGAATAGTCAGAAGGTGTTGAAAAATGGAAAGTTGGCCAGTTCTTGGAAAAACCTGAATTTTGTTTGTCCAAAGGGACTCTTTATCCCAATTTATTTTAATAGAATTGTAAGGGAACTATCTTTACATGGTGGGGAAAGAGCAGATGTTGAATTCCCCTCTGGGGATAATCTAAAAGGAAATCTGAATGCATCTCAGCATTCCTTCTCTCTCCAAACTCTCCACCAACACTTCCCTGCTCCCAACCTGGAAAAGGCCCATTGGCCTTAATTGATTCAGGGGGAAATTATGCATGTGGGTAATGAGATGGTTACACATGTTCCCAGGTATGGGTCCACACTGCACTGTACATTTATAATCTATGTGTATTCTTGTTCCAAATGTGTGCATTGGTGTTAGGGTAATTAGAGTAGGACTTTTTTGCTGTTTTTTCTTTTAAAATCCTGAGGTAATCAAATACCTTTGATGAGTTTTGCTTTTCAAATGTAATGGCAAGCAAAGTGGACGTTTTGTCATCTTTGTTTTAGTGTACTTCTCAGCACTAAGGAATCTTTGATTGAATCGAGAGTCTTTGACCTGCTTATGTCAAGGGAAGGCCTAAGTCACATGGTTGTAATGCCCTTTGACCCTGAAGAAGTATATATAAACTCAGAGGTTAGCATTTTGCCTTTGAGGGCTCTCACTGGAAGAGTGTTGTGTGATTTGACATTGTTAAGAGCTCCCCGGCTTTGAAAACCCAGATGTTGGTGCTTCTCTCTCTGGTAAATATTTATGTATAGCTTGGACAGATAGATGGAAGCCCGTCTGCTGATTTGTGTAATTTTGCTGTTTATATAATTTCTGCTTGTAATTTCTGTTTGTGTTTTCTCTGAAGTTCAGGGTGCTCTCTTTTCCCCCCGAACTAAGTGAAATTATATATATATATGCATATGTATATATATATATATACACATACACACACACACATATATATACACACACACATATATGTTTAATTAAAGTAAGATTGTTAACCACTTAAAGTTGCTTTCCTTAGAAAAGCAGACCAAAGGACCTGTGCTAGCAGCCCTTCTGTGTGCTCTTGTTGTTGGTCTTTCACCCCCCCATTACAGCTGCTAGCAACATTGTTGTTACAATCGGGTTACCTTAAAATAATTGGCTTTTGCTCTAGATTTCAGAGAGAATGCTATATAGTGCTATTCTCTCTCCATATCTTAAGGTTTTGCTAAGAAATGCTAACATTAAATCAAAATAATGTTTTAAAATCCCTAACCTCCTTCAAAGTACAGCCTAGCTGTCCTGTCTTACATGAGACATTTCTGGATCCCATCAGTTGTTAGCATTCAGTCTTTCTTCATTATTTTGTGTTACTTTAATCCATGGATAACCTGAAGATTCCCATTGTCAGAGAAACTTGAGGAAGCACCCCCCTCCCCCAGCACTTTGAGTGGACTCCTCTATTCCCCCTTGTTCTCCTAGCAAACTTACGGGAGGATTTGGACAAGAACCACACAGGATGAGTAGGCACAGACGGTTCAAGTCCCATCTAACCCTTCTGGGTATAGAAAGACCTGAGCTCAAATCCAGTATCATACTTGACCCTGGGCAAGGTACTTAACATTGCCTCAGTTCCTCATTTGTAAAATGAGCTGGAAAAGGAAACGGCAAACAACTCCAGAATCTTTGCCAAGAAAACACCAAATGGGGTCATGAAGAGTCAGACGTGACTGGGAAATCACTGAACAACAAATTAGTAGTGATTTGGAGTGTTTTCCCACATTCTTATAGATAACCTGGGTTTCTTCCCTCAAGACCTGCCTGTTCATATGTTTAAGACTAGTGGTTCCCAAACCTTTTGGTCTCAGGACCCCTGTACATTTAAAAGAACATCGAGGATTTCCCAAAAGCTTTTGTTTATGTGAGTTATACCTATCAATATTTATTATATTAGAAATTAATGCACATTAGTATTATTTTGAAAATAATTTTGACCTCATGGACTTCCTGAAAGGGAATTGGAGACCTCCAGGGGTCTCTAAACCACACTTTGAGAACTATTTCCTGTCTTAGACAATTTATGAATTGGGGCATGGCTTTTATTCTTACAAATTTGAATCTGTTCCTGATATGTCCTGAAAATAAGGCTTTTATAAGAGAAATTTGCTGCAAAAATTTCCCAGTTAATTGTTTCTTCTTTGTGCAAAAACATTTTATGTAATCAAAGTTGTCCATTTGATCATCTGTGATCCTCTTTATCTCTTGTTTTGCAATGAACTTTTCTTCTGGCTGTAGATCTGATAGGCATTTTTTGGTCCACGTTTCTCTAGTTTGTTTACGATGTGACCTTATATGTCTCAGTTATGTATCTCTTTGGAGCTTTTCTTGGCATATGGTGTGAAGCCAATCTAATTGCTTCCCTAACGCTGTCCAATTATCCCAGGAGGTTTTATCAAATAGTGAGTGCTTATCCAAATAGGTTCTTTGCATTTATTGGACATTAGGATAATAGATCCAATTGGTTCTGTATAGTAAACAATTTTTTCCACTAATTAATGTCTATTTTTGACTAATATCAAATTGTTTTGAGAATTATTGCTTTATAGCATACTTTGAGATATGACACTCTTAGGCCTGCTTCATTCTCAATCTTTTCCCTTGAGATTCTTGACCTTTTTGCTTCCTTACAAATTCTGTTATTTTTTGTGCTTACTTCCATAAAGTAACTCTTTCATAGTTTGGTTAGTATGCATTGAATAAGTAAATTAATTTATATAGTACTTGTATTATATTGGTTTGTCTTCCCTATGAGCAATTAATATCTTCCAATTATTTAGGTCTGTCTTTTTTTATTTCCTGCAAACATTTGTTTTTAATTTTACTTCTATAGTTCTTGTGTGTATTTCGGTAAGTAGGGTACAAATATTTTATACATTCTGTAGTAATTTTAAATGAAATTTCTTTTCCTTTCTCCTCCTGCTGTGTTTTATTGGCATTATGAATTGGAGATAATCAGCAGGCAGAAGGTACTAGTATTAGGGGGAATCAGGAAAGGCTTCTAGTAGATGGTAGATTTTAGCTCAGACTTGCAGTCATTCAGGGAAGCCAGGAGGTGGAGATGAGGAAGGCAAGACTTTCAAGAATGAAAGACAGCCAGTTAAATGCCCAGAGTTGGGTAATGGAGTATCTTGTATGAGGAACAGCTCGGATGCCAGGATCAATGGATCATAGAGTACTTTATGGGGAGGAATGTGGAGAAAGCCTTGGAAAGGTAGAGGAGGAACAGGGTGTCAAAGGTTTTGAATGCCAAACTGAAGATTTTGTATTTGTTAATAGATATGATAAGAACTGGAGTTTACCGACTATGGAGTGATGTGGTCTGACTTATACTTTTGGAAGGTCACTTTGACAGCTGACAAGACTGGAGTGGGGAGAAACCTGAGGCAGGGAGACCCAGCAGAAGGCTGGTGCACCAGTCCAGGTGTGAGGTCATGAGGATCTAGATCAGGGTGGTGGCAGTGCCAGAGATGAAGAGGGCATACAAAAGAGATCTTATGGAGGTGCAATCAACAGGGCCTGGCAAAAAATTGGCTTTGGAAAGGGAGAGAGAGCAGGGGGTTGAGGATGACCTCTAGGATGCAAGCCTGGGTGAATGGAAAGACTAAATTAATAGGGTTGGGCTCTATAATAATAGGGTAGCTAGGAAGAGGGGCAATTTGTGGGCAAAAGTAATGTGTACAGTTTTAGACATGTTGAGTTTAAGATGTCTAGGGAGGTTAGGTTTGAGATATCAAAGAAGCAGTTGAGATGGGAGACTGGAAATTAGGAGAGGGGTTAGGCTGTGAATTAGATACTGGAATCATTAGCAGAAAGATTATAATTGGATCCACACGACCTGATGAGATCACCAAGCAAAATAAGATATATAGACAAGAGGGGATAGTACAGAATCTTGGGGGACAGCCATGGAGAGAGAGTGTGACCTGCATGAAGACACAGAAAAAGAGACCGAGAAGGAGCAATCAGGTTGAACCAGAACCAGGAGAGAGAACTCTCTCTTTTTCTGTCTCTCTGTCCCTCCCTCCCTCCTTCTCTCACCCATTTCTGTTTCTCTGTCTCAGCCTCTATCTGTCTGTCTGTCTGTCTCTCTCTCTCCCTCTTACACACACACACGCACACACACACACACACACGAGAGAAGACAGTATTAAAGAGAAGAGGGTTATCAATAGTGTCAAAATCTTCAGAGAAGTCAGAGAATGAGGACTGAGAAAAGATCATTAGATTTCATGATTGAGCAATCATTGCTAAGTTTGGAGAGAGTATTTTTCATTGAATGATGAAGTCGAAAGTCAGACTACAGAATTAAGAAGAGAATGAGAGGAGAGAAAGTAAAAGCTTCTATTGTAAACAGCCTTCTCAGGGATTTTAAGCACAAAAGGGAAGAGAAATATGGGATAATACCATGAGGATGGATGGATCAAGCAGGGTATTTTTGAGGTTGGGACAGACAAGGACACGTTTGCAGGTAGTAGGGAAACAGCCGTTAGACTGGGAGACATTGAAGATAAATAAGAAAGTGGGGATGATAGAGGGGCAAATTTGCTGGGGAAGACAAGATGGAATGGGATTACTTGTGCTTATAGAGGGGTTGTCTTAGAAATGAGAAGGGCCTCTCCTTTGCATGAGACAAGAGTGAAGGAGGATAGTAGGGGGAGGCATCTAGGAGATGTGGTATGTGGAGTTCTATATAGAGCTGGATCTGCTAGTCCTATTAACCTTGTAAACTTTGGTGCATCAATACCACTATGCATCAGTGATTGCCTTGATTTGGGTCCTCCCACCAGTGATGGGGATCATAAGTCATGCATGCCATGCTGTGTGCCATGCTGACCCATGTCCTCCTGCAAATTCTCCCTAGAGTATCCCCTCCCCAGTGGATCTTTTGTTGGTCTCTGGTTGCCAGGGCATTCCTTAGGTGGTCCAGATGTTAGCCTTCATTCTCCCCACATGACCAGGCTCACTGCCTTTTCCTGCTCATACACTTCCTAGATAATATCCTTGATCACTTCTCTCACTGCAGTCGTCACTGGCAGCATGCGGCAGTCTAATTACTTTTACCATATGGCTCTTCCTTGCCCTTTGGCTCCCCCACAATTGGAATTCATCAGACACTGTGTTGTTCCAAAAATGCCCAGCCATATATACACCATCAATGGAAAAATGTTAAGATTGCTGAGATGAGGGTTTTTTTTAGCGGGAACAGTTTCATGTTATTGTTCCACAGTTTCTCAAGAGCAATCCAATCCATTCTATTTGCCCTATTTAATCCTGGGCCTTGCTCTTTCTTTCTCCCATATACATACATACATACACACATACATACATACACACACACTCATACAAATGTATGTGTGTATATATGGGCATGTATATATGCATGTGTATATACACATACATGTGTATGTAAAGGTGTGTGCATGTGTATATATGCATATATCCACATATGTATATGTGTGTATGCACATATATGTGTATATATGTATGTGTATATACATACACACGTGAATGCATATGTGTGTGTATGTGTGTGTATATATACATATATACACATATATATGTCTCTCTCTATATATACATAAACTTCTAGTGGTAGCAGAGAACTAAATAAAAAAGAAATAAAATAGATAGCCATTAATTGGGGAATAGTGAAAGAAATTGGGTAATTTGAATAAAATACAATACTAACAATGTTGTGAGAAACTACTAATACAATACAGAGATCAGTGAGAAGGCTTATATGTACTGATGAAAAGGGAAGTAAACAGATCCAGGAAAAAAAAGTCTCCCATGACTACAACAATATAAATGGATATTATCTTACTAGATCTTCACCAACCCTGTGAAATAGGTGTTATTATTATCCTCATTTTATAGCTTAGGCAACTGAGTCAGTCAGGGGTTAAGTGATTGTTCAAGGTCACACAGCTAGTAAATGTCTGAACAGGAATTGAACTCAGGTCTTTCTGACTCCAAGGCCAGCATTTGATCTGCTGTGTCCTCTAGCTGCCCCAGAAAGGTTCAACTAGGATTTTTAGCAAGGTCCATTGGTATGGCTGGCCTCCATTGAGCTGGGAAATCCTCTATTTGCTGGATTTCTCAGAGTTCCTGCCCTGGTCCTTTCTGTTTTGCCTTTGCCCATTTTTGCCTTGCCCATTCCGTTCTTGCTGCTTTGGCATGGGACACACTGACGCCTTATAAACTCTCAAACAGCTGAATCTGCTGACCCTACTGGCTTGATGCCTCCCGATTTGTCCTACTGTCTCAATATCTGACCATCCCTTTGCTTGTCTTCCGATTCTGAAGACCAAGCTCCCTCCCCCAGTAGAGTGAATATCTGCCAAGATCATCCTGTCCTTTACCCCTGTCTGCCTGAGGGATGTAACAGCAGATTGGACCCGATGATCTTGAAGGACTTGTCCCATGCCAAAATCCCATGAGTCTATCTGTGTCTGGCACTGTGGGTAATCCTCTCAAATAGTCAATTATGTATAATTGTACTTATATTTATCCTTATATTACTCAATCCCAATAGACAGAAAAGTAGAAGAACCAACAATTCCAGCTAGCTTCAAAGCCTGGCTATGGGTAATATCCAAGTGTATTTGACATTTATTCCTTTGAGAAGAATTTATTAAATAGCTAGGTGCTGCAACTCAGCCCTGAGGTTACAAAGACAAAATGAAGACTGAACAAAGGCCTCCCCACTCTCAAGTAGTTTACATTTTACAGAGGGAATAAAACATATATGAATATACATGGGGGTAATACTCCCTCTTGTGTCCCCCTCAGACAAGCTGCCCCAGGATGAAGGTGTTCTGTGGCTCCACAAAAACTCAAAAACCATAGTTTGTGACACCCTCTCTCCCTCCAATGTCAGTCTAATAAAATCATTAACTCAAAGGAAAGGTGTTTAATGAAATGATATAATAAGAAACATAACATTAGAACACTTTTTCCATTGACCTGGGGAATGAGCCCACTTGCATTCAATGCTTGTCCTAAGAAGTCTTCCATATAATTACCACATATGAATGATCTAGGCTTCATGCACAAAGAAACACAAACTGCCATGACTTTTCAGGTCATCAGAAGGTCCATATTTCAATGTTTTTGGTCTTCCCTTCAATATTTCAAGGTGCTTTGTGGATTTTATCCTTTCTTACCACCCAGTAGAAATTGCATCCCAGGCAGTAATAATATAAAAAGTGATAGCAGTTTGGGCCACTGTTTAATAAAATCAAAAGTCTTAGCTAAATAGATTACAAGAGTTAAAAGACCAAGTCTAAGAAGCATTAAAGCTTTATTTATTTATCTATCTCTGTGTGTGTGTGTGTGTGTGTGTGTGTGTCTCGGCCACTAGATCAAATAATTACAGTGAATGTTCCCATAACTCCCTAGTCTTTACTGTTATTTTCCAGGGTAGTTGGAAGGAAAAGGAAGAAAGACAAAAGAAGGACCATAGGATTGTTGATTTAGAACTAAAACAGACCTTTGAGTCCTCCTTATTTTATAGATAGAGAAACTGAGGCATAGGAGGTTAAACAACTTCCTTAAGGTCATATAGGTAGTGAGAAGCAGAACAGAGATTGGGATCCAAATTCTTTGATTCCAAAGGAATAGATGCCATGTTACCTGAATACATAATACTGGTGGGCATGCCTGAAAATTAAAATGGAGGCTTGGAAAAAATAACCAAGTGCTTTCTTTGTTCCCAGCCTGGGCTTCAATGTGTGGGCTTGATCAGGCAAATCAGCTTTAAGTTTCAACATTTCCCTATCATTGGGAACATCTGCTGTGGGAAGAGATTAGCATCCAGGCAGTAGAACATTGTCACAGGTTACTAGTCCCTGGAGGCTTTTTGTAGGCCTGTCTCTAGGGTCTGGGTTTCCCAGAGCAAACTGGAAAACATCTGGCCTTTCCAATTGAAGTCACTCACACCCTGCATGGTCCCACCCCCTACACCCCCCTTCACTTCCTGCCTACAATAACCTCGGCATCTGCTTAGGCAATAGAATCTGGACACCCTTTTCACAAAGGGTACCAAAGTTGCCCTGTATTTCTACATTCCAAGCCTTGTTAATTCTAATTAAAAAAGATATATTTAAACTATCCATATAGAAAAACATACATACACATATGTGCATATATGTGCATATATACCCATATGTATATTGTGTGTGTATATATGTATACATATATACACAATATATAATATATGTATATATACATATATACACATATATTGGATAGAAAGAGATATATAGCTACAGAGAGACAGATAGACCTCACAGAAATTCAATTTTAGAAGTGATTACAGTTTGACCCAGTTACACAATGAACCCTTAGACAGGAATTACCCATGAGAGTTTTTGCCATCCATTTTTTTTGGCTTAGGAAAGCATTAAGCTTTCTTCAGTCAATCAGCCTGGTGCAGTAGAAAGAGAGTGTGCTGGTCTTGAGGCCAGGAAGCCTGTGTTTGTAGTCCTGACACTTTGTAGCTGTGTGATTCTGAGTAAATCAGGTCAACGCTATGAATCTCATCTTGGCAAAGTAGGGGTAAGAATTGTGTTTGTTTAGTAGGGGTGATCAGAGGTTTGGTTGGATGACCTGGAATACATCCCGGGGAGCTGGACATGTGCCTTGGCCCCATAACACCAGAGAGATAGCATTACTCAGTGGCTAGATGAGCAGTCTTGGTGCTCAGGCAGTTCTGGGTTCCCATCTTGTGGCTGATATTTACTAGCTATATGGCTGTGGCAAGGTATTGAGCCTCTTGGGGTTCTCTCTGGCTATAAGTTACAGAAGGGGTGCAGATCTGCACCTGGAGAGAGAACTTCCCTACCAGAAGGTCCACTCCAGTGAAATCACAATTCTAGACCAAAAACCAAACAAACAAAAATTAGAAAATGGTTTGCTACCTACTTCACAAAAAACATTACTTCAGAGTGACCTTGAACGCTTCGGGCAGACATGGCGCTACTGACGGCTGTGGCACCGGGGCGCCTGAACCTTCCTAGCTGCGCCCGGCGGGGCAGAGCTCTGTCCTAGGTGCCCGCTTGGTCAGACCCGCCTGCGTCTCAGCCTCTCTGCCCGACCGGCCTGCCCCCGGAGGACGGCACGTCCACCTGTCTGCCAGCCGCGGCTCTAACTCTAAGGCTGCGTCTCTGCACTGGACTAGTGAGACAGCCGTCAGTGTCTTGCTGCTGGGCCTGCTCCCAGCTGCCTACCTGTACCCGAGCTCTGTGATGGACTACTCACTGGCTGCAGCCCTCACCCTCCATGGTCACTGGGGTCTTGGACAGCTTGTTACCGACTGTGTTCATGGAGACAAGCTGGTGAAAGGAGCCAATGCAGGTCTATTGACGCTCTCAGCCATGACCTTTGCAGGACTCTGCTATTTCAACTATCATGATGTGGGCATCTGCAAAGCTGTTGCCATGCTGTGGAGCCTCTGACCCCCGTGGGAACGGAAATGATTGTACATCCATTGCCTCTGCTTTATCACAGTAACCAATGAAAATGAGAGGAAAGTAGCAGTGAACTCCACTGGTGAAACCCCTCCCCTGTTCTCCAGTCAGGCACAGTTATTTCAACAGTTGGTCTTTATGAAGAATATAATCTAAGAAGGATTAGATTAAGGAAATTGTGAGATTAGCTTGTGTCGCAAGTTCTGAGAGTCACTAAGTTGTCTCAGGATCTAACTAGGTTTATATCTTGCTTAACCCTGGTAAGCTGCCACATTTCACTTTTACTGATCTCTTAAGAATTCAGTTATTCATCATTCTGTTGTGACTGGATTTGTCCGGCAGCCCTTTCCCTCTTATAATATGTCTTATCTTGGGAATACTGGGCAAAAGAAGACATTTTGTTAATTCATATAATAAAAAATTTGCAAGAAAGGAAAAAAAAACGTTACTTCACAGGGAAAGCATTTGATAAACCTTGAATTATTAAAGAAATTAAGTTATCATTATTAGGTACAACCATAGAAATTAAGCCATAATTAAGTATAATCATTCTAAATTATCTAAACAAACTACACCTAATACAGAAATTATTTATATCTGTCCCCATTGTTTGTTTTTTTAAGTGTTAAAATATAGGCTAAGTACACAAAAGAGGCCCATGGGATTGTACTGAAAAAGAAACACGAAAGATTTATATTATTCTGAGCACAATAAAAATTTACGGGAGTGACCTTTGTCAGCCTAGGAAGTGGTGAACTCACCCTGTATGAGCAGTCCCTTAGCATAAATGTTCTCTACTGGACATTGCACTGATATCCATTATCTTAGGAAAGCTGGGATCCTTGATCACTTGTGAAGATGCCCTGGGCTGTCCTGAAAGCAATGAGAAGGAATTATGTTCATTTCTAATAACTCATGTTCTTCATGTAACAAGTGGTTGGCGAATGAATGAATGAATGACTTGAATGACTCCAGGAGCATTACTAAAGTTCAGATTACATTTAATAATAATCACAGATACCTCTATCTATTGTGCTTTGAAGTCTGTAGTGGATCTTGTATACATTATTGCATCTGATCCAGTAGAATGCATTTGGAGGCAGCATGGAAGAGGGGGGTTGGGCAGAAAGCACTGGAGTAGGAGGCAGGGAGCATGAGTTCAAATCCTGCCTCAGACACTTGGTATCTGTGTGACATCTGGCAAATCATTTAAGCCTCGGTTTGCTTATATACAAAGGGAGGGGGTGGGGTAGACTCCAAATAAATGATCCTTCTAACACCTCACAAGGCAGGCTCTGCAGATCTTAGCCTCTTTTATTGATGAAGAAGCTGGGGCTCAGAGAGTTTAATAATAATAATTAGCATTCATTTAGTCCTTTAAGGTTTGTGAAGTGCTTTGCATATGTTAATCCACAACAACTCTGTGAGATAGCAGTGCTTATTATCCCCATTCTACAGATGAGGAAACTTAGGCACAGAGTAGTGAAGTGATGTGCCAGGGTCTCATAGTTTTTAAGTGTCTAACACAAGACTCGGCTCCGGTCTTCCAAGTCCCACATTCTATATTTTGCTAATTTACGCAGGATTCAAACCCAGGTCTTACTCCCCTGACTCCAAGTCAAAAACTCATAACACTGGCAAAGCAGTAGATAGAGCCCTGGACTTGGAAAGAGAAAGGCCTGGGTTCAGATCCTACATTAGGCATCTGAACTTTGTAACCCTGTACAGCCCACAGCCTCCGCGTCCTCATCTGAAGGATACAGACACGTAAGTGATGCCTCTCGCATGGTTGTTGCGAGAATCGAATAATGTGTGTAAAGCCCTTTTGGAAATCTTCAATTGCACTGTGAATGTGAGTTAATCTTGTTTCCTGTAAATTTCTTCATTTTAATTGATTTTCAAAATCCCCGACAAAGACAATTAACAAGAAAATGGGATGAAATGAACTCAGCCGAGCTATTGCATTACGGAAGCATCTCTAATAGTCACCGTTTGTGGCCCCTCCCCTCATTTGCTATGAGAGGTTAAGAAATAATTGTTTGGGCACAGAATAAACTGAGAAGAAACACAAGTAAGGGGAAAGAAACCATGACTGAAATGTCTAATGCCAAGGTTCTTTCTTTTGGTAATATAAATTTTAATGATATATTTTGGTTTTCCACTGCCTAAATGTCCTCCTACAACTCTCCCTCCTCATGTCCCAGAGTACCATCCCTTATAGCAAAGCATTTTTTAAAAAGAAAAAGGGGAAAAATCAGCAAAACTGATCAATCCACCTCTCCTCTACCTCCAGGACAACATATGCAATGTTCTATCCCCCTAACTCTGCAAAGGAGTGTCTGTATATGGAAATATATTTTCATATCTTTTCCTTAGGACCAAGCTTATTCTTTGCTATTTTACAATATTCCTTTTCCATTATGGTTCTTTCTGCTTATATTCTTGTAGTCATGTATAATTTTTATTGAATCTGCTTACTACACTTCATGTCAGTTCATGTATGCCTTTCCACGCTTTTTCTATTTATCATCTCATCATTTTCAATTTATCATCATTTATCAAGATGAGTTATTTCTTCTTCTCTTCCTCCTCTTCTTCCTTTGTATACCACCCCGCTTCACCTATAGTCAGAAGACTAGGTTCAAATCTCGCCTCTGAGACTTTGGGCCAACGTCTTAATGTCTCCGGGCCTCAGTTTCTTCATCTTACACTAGCACTGATGTGCTAGGGGATGGGAACACAAAGAAAAATGAAGTCATCCCTACCTTCGAGGTGTTTGCACTTTCCTGGATAGTCGATAGATGAAAGCGGCCTTTAATGAGATGGTCTTTGAGGTTCCTTCCAGCTCAAGATTTATGATTTATGATCCATTACCCCCAATTTTGGGGATGTATGGAATATTACAGGCTGCTCTTGATTTTGTCTGAGTGTCTCTGGGCCCTAGAACTGCATTCTCTGAGCAGGAATGGGATATGTGACAGCACAATTTCTCAATGATTATGAGATATAGATATTGCAAGATATGATTTAGCAAAACAGTTAATAAAAGGCTCTGGGATGTTTGGTTGTAAGATGTAGAGATAAAGTGAGGCCTTCCTCAAAGGTTGATTGTATGTAATATAGTACTGACCTGCCCAGCTGCTGCAGAACTAAAGAACTGTGGGAAGAGGTGAGAGAGAGGGCATACTCCACGGGATCTGCCACTGCTATGTGAGAGTTATTCTTGAGAAATGCTGGGAGCCATAGTCAGCAAGGACCACCACTGACAGGAGCAGCACCTGGGAGCTGCCCAAGCTGCTGAAAGCAGCCAAGGAAAGTTACCATGCTTCAAAGAGAGAGATAGTGGGAAGATTGGAGACAATGATGTAAAGGGATTGATTGAAAGAATTATGGAGGTGAGTTTGTGTGTGTGTGTGTGTGTGTGTGTGAACTGAAGACTTAGGGGGCAATCAATCATCAATTAAATCATCAGCAAGAATTTATTATATCATCTATTATATAAATCTGGCATGTCCTATTGTGCTATTATTTTATTATCATTTATTATCTTATTATCTATACACCAGCTATATTCTATTGCGCTAGACACTGAGGATACAAACAAAAGTGAAGTTATCCCTGTGTTGTACTCTATGACATAGCTGGATAGATATGACAGCTTGCTTTAGGTATTTGAAAGCCTGTGCTTTGAGACATACGGCTTCAGAGGAACTTGAAGAGCTCAGGGGATTCTATAGAAGGGATTCCTTTTCAGATATTGGTTAGACTCAATGGACTCTGAGTTTCCTTCTGATGCTGAGATTCTGTGATTTTTTTTCTTTTCTTTCTTTTTTTAGGTATCTGGAGTTTCCATAGCAATGTTTAGTCACTCAAATTTCCCCTGCCATTCCAGCTGGTCCATGTGCCTTTCCAACTGTTAGTGAAATTTTTAGCCTGGGTTCCTTGACAGTCCAGGGAGAATCTCACCCACCAGCAAGACTAGTAGTCAAATGCAGTGAGTAGCTATACTGAAAAGAAATTTATTAGCCCAACAAGGAAGACAGCTTTCTGGAAGCAGCTTCTTAGGATACAGATTAGATTTTGGTAGTTTTTCAGGTCCTCTTAGAATGCATAGTCAATTAGCATCCTGCATCAGAAAGGAAATGGGAGGAGAGGATTATCCAAACCCTGATGGTCCAGAACATGATAAATCAGCCAATTTATATGGAAGACGACATTTGTTCAAGAACATATATATATATATATATACATATATATGTACATATATGTATATGGTGGGTAGTCTTATAAGAAATTCCTGAGTTGGCAGAAAATCTCTGTGATAGTAAAGCTTTCTTAAAATAGAATCTTTCTTGATCATCTCACTTTTACCAGTCAAAGGAGAAACACCATAAATCTTTCTTTACTGTCTAAGGTTATTTAGGCGAAGATGTTACCTCCAAACTCATGGTACTCATGTTTATCCTCCTCCTCCATGTACCCATATCTCTTACTATTCCCTTCCTTGCACTTGGTGCTCCAGTTAAGCAGGATAGCTTTCCATTCTTTGAATGTTCCAAGTATTTTCCTGACACTGTGTATTTGTTTATGGGATTCCCTAAGTCTAGAATGTAAAGCACCAATTCACTTGCCTTTTAAATTATTAGCCACCTTTTAAATCCCAACTGAAATGCTCCCTCTTCTTTGAGGGCTTATTTCTTCCCCCTGCTCAGTAATGACTTTTCCCTTCCATAAAAGGCCCTCGTTTCACCCTTTCCTATTGTACGATATAACTTTGTCTATTAAGGTTACTATGTCTTCCGACCCCTATTCTATAAACTCCCTGAGGACAGGGACTGTGTCCTATGTAATCTTTGTAACTTAGTCTGTAAAGACACTGTTCTCTACTCCAGATAGGGACACAGATTGGACCTGTGAGTTCCATGATATAGGGAACTCCAAGATAAAGGAACTCCTTCTACCAATGGAGCTTGGCACCTTTTCTGCAATTCATAGTTTCAGAGTTGGTCAGAGCACAGACAGTTTAAATGATTTGTTCAGGAAAACAAAGACACTATATCTTAGAAGCGAGACTTGAACCCATATTCTCCCGGTTCTGAGGCTGGCTCTCTAGTCACATTCCAACACTATCTCTCAGGTACTTAGATATTTATAAGTGAATGAATGCATGTTCCAAAGCTTCAAGGTCATTAATTCTTTTTTAAAAATTTCATTTTAGGCAGCTGGGTGGCACCACAGTGAACAGAATGCTGGACCTGGAGTCAACAAGACTCATCTTCCTGAATTCAAATCTGGCCTCAGACACTTATTAGTTGCGTGACCCTGGACAAGCCACTTAAACTTGTTTGCATCAGCTTCCTCATCTGTAAAATGATCTGTAGAAGGAAATGCCATATTACTCTAGTATCTTTGCCAAGAAAACCCCAAATGGTGTCATGAAGAATTGAATGCATGTCCCAAAGCTTCAACGTCATTTCTCCTTTTGCTATTTCTCATTGTCAGTCAATAAACATTTATTAAATGCCTACAACATGCTAGGCACAGTGCTAAGTGCTAGGGAAACAAAGAAAGACCAAAGACAGTTCCTGTTCTCAAGAACCTCACAGGTTTGTTTTTGTTTTTGACATTTTTTGAGGGGGACAGTTTGTAAACAATTATGTACAAAAAAACTATATATAGAACAAATTTGATATACTCGACAGAGGGAAAGCACTAGAATTAAGGGGGGTGAAAACGGCTTCTTGTAGAAGGTGGGAGTCTATCTGGGCTTGAAGGAAGCCAGGGAAGATGGCAGGCAGAGATGACAAGGACAGCATTCAGGGAGAACATCTCCATGGACAACTAGTGCAAATACCTGGAGTTGGTAGATGGAATTATTTGCATGAGGAATAGAAAGGAGGTGTGTGAGTGCCCGTGTGAATGTGTGTGTGTGTTTCGATGTTTGTGTGTGTATGTGTGTGTGTGTGTGTGTGTGTTTAGGGGGTACAGATTACGAAGGGCTTTGCCTGCCAAATAGAAGATTTTATATTTGATCCAGAAACTTCTTAAGGAATTTATTTAGAGAGCCTCTTGTTGAAGCATGGTCAGAAATTCAGCATAAATGGCTTCTTAGCCTTCTCTATGATCCTGGAACAATGAGGGCTTTCAAGCTCTCATGAACTTGGGTGACACATCATCAGCCTTTTGAAAGAAAGACAATGTGATATAATGGATAGAGGCCCAGCCTTGGAGGCAAGAAGACCTCAGTTTATGTCTTGCTAAGAATTGTGTGACCCTGGGCAAGTGACTTAACCATTCTTGGCCCAAGAGAACTCTCTCAGATTACAGATTTCAGATCATTCACTGCTTCTTGGTAGAGTGGGTTTGTACAACGGGATTTCCCCACATTAATGAAACCACAGGCTGAGCCAAAAACAAAAACAAACAAAAACCGAACACACACACACACACACACACATACAGCAAGGTTTTGAATACAGTGTACTTAAGGCCATGATTGTTGCCTTTGCTTTTTTTTTGAGTCAAGTATATCTTGGGGAAAAATGAAATTAAGTAAAAAAAATCCCTCAGCCTCCTGGAGCTTTTCTAAAGTGAACAGCATAAAAATCTAATCTATTATCTCTCCTCATCCTGTGTAAATGCTGGTAGAATAATTGCTACAAATTCCATATCAGCCACTTGTTAGCTGTGTGACCCTAGGCAAATCACCTAGTGTTTTTGTGTCTGAATTTGTCCATTTGTAGAAGTGATGATGATGATGGTGATGGTGATGATGATGGTGATGATGATGATGGTGATGGTGATGGGGATGATGATGATGATGGTGATGATGGTGATGGTGATGATGATGATGATGATGATGGTGATGATG
>CM053623.1:18903539-18952730 GCA_028646595.1 Phalanger gymnotis
ACCCACAGAATTCTAAAGTTTCTTCCTTCTGACCTCTTGATTCAACTAAAATGACTCTACAGAATGTCTTAATTGCCAGAACCAGTGGCCTCTTCCAAATCCTCCTCCCTCCTTGACCTCTGCAGCCTTTGTCACTGTCCACCATTCCCTTCTATATACTTTTTTCTCCCTAAGTTTTTGTGATACTGCTCTTGTCCAGATCTTCTCTTTTCTGCTTGACCACCCTACCTTAATCTTCTTTGTTGGATCTTCATCCAGGTCCCACCCACTACCCATGAGTGTCTCTCAAGGCTTTACTGTGAGCCCTCTTCTCTTGTCCCTTCTTATTGTGCTTGGGGAGCTCATCAACTCCCGTGGAGTCAACGATTGACTCCATGTAGAAGACTCTCACAGCCACATGTCTAGCACCACTTCTCTCCTGAGTTGTCTCACATGCCCAAGTTTCTCTCAGCCATGCAGAAGTGGATGCCCTACAGACATCTCAAGCTGGACATGTCCAAAACAGAGCTCATTATCTTTTCCCCAAACCACCCCCTCTTCTCCTCTCTTATTACTGTCAAGGATGTCACCATCCCCTTGGTCAACCAGGTGCAAAACCTAGGTGTCATCCTTCATTTCCCTCTCACTTACTCCACATATCCAATCTGTTATCGATTTTTAAAAATATTTTTGTAACATCTCTTCCATATATCCTTTTCTCTCCTCTGACTCAGAAACTATCCCTGGGACTTGGGGAGTGAGTTACAGCTCTATGGCTGCACTATGACCTCCTACAGTGGGCTCAGGTTGGGTAAACAAGTCACACCCACGCTAGGGAGGAAGAAGTAGGGGCCAATACAACATGAATGCTACATAAGTATGTGTTAACTTTTCTGTGTATATGCCTCTACCCCTCAGCAAAGCTCATTGTGGGCTAGGACTGTTTCCTTTTTCTTAATCCCTTCTGCCTAGGACTGTACCTGGCATAGAGTCTGTATTTAATAAATCCTTGTTTAATTCAGTTGAATCTACCTCCCCTTCCCCCTGCCTACACATAGATACAGAGGGTCAATAGCCATTAGCTACTTGCTGTAGTGGAGGCTCGTAATGGGGGCTGTTTAAGGAAATTTTCATACAAGATTGGAATTCATTCACTAAAACTCATTTTAGTATGATGAAAGAAATCAGACACCAGTAAAATTTCTACAATCTGACTTCTATGTGGCCATTCAATACTGAAGAATTCTGTTAATGAAAGATAATTTTACTTCTTGAGATGCTGAACCTTTCTCTTTGCAGCAAGAAAGCCGATCTATGTTAGCACAGAGATCCATACCCACAACCCCCTTACCCACCTAGATCTCTATTTTCTATTGTGTGGGAACCAGAGACATTAGCCAGTAATTATGGACAATAACCATCCATCCTCTAAGCTTTTCCCACTGACAAAGTCCAAATAACACAATGATTCAAGGCCCAATCCGGCATAACAAAAGTTTATATTACTTGCTTTTCTCACAGTTTGAGCCAACTAAGAAAATGACTCCCCAACCTCCACCAGATTGAATCACACATCTGTTCTAAGGGAGGAAAAAGAGCTCTTTTTAATGGCTAATTTTAATTTTCCACATAACATCCATCATCTTCTCCCTCATCAAAAGCCAAGCTGATGAAGAGCTAAGTGCATTTGGTAAACACCAAGGTGGCTGCTATGCACAGCTGTGTATGCTCCAGATATTTATACTCTTTACACAATTAATTTACTTGCTGATAATATGTATATGCATATATCCTGCATTTTATACACCTACCTATATAGGCATAATTATTAGTAGAAAAAAGTAGGAATGATCACGTTTGTGAAAAGAGGAAAGAATTCTTGCAGCAAAATGCCCTCATTCAATCAGTGTATAAATCAGTGTAACAGATGGTAGCAGCAGTTATATGACTTTATCCCTAGCCTCATTAACATGGGAACATGGGCAGCTGGGTGGTACTATGGGCAAAATGTCAGACTCGGAGTCAGAAAGACCTGAATTCTGATCTTGCCTGAGACACTCATCAACTTCGTGATCCTGGGGAAGTCACTGATCCATTCTCGGCCTCAGTTTCCGTACTACCTACCTCATAGAGTTGTTTTAAATAAGAAGCTATATGTAAAGTGCTTTGCAAACTTTAAAGTACCTCATTAGGACTGTCCTCTTGCTGTTGTGATTGGATTAATTCACACAGACCTATGAGTGGAATCTTGTAGCAAAATCAAGACCAAGAGCAGGAACCTATAGATCACCAGGACTTAATAAATGCTTATTGACCTCATGAACCCTTCAATCCATATGGAATATTCTTTCTCTTTACCTTCCCTTAAAGAATTTCTAACTTTCTTCCTTCAAAACTCTGCTAAGGTGCCATCACCTACCCAAGCCTTTTTCTAATCCCCAGGGTAGTTAGTACTGTCTCACTCTTGAAATTACCCTGTATATGCTATTTTGTGATGTATTCCTCTCAGTAGAATACAAACACCTTGAGATCAGGAACTATTTGATAGTATTAGTGATTTAGAATTAGATCATACCTTAGAAGTCTCCATTAGAGTTGAAGAAACTGAGGCACAATGGTTAAGTGACTTGCTCAGGGTCACATGGCTAATATGTGATTGAGGGAGGATTCAAATTCAGGTCTTTCTGATCCCAAGTCCAAAGTCTTCAGAGCCGATCACAGGTCCTGGTATACAGAAAGAGCTTAATAAATGATTATTTTTTTTATTTTGCTTTTGGAAGACAGAGCAGCCGTAGAAGAGAGGCTATAAAAGCATCTTACTTATTCTTTTTTTCCCAACTGCTTGCCTATGCTTGAAGAAAGCTGCAAGAGGAAAGACACAGAGATTGAAATCAGGGGAAGGAAAAAGGTGGTGAACCTCTGAAGAACGGAGGGCGCCAGCAGAGGAGATAAGAGGGGGTAGGGAGAGAGGCAAGACATGACAGGAACAAGCAAAGAGAAACACAATGGTTAGAGTGAGAATGAAGGTTCCACTAAAGAGAGAAAGAAGGAAGAAAGGCTGAAGGTGGAGAAGGCAAGGGAGAAGACAGAAAGCAGCAACAGGGGTTTGTGAAGCCAAAGTGACATGAGAGCATGAGGAAAGAAGAGAGGGAGCTATTTTATTTATGAGGCACAAATCTAATGTTTGAAATTTTGCATATGGGGACAGAAGGAATTGTAGGAACCTGAAAATAAAGAAGCCCAAAGAACAAGAAAGCAAACCAAAAAAGGAAAAAAAAAATTAGTCAGGACAGCTTGGAGAAAGAGCATACCTAACTCATGGAAGGGTAGACAAAAAATACATACAAGAAATTTTTCTTTTGCTTTTAGCTCAGATGGTGAAAGTTGGAAAAAAAGACATCTATAATAGTCATGAGCACCAAGGAATCCTGGACATGGCTCCAAAGATGCTCTTAGGGTTCTATTTCCCCCTCTACCTATTTGCTAGATGGGGACAGGAGACAAACAGAATGAAAACCAAACATTTGCATCTGACAGCAGAAGAGGAAATAATCACCACAAAAATAGCATGCATTCCTCTAGTACCTGATAAATTACAGTCCTCCCTCCCCACAAAGATTTGGGGGATGAGTCATGCAAATGTTATCATGCCCCTTTTGCAAAAGAGGAAATTGACACTCCAAGAAGATAGGCAATTTGTCCCAGGTCATCCAGCAAGTGAGTATCAGAGGCAAGACTCAAACTCAGTCCTTCCCACCTCTAAGCTCAATGTTCCTTGCATTATGGAACACATTCTCCTTGGTCCTGCTCAGTCAATCAACAAGCATTTATTAAGAGCCTACTATGGAGCAGTGTATGGGATGTATGGATATTCATGAAGGACTAGCACCTTTGGTGTCCACCTGTCATCCAACTCTCACCGGTGGCTCCCAGAAACTGTAGCATGGGCAGCAGCCATACCTTGGTAAAGCAACTTGGTAGATGGACTAAACCATGTTGAAGGTAACCAACAGGGCTTGAATCCATTAGAAAGTGTCTACTCCAAGTACGTGAAGACTTCTCCAGCAGAATGAGTAGATGAGAACAATTTGTTCCAACAGCCATGAAGGTGACTGAAGCAGGCAACATGGAGCACTTAGAGCTTAGTTAGATGTCTAAGATAACAATGTCACCTTCTGCTTTCCAGGCCACTGCCAGTCATCTGACTTTTGTCCTGCCACTGGACTTTGATGACTCTGGAAGAAAGACAATAAGACATTGATGACTTTGTGTAACTCTGCCTCACTTAAATCCAGTTCATGCACATATCAAGACATCACGGGCGATGTCATTGGTCCTCTTAGAAAATGAAAGGAGGAACTCCAACTACATAGCAGATACTGGGGTAAGTCCTGGTGAAATAAAGACATAAAGTGAAACAGCACCTGCCCTGAAGGAGTTTGCATGTTCAGTATTGTTTATTTCTGATACCAACATTAAGACTTCCTCAAACCTCCATATCTGTTTGAATATTCCACACAGGCATTTTCTGCTCATGAATAACATTTTGATTCAAGATCTTCCCTCACTCAAAATGGAGCTTCTGGCCTTGGTTCAAAATTTTAAGATGCCTAGGAACTTGGTGTATTCCCGTAAGGTATTAGCATTCTAGTCACCCTATAAAACACCTGATTATTTACTTAATCTTGTTGGCGAGCTTTTATTGACTTGTGCTAAGAGGCATATGTGTTATCTTATGAGATTTCAAAAGTAACAATGCGTAGCTCATACAACTGCTGATTTGAGCAGAATTCATTTCCTTTGACCTAAATTCTGGGCCTCAAAACATGGACAGTGGTTTATGCTTTTATACTTTCTTTAGGAAACAGAAAATTTATGCCCATTTATATCAAACAAAAGCCGAATCCTAAACCAGAAACTATCTTCATTTATGCATTCATTCAAAACAATCCTGAATGCCTACTCTGTGCATAGGTCTATGATGCAGACTAAGAGAGATATAAACAAGCATGAGATGGGACCCCTTGCCATGCCCTCAAAAAATTTTTATAGAGTCTTATATTTTTGATGGGGAGTGGGGGAGTTCCTTACCTGTGATTTCAGTGTGTAGGGTACTGGTATCAAGCTCAAATAAGGGCCATTAAATTGTATGTAAGGATCCCTGTAGGCTGCATATTGACTTCGAAAACCACATATTAGCATTATATATGTTCTATTGTATCCTTTTTTTTGTTAAATATTTCCCAATTCCATTGGGGAAATATATATATATATATGTACACACACACATATATACACGCATATACATATATGCACGTGTGTGTATATATGTGTGTACATATACCTACATATGTGTGTATATACATATATACACACATATATATGTATATATATATAACGAGAGAGGGAGGGAGAGAGAGAGAGAGAGAGAGAGAGAGAGAGAGAGAGAGATTGACAAATGGGGAGCGTACTGATAGGGGTACTGGAGCTACAGTGTTAGAGACCTTGGCCTTTCATATCTATTCCTAGAAACCTGAGAAGAGTGGTCAGCCATTCCCTCAGGACCCACCCTGCCATTGGAAGTGGGAGCTGAGGAAGTGAGCCCAGACCGGATGCTCCAGTTATAAGTGTCCGTTCAGGTGATCATTCTATTCATTGCCCACTACCAAATGGTTTAAGGGATCTTGATGGCCACCCGGTCCAACCTCCTCACTTTGCAAAAGAGGAAACTGTATCCCAAAATAGTGAAATGATTTCCTCCAGGTCACACAGCTAAGAAATGTCAGAAGCAGAGTTTGAACACCTCTTCCCATGGCAACACGCCATCACTGCAATCTCTATTTAGTCACATTGAGCATGGAGAGATTTGAACCAGATTCCTTCGTGTAAGTAGTCACTGATGCTGGAAGATCCAGAACAATACGTCTGTAAAATATATTGTCTTATAAAATATTAGCTACTTCACCTTCATGTTTTTTTCTGGAGGCTTTATTTAAAAAAGAAATGTATATATACATATATATGGTTTTTTTCTTTAAATAAATTATATGTTTTGATAAATTTCATATAGATATATCTTCATATAACACATATTTTATACATTATTATATATGAACATATGTATATGCATACTTATGTAAGTATATATACATATATATGTATATATACTCACACATAGGGAAAAAAGGGCTCCTGCCCACTCTGCATTGTCCTAAATACTTAAGTAATTTTGACAGAGACAAGATTCCAATTGCAGAAGGAATCAGCTCATTTCTGACTTTCATTCATCTTTTTCCTCCTCTCCCAGACAGAGAACTCTCATGTCCATTAGGAATTTGTGGGAATATATTGCAGTTCTCCACACAGTGGCCAATAGGTGGTGCTGCTGGCCTGTGTCAGCCTACTCTTGTCATCCAAATAGCCTCCCATGCTTCCTTAGGAGGATGGCAAACAAAGTCAACTGGATGCTGAGTCTCTTGCTTTATTTAGTGGTGAAGAGTGCAGCTGGCTGGGACAGGTGAACAGACCCCAAGCAGGCAATGGCAGCCTATGCTGACGGCTAGCTCCAGGGTGAAATATACCACCTGGGTGGCAGACAGCCTCCATCTCACATGCACACTGCACCCAAAGCTCGGAGGTCCTGTTTCAGAAAGAGTCATAGATTCACAGCCGGATGGGGCCTAGAGGCCATCAAGGGTACGGTGGAATGAATGCCAGATTTGGAGTCCAAGGACTTGGGTTCAGATTCTTCCTGTGCTGCTTATTGCCTCTGTGACCTTTCACAAGTGATCTCTCTGTTCTTAGACTCAGTTTCACCATCAGTAAAATGGTGAAGTTAGGCTAGATGGCCTCTAAGCCAGCTCTGAATCCGAGAAGTTGATTGAGTTGTCTGAGGTCACACTGAGTAGTATCTGCACTCAGTCCTTCTATCTTCTAGGGCCAGTGGTCTTTCCATTACATGATATTACAGCCCCGAGTCACTGGGGTTTAGAATTAGAAATGATTTCCATTTACTGGGCCTTCTGGAAATAGTGTGAAGAACACATGTGGAGAAATGATTTGATCTACTCAGAAGGAAAAAAAAAAGCATGGGGATTTGAATTATGACCATAACTAGACCAGTTGGAAATTTTCTGCTTATAATCAGGGAATCTTAGCCCTTCCAGCTGGAAAGAACCCTGGGGTCCATTGGATCAGAGCCCTTTTCTAGAGATGGGGAAAGGGAACCACTCAGAGAGGGCAGTGACTTGTCCAAGGACAGACAGTGAGCGTTGGCTGATGCCAGCTTTACATCCAGGTCTCCTTCCTCTCAGTCAAGCATTTTTTTCAGCATTCCAGGGCCCTTCTCTAAGGAGCGATGCTTTTGCTAAAGCAGCGGTCCAACAGA
This sequence comes from Phalanger gymnotis, assembly GCA_028646595.1. Lineage (NCBI taxonomy): Eukaryota > Metazoa > Chordata > Mammalia > Diprotodontia > Phalangeridae > Phalanger > Phalanger gymnotis. The sequence continues at coordinate 18,910,906 of CM053623.1, forward strand.
TCTTTAGCTCAATCCCAAAATTCCTATCTGTAGTTATGGAAAATTCTTCTAGGCTATTGTGAGTGTTCAGGACTTCCTAGTGGTTTAAAAATCTTAGGAACAGCCCTAAATCGTGACAGTTTCGTCATAATTAAGAATAGCGTATTATGGTTTTGGGTGGGATGAACTCATCGAGCCTGGGTTGCCTGTGATATCCTCTCTACCTCAGGGAGGGGTTGGACTAAGCAAATAATTCCCCCTGTAATACTGTTTCAAGAACAATAAACTCGTTTAGAGTCCAGCTGTTTAAGCCTTTAAAAGACAGAGGAGTGAAGCCAGCCAGCAAGAGAAACTCAATTAAGTAGGGCAGTGAGTTAACATCTGCTTTTCCTCTCACTGTGGCTAACATTCTGGAGCTGACACACAGGATCTGAGGAGCAAACCAGGAAGGACCTTCCAGGTCTCTGCTTCTGGACTTAGAAAGGCTCTGACTGGCCCCTCTCTGCTTCTGGTCAGATTTGCTGCCTTCCCTAGCCTCTCCTGCTCTGGAGAGGGGGTGATAACAAAGACCATGGTCCCTCCCCATGGCTCCCATCTGTTTTTCAGATCTACCTGGGAGTAAATGACTTTCTCAGCTGTGTGTGTATTGTGGAGGAACACAGAGTTTGCGGCTTTATCAACCCTTTGCCTGTCCTATCCTAACAAAGCTGGACCCTTGGGAAGAATCCTGTGATATATGGTTCAGAAGTAGGGGATATCTACCTGACACATCCTGCCTTAAACCCCTTGGTCTGGTGGCCCAATGGTCTTAATCTGGAGTTTGCAACCTTATTTTTTTTATAATCATAGTCCAATATATTTTTTGTAATTCTATGTATTTTATTCTACGTATTTAAAAATATTCCTCTGAGAAGGGGTCCATAAGCTTTGCCAGCCTTTCAAAGGGATCCACAACAAAAAAGGCTCAATAAGAGTATGGATGTAGATCTGGAAAGGACCTCAGAAGGCATCTAGTCCAACCTGCTTATTTTACAGATGAGGAAACTGAGGCTGAGAAAGGTTAAATAATTTGCTCAAAGGATCACAGATGTAAATGGCACAGCTGAGATCATAGAATCAGAGGTCTGGAACTGGGAGGGACCTCAAGGGCCATCTAGTCCAACCCACTCATTTCATAGATAAGAAAACACCCAGAGGACTTCAGCTAAATGTTCAGTGGTAAAACTACTTTGCTGTTGTTCAGTTGTTTCAGTCATGTCTGGCTCTTCGTGACCCCATTTGTGGTTTTCTTGACAAAGATGCCAGTGCAGTTTTTCATTTCTTTCTCCAGTTCATTGTACAGGTGAGGAGACTAAGGCAATCAGGGGTAAGCGACTTGCCTGGGGTCACACAGCTAGTAAATGTCTGAGACTGGATTTGAACTCAGGCCTTACTGATTCCAGGACCAGAGCTCTATCCACTGTGCTCCATAGCTGCCTTGATGTAAAACCACTAGGTCTAATCTAATGGGGAAAATACCATACAAACAATTATGTACAAATGAGTTATACAGAGATTAAGCTGAGTAGCAGTTTTCAACCTTTCTGATATCAGGACTCCTTTATACTATTAAAAATTATTACGGACTCCCCCACCCCAAGAATTTTTGTTTGTGTGATATATACATATTAGAATTTAAAATGTTGGCATTATAATGAAAATAGTTTTGACCTCACAGAACATTTGAAAGGGTCCCCTAAGAGTCTCTAGATCACAATGAGAAATTGTCTCACAGGGAAGATATTAGCATTAAGGGCAACCAGAAAAGTCTTCTTTCTGAAGGTAAGATTTTACCTGAGATGGGAAGGAAACCAGGAGCAAAATCCAGGAGGAAAAGAGTTCCAAGCATGGGAACCAGCCAGTGATACAGGGAAATGGGAGATGGTATATCCTGTGCAAAGAACAGAAAGGAGGCCAATGACCAGGATAACCTGCTTTTACATCCTTCAAGCCATTCACATTTATTAGTCACTTTATGCCAGATGGTACGTGAGGTGCCAGAGATATAAAGACAAAAATGAAATCAGTCCCTGGTCTATTGTGCTACTCCTGCTCTAGGGTATATGGAGTATATGGAGGAATGTGTAATAAGACTTGAGAGGTAGGAGGGGAACATGTTGTGAAGGGCTTTAATGTCCGAACAGAGGATTTTATATTTGATCCTGGAGTCAGAGGGGTTTATTGATTAGTGGATGACATGATCCAATCTGTGCTTTAGAGAGATTAAGTATCCACTGGACTGGTGAGACAAAGACGAAAGCAAAATGATTCCTGCCCACAAGAAGCTTGTATTCTATTGGAGGAGACGGTATGTGTGTGTGTGTGTGTGTGTGTGTGTGTGTGTGTGTGTGTGTGTTACTCTAAACAGAAGACATTAAAATAGCAGCTAGTTTAGGGAGAGAGGGCATTGGGAACTGAGGGGAACCACAAAAGACTTGTGAAGAAGTTGATGCTTGAGCTGAGCACTGAATAGAGAAGGGCATTCAATGAATACATCAGCTCTTTATTATACGCTGTTCTTATTCGAATTCTCTGCACCACCTTCTGATGCATGGCTGGTGTCTGGCTGCTTCACTGAAAGGCTCCTCTCCCCACCCGGAGCTACTTCAGAGCAGGGCCATCTCTGATCATCCTCAAGCACTCTGTTAAGGACAGTATTAGGCAAAGTCCTGGGGTTCAATAATGACTTGTTCACTGATTAAAAAAAAAGAAACAAGGGACAATGTTCTTTGAATTTGATTCTCTTTGATATGGAAAGAGATCATGAGTTCAAGGCTAAAAACAGCCACATAATAAGTTGGATAGAACCCAGAAATAGCCTGGGACGGTCAGTGAGCTGGAAGGGGACTATCTGCCAAGGATGGGAATTCCATGTGGGAAATTCATTGAAGGAAGAGCTCCATGAGCTTCTTTTCCAGGAAATTTTCAGCCCTAGGTAGTGGGTGGTGATAGTGGAAAAGGGCATAAATCAAGGAAACACGTTTCAAATAAACATCCCTGAGCATTATTATGTGCTCAAAATACAATTCCATTTACCTATTTATAGTTTGGGCAACAGGAACAGAGCATGTACTACGATAATTACTATGAGCAATCCCTTCTGAAGGCTGCCTTTGCCATATCAGCCCTTATTCTAGAGACCCTTGGGAGTCTCTGAAATCAGTGGGAGTCAGCTGGGGTTGTGGGGGAGACATAGTAGACTCCAAATCAGGAAAGATCTGAGTTCAAATTCCATGCCCATCACTTACTGGCATTATGACCCTGGGCAAAACACCAAACCTTTTTGCCTCAGTTTCTTTCTCTGTAAAATGGTAATGAAAGTCATACCTACCTCACAGGGGAAATGGTTTGCAGCCCTCAATCTCTATATAAATGCCAATTATTATTAAAGTTACCAAAATAATAATAACTAGCATTTTGTGGAACTCCAAGGTTTGTGAAACACTTTACATATGATCTTATTTGAGCCTTATGACTCTTAGAGGTAAATATTATTATATCCATTTCAAAGATGAGGAAATTGAGGCAGAGGGGGATTAAATGACTTGCTCAGGGTCATAGAGCCTGAGGCAGGATTTAAACTCATGTCTTCCTGATATCAAGCCTAACACTGTATCAGTAGTCTCCTTAATTGCTACAACATAGAAGCCAGCATTATTCTGAGAGGTTAGTAGGCTTAGCTTTTATTCTACCTTCTGCTTTTACATCCTTCAAGCCATTCACATTTATTAGTCACTTTATGCCAGATGGTATGTGAGGTGCTAGAGATATAAAGACAAAAATGAAATCAGTCCCTGGTCTATTGTGCTATTCCTGCTCTAGGGCCTCTGTCTCACCAAAGAAGAGTCCTTCTAATTGAGTCTCACTTCTTTTCCAAAAGTTTGGCAATGTCACAGACCCTTGTGGGTCCAAAATCTTAGAAGGATCACATGTGGTGTACCTAGAAGGAGCCACACTGTAAATTATCATGCTTTGACTAATTCTTTGGGCCATTAGGCCCAATCCCAACAGGAATTTTATTTTAAAAATATAAATGGAAATAAAACCAAAAATTTCTATTTAAAAAATCACATGTATTCCATCAATTGATAAATAGTCAAAGAATATGAACAGTTTTCAGATGAAGAAATTAAAGCTATCTACAGTCTTTTAAAAATGCTCTAAATCACTATTGATTGGAGAAATGCAAGTTAAAACAACCCTGAGGTACCACATCACACCTATCAGATTGGCTAACATGACAAAACAGTAAAATGATAAATGTTGGAGAAGATGTGGGGAAATTGGAACATGAATGCACTGCTGGTGGAGTTGTGGACTGATCCAACCATTCGGGAGAACAATTTGGAACTATGCCCAAAGGGCTATAAAACCATGTGTACCTTTTGATCTAGCAATACCACTACTAGGTCTATATCCCAAAGAGATGATTAAAAAAGGGAAAAGACCCCATGTACAAAAATATTTATAGTAGCTCTTTTAGTGATGGCAAAGAATTAGAAATTAAGGGATGCCCATCAATTGGGGAATGGCTGAACAAGTTGTGGTATATGAATGTAATGGACTATTGTTCCATAAGAAACGGTGACCAGGTAGATTTCAGAAAAACCTGGAAAGACTTGCATGAACTGATGCTGAGTGAAGTAAGTAGAAGCAGGAGCACATTATAACAGCAACAGCAACACTGTGCTATGACCAACTTTGATAGACTTAGCTCTTGTCAGTAATGCGAGGGTCTAAGATAACTCCAAAAGAGTTGCTGTGTACATCCAGAGAAAGAACTATGGCATCTGAATGCAGATTGAAGCATACCATTTTCTCTCTTTTTTTCTTTCTCGTGGCTTTTCCCTTTTGTTCTGATTCTTCTTTCACAACATGACTAAGGTGGAAACGTGTTAACTGTCATCATACGTGGATAGCCTATATCAGATGGCTTGCCTTCTTTGGGAGGGGAGGGGGGGACATTTAGAACTCAAAAGCTCATAAAAGTGAATGTTGAAAAGTAAAATTAAAAAGAGAAAAAATCACAGATACCAGGTTAAAACCCCTGGACCATACAACAAATCAAAAAGAAAAGACAAAAAAAATCTAATGATGATTTATATCCAAAGTTAATAAGCTTTTGTTTATCATTGGACATTCTGTACTGGAATTTTTTTCTATGTAGAAACCAAAATGGTAGTATGAAAGATTGTTATTAGAAACGGTCCAGAGCAAAGCCCTCTAATGACTAAAGGTGAGGGTAGTCCTGGGGAAATGGATCCTATTAAGTTCTTTGTTCCAGATCAGAATGACTTGTGAAAAACCTTGTTGTTTGAGGGCTCCCCCACCCCAATCAAATCTGCACTACACATTCCTCCCTTTCACCACCCCCCTCCCCTGCCATGTAATAAAGCTGAATTTCAAGAGACATTTCTTTGGATACTTTCAATCAACTTTTAAAATGCACTAGGGCAGGATAGTTTTGATTTCTGCTTTTATGGTTGAAAGTGTGCCCTGAATTTTTAAGAGACATAAACTTGGCACTTCTGAGTCAGATTAATTCTGCAGTGAAGGAACCATGAGGTATAAACAATGACAAGAAAATACCCTTCACTTCTGTGCATACTGGGGTTGTATCTGTAGCGTAAGTGATTAAATAACACTGAAAGCACCCACAGGGGGCAGAAGGGACATCCACAGAGTGGTATCAGGAGGCTCCTGGAATAATCTTCTATTAGAGTCAGGACCAAATAGAAAAGAACTAGGAAGGACTTAGACTCTCCTCTATATAGTCGGGAAACTATGGACCCTAGGGTCCCTGGGTCTTGCTTAGAGTCACAGAGGTAGTGACTGCTCCAGAGGAACCCAAATCCAGTGTTGTTACAACTTTTAATAGCTCTCCCCAAAGGGTATTTAAACTACAAGGTCCAACGTTCCAAGATGTTTCCACTCCACCTCTGGAGCTGCCTCTGAGTCTAACCTTGACAATGTCACCGCGTTTGGGTTTGTAAGTTTCCCACTGGTACAACAGAGGGCAATATCGTATAAATAGCTCCAGGAGCCCATCTCTCCAAAGAGAATTATAGGAGAGTTGCTGGGCTTGGTTTTTGGTTTTGTTCTTCCCTGCGATAGGATATTTCAGGTGTGGAAATTCCCCCCTAGCGTTGCTTATCAGCAACTTGTCTGCAATGTGTACAGTCTTGGAGAGCTATCTGGGTTAAGTGACCTCCCCAAGGTCACTTGCCAGTATGTCAGAGGAGAGATTTGAACCATGCAGCATAGCACAGGAGCTTTAAAACTGGGGTTTGTGAACTTTTTTCCTCAGTAACTATTTCAATGTAATTAGTTTCCTTCGTAATCCTATGCATTTATATAAGGTATTAAAAAAAATGCTAGGCTTCACCAGACTTTCCAAGGGGTCTATGACTCCAAAAAAGTTAAAATAAACCCCTGGTGTGGTGGAAAGGACACTGGCTGTGGTGTTTGAGGGGTGGATGTGGGTTCGAATCCCACATCTGATGCAAATGGTCCATGTGACCTTGGGCAAGACATTTCATGTCCTGGGGCTTAGGTTCCTCCCAGGGCTGTTTAAAATAAAGATGAGATGGTATCTGAGGTCCCTTCACTTCCAGAACTTAGATTCAGGAACACTAAGCTAGATCTTCTGGACTGCATGGCCCATCCTCTGCTTTGCTGCTTCTTCTCACTATTGGTTGTTACTCCAGTATTACTATTGCTGCCAATAATTAAAAACATCTTGAATGACCAAGTCATGTTAAATATGTTAGTCTAACAATTCATGTGTCAATGAACCAATTACTCAATAAACATTTATTAAACACCTACTACATGCCAGGCACTCTGGAGATATAAAAAGAGGTAAAAGACATTCCCTGCCCTCAAGGGGCTTACAGTCTAACGAGGGAGACATGAAAACAAATATATACAAAAACAGCCATATACAGGATAAATAGGAGATAATTAAGAGAGAGGAGGTACTGGAATGAAGAAGGGTTGGGGAAGGCTTCCAGTAAAAGGTGACACTTTAGTTGGGACAGAATCATTGGCAGGCAAATGAATTCCATCCACACAGATCCTTGGACAGTCTCTATCACTAATTTCATTGGGAGTTGAGGAAACGTTCCACCCTTGGAAGTTTAAGTGAGGCAAAACCCAGGCAACCCAGAGGCGTTATAGGGATTAAAACCTAGCTGATAAAGTGCCTGGAGGCTCTCGGAGGAGTGATGCTCTGGAAGCGTACAGGAATAATCACGGTAAAACCCTTCAGAGACTACAAGAGATTCAAGTTTATCCATGCTGCCGGAGACTGTAAAATTGGTCTCAAAGTTTCTCAAGAACAAAATCTCTCCTGAGGATTTTTTTGAACTGCCTGTTTCCAGTCAAGCCATGGCATACTTGAGAATAGAGCTCCTTTGTGGAATACTGACATTTCATGTCCTCCCAATGTCCAGAGAGCACAGGATCCTGCTTCCCATACTTCAGACTTAGGGATATTTTAGTTGGAGTGACCCAGTGTAGCTGGATACTGACTATCTTGTAAAATGGGGAGAATAGGAACCATCATATCCGCCTTCTCAGAACTGTTGTGAAGCCTAGATAAGATAATGGATGTAAAGACCTTTGCAAGTCTGAAATGGCAATATAAATGTGCGATATTTCAATTATTCCTCAATAAAAGATCATTATATGGACCACAGAGCTAGGGCAGGGATGTTAGAAGTTATCCAGCCCAACCCCTTCATTTTACAGAGGAGTCAGGTAACTTTCCCAGGGTCACCCAGGTGGTTAGTAGATGTCTGAGGGTGGCATTTAATGCTGGAACTAGGCAAAGGATTATCTAGATGGCGGCAATGCAGGAAGGTTGGAGCCCTGGCCTTCCAAATCCAACTCTTACTCTCCCTCCACTGTGCCCTTTCTCAGAGAGGTTAATCCACTTGTCAGAGGTCACATGTAGCACTGCTAAAACCAGTATTTTAACCTAGGTCCTTCCGCCCCAAGTTAGGCCATCTTTCTGTTGAATCCTTGTACCTTGTTTAATAAGATTTAGAATAGGAAAACCCCTTAGAGATCACTTAGTCCAAGCATCTCATTTCACAGAGGAGAAAACTGAACCCCAGAAAGCTGAAATCCCTTGCCTGAGGTCATTCAAGCCCATTAAGTTGATACCAACCCAGGCTTTGGACCCAGCTTCTGTGAGTGTTCCAGATCCAGGGGTCCATGGGGTATTACCGCTGGAAACTGGCCCTGGCCTTTTACAAGGATCTTCATCCTCTCACAAACACAAAATTCAAAACTTAACTATATATATAAAAGCCATACGCTAGAAAATTCAGTAACAGGTATGTCTTAGCCCTGTAAATTTTGTTTTACTTAGCCCTTAAATTTTCTCTGGCTGAGATCCTGTCAGAGATTTTAGAATTATAAAAGATGTTAAATCTTACTAGTCCAGTCCCTTATGCTGCAAATAAGGAAACTGAGGCTAGATTGGGAGAATAACTGGCTCCTGGTCATCCTAGTAGCCAAGTTGGGATGTGCAGCCAGGTCTTCTGCCTAAAAATTCAGTGCCTCTTCTATTTCATGTTGATTCTGAAGGGCCTTCGGTCTGCTAATAGCTGTCACATCACAGATGACATGTTTAGAAATAAGCAGTACATATGACAATATCTTCTATAGATTTAGGGGACCTGTTTAAGTCTCCTGAAATTCATGTCAGAAATTAATTCTTGTTCCAAGAATTCAGGAAGGTAGATTGATTCCAGGTCCAAGAAGTGTCTTCAATCTGCTAGAGGGAAGATGATTCCTGAATATGCTCTGTCTTTCACTGAGTCACCCATTGAACCCTGTGTCATGGTATTTGTGCTTCAATGGGGAGTAAATTTTATCCCATTCTCTTGGGGAACTTCCATTTCACTGGGGCAGGTCCACTTTTGTGGGACCAGACCACCTATCTAACCCCCCAAGTCCTAGGGGACCACAGTCTAGGCCAGAGTCAAGACCAGTACATGTGTTTGTGTCTCCCATGTCAATGTTGCTCAGACTTTATAAAAGAACTTAGAGCACACCTCAAGGGGCAATCCCATAACATTAAAGGATCATTTCATTTTATTTCTTTGTGAATGCTTCAAAATTAGAACTACTTACATAAATGATATTTGAAAAAACTCAACTGTCCTAATTATATGTAATAAAAATAAAGACAATGCTTTACTATTTTTTCCTAATGCAAAAAAAATCAGAAAACCATTCTTTCTTGGCCTCTGAAAGCCTACCTGCTTAACTATCCCTGACTATATTGTAATTAACAGATCATATCCATTTACCTTCAATCTCTTTTTGCATTGTTGCCAGTGGGTCACGTTGACAGTATTGAAAAGGAGACTTTTTGATGTCAATAGGGCAGGACAAACCTTGATTCAAATATGACTTTCTTTGGAAAAAAAGAGGGCACTAGTATTGAATTTCAAATCTGGCAGAGTTCAGAATGTAGAAAGGGTGATGTATCCTCTGGTTTTCAGAGGATAGAGTGAAGGAGGCAGGGAACTAACCATTTGACTTGGTTGGTGAAGTAGTAGGTGAGCCTTAAAGTCTTTTAAAGTCACCTTTGCTCATTGAGGTACAGCTAGGTTCTGCAGTGGAGAGAGCACTAGATTTGGAGTCTGAATAATGCTTCAGACATTTATTAGCTGTGTGACTTTGGATAAGTTAAGTGACCTCTCTCAGCTTCAATCTTCTCATCTGTAAAATGGGGATAATATTAACACCTACCTCCCAGGGTGTGGTAGAGATCAAATTGCTTTGCAGACCTTAAAGTGACACAGAAATGTTAGATATTATTAATATCCTGTCTATTTTCCATCTATCAGACAGAAGAGAGTGCTCTCTGGCTTTCCTGTTTTCAGGAAAAGAAAGAGGTAGGGAACAACGTAGCTCAATTGTCTTTTTGCATTCTGGCGGAAAATCGATCAGAAGTCCCCTTTATGTTTTCTTTTTTTAAAGTGGTGGTGGTAAACAGAAGCAAAAGCTCAAATCTCTCTGTCTCTCTACCTCACTCACTCCCTCCCAAACTGCTTGTAGGTCCAAATGCTCAGGACAGAAAAAAAATTTAAAATCCTCATTTCAAAAATAATTATGTGCCCCATATTTTAGGATAATTTCATAATGTTGAAGTCCTTTAGATATATTTATATGTTGTGAACTTCCCTATTGTTCATGTGCTTAATAGCCCTTATAAAATCTCTCTTAAGAAAAAAAAGGTTTTCAATTGGTGGGACTCCAACTATGAATTGCTCTGGTGGTCACTGCCAGCACGAATTGCCAGGTGAAGAGGGTATTAGCTTCTTTAATAAATGGGAGGGATAACTGTCTTGTTAAGAGTGTCCCATAGAATCAATCAATCAACACAAATTTAGTTAGCTCTTTCTATTTATCAGGCACTATGCTCAAGGTCCATGAAGGCTGGGACGATGTGGAAAGTCAGTAAATCAGGGGAGAAAATAAAGTGTTGTCACTCACATTTCAGTTCCCTCATCTGTCAAATTCGAAAGTTTTGCAGGAGGGGGAAGGAAGCAAGCATTTATTAGGCACCTATTATGTAACAGCAATTGTACTAAATAAAAATGTTATCTCATTTGATCCTCACAATAACCTTGGGAGAGAGGCACTATTATTATACCCATTTTACAGATGAGGAAACTGAGGGTGACAGATGAAGTGGTCACACAGGTAGTCTGAAGCATACACTTTAAACTCAGGTTTTCCTGACTAGCATTCTATCAACTAAGCTATTAACCTACACTAGAGGGGAGGGGGAAGGTCAGAAATTCTTTAAACCCTCACCAACAGGGAGGGGGCTTTAGGAGAAGAAAACTTTGTTAAAATCTCAGAATAGCACAATAAAATATAAGAAATCAGGGTGCGAAGGAAATGCAATGGCAGAGTGAGCAAGAGGACCTGGGTTTAGATACTGTTTCTGACCCAATCTTTGGGACCTGGGGGCAAATCAATTCATTTCCCTGGGCCATGATTTCTTCATCAGTAAAATGAATTATTTAGATGAGATGGCATCTGTGGTCCCTCCAGCTCTACATGTAAGATCCAATGACACCATCGCCTTAAAAGGGTATTCTGAGAGGAACATTCAGGATACTTTATTGACAATTAATTCTAGGTTACAAAGGGCCTATAATTACAATAAAAACAGTGATCTATAAAAAGGCAAGAGTAAAAAAAAAGAAAAGAGAAAAGTAGTCCTTTTTGGCATTTGGAGATCACAAACATGGTTGGTGAGGTTTTATTTCCTCCTTTCTTAGGATTTCTCTTCTAAGCTTGTGCCATGAATTTCAGCTCTCCTTCACTCTTGGAGCACCCAAACACGTAAGTATAATTCAAATAAGTGATGAGAGTGTTTTTATTTTCTCTTCTGTGGGCCTTATTGATCATCAGATCCACATGAAGACCCTCTCCATGCCATTGTTTCTGGTCATCCTCTTCAGCTATCCCATAAGAAGTCAGGTGGATGCTGGGGTGAAAAAATAATAGGAAAGACCATTTGCCCATGTGAAGAAGCAGCTAGCTTCCTTTGCCAATTCTCTGTCCATTCGTGCTTTCTTTATAATTAGTGCAGAGGGGAAGCCATGAGGGATCTCCATTGGCAGACTATGTTTCTTATTGCATCACTCAGCCCACCAGAAGGACAATCCTAAGGTCAAGACTGATTTTCACATGTTGAAATGCTTGAAGTTCATTTTCATCTAGTTTTGTTTTGCCTAGACTTTCATCTGTGTGGAAATTCCCAGGGTAGAAATTCCCTTCATTCAGCAACTAAGCTGTACTTAGAGAATTGAATTGGGCATTGGAAGATGAAGTCATTTGGTCAGAAAGCCTTTACTAAGGACTTATTCTCTATCCAGGACCATAATGAAGTGACTTACACATGGTATTTCTTATTTGGTGTCCAAGACCGGATGCATCCATATCTTGATTGAAATGAGATAATAATTGTAAAGCGCTTAGCACAGTGCCTGGTATGTAGTAAATGTAAGTATAAATGTTAGCTATGATTATGATTATTACCAGAAATATTAATTACTCCACTATATATCTATTCACATGTAAGCTCCTTGAGGGCATGGGCTATGTAAATTTTATTGGTCTGTCTCCCATGTTTCATAATGCCTTGTATATAGTAGATGCTTAATAAATGCTTACTAATTGGTAACATGCTTTAAACAATCAGGTTTTTGTCATTGCTGCTCACAAGTTGTAGCTAAAATCTTTCTTAAAAGACCAAGAGTTTTATCTCTGATTGCATAGATTTCCTTAATTTCCTTCTTATGGCACAGAAGTGACCATGTACTTTTAAAGCCATGCCTCTGGAACCCAAGCACAGGACTTGGTACATTGTAAGTGCTTCATAGATGATTGCTGACTATTGGCCAACCGACAAGATCTAATATGTCCTACCAAGAATGAAAGACAGCAAGTCTTGACCCAGTGACAGATTGTGTGTCAGCTGTTTGAGGACCAGACTACATATGAACAAGACTCATCATGTGACCATTGGCCAGTAGAAGGCAACTTCTTTTTCATCCAATAAAACCATTGTCCTTTGAAATGGAACAGATTCAATGTACGATGAAATCATGGAGTCCTGAAGTAGAAACAAAGTCTTGCTAGGAACTAGAGCTAGGGTTAGAGTCAGAATTAGGGTTCCAAGCTAGAGTGGGACTCAGGAAAATTAAATATGATAGAAGCACTCAACAAGGCCTATCAAAGGATAGGTCACTTATCTTGAGAGTGAACTGACCTGCTTCCCAAAGACGTTATGAATGGAGATAACATAGACCTGCAAATTCCTGATTAAGAAGCCATTACAGAGTTATCAGAGTAGACACAAGAGCCCTCAAGTAATCATCCCAGAAAGTTGCTGCAGCCATGTCAGTTGATTCTGCTAATCAACCCCGATCGAAGGCAACACCATCTTAGCAATGTCTGGCTTTCGTCTCTGGAGCTCAGCAAAGAATAATTCAAATGATAGGGATGCAGAATGATCCGACGGAGCCTCCAAGATTCAAGGCTAGTTGGAAAATGTATTTGGGCTGTCTTTCTCTCTGTTTGGATGCATAGCTCCACAGCCTCACAAGCCTTTCTATCAGTACCAGAGAGCTTGAGCAAGTCTGGCAAAAATTTGTTAGTGGGAATTTTCTGCTTCCCTATCCTGAGAAAAACGAAAGACATTCTTCTTCTTTGCCTTTCCTTCTCCTTACCAGTAAGTCTAGTTCTGCTCTCTGGGACCAGGCAGAACTAGTCTACTCATCCTTTCACATGACACAGTAACCCAGTGAACAGTTCTCATCCAGTGTCTCTTCTCAATGTCCTCTCATAAATTTACCACAGGAAGTCCATCCAGCCCCCTTTTTGTGCTTGTCATACATCTATTCCGTAGCCTGTTGAATAACCCACAACTTTAATTTCTTGGAGAATATGGTACTCCAAGATTCACAACCATACAGTGTAACTGGAAGAATATTGATTTTTAAAAAATGAGCCGTTATTTTAGGGAGAATATGGGGGTTGTTAAAAAGCACCACACAATACCTTAAATGAATTCTTGTCCTTTCTCCTCTTCTTATTCATTTCTGAGCCTAGCTCATCAACCATCTCTAGTGTTACTCTGAGGTTTCATAGAATCCTAGAATTTCAGAGATCTCATCAACCATCCACTCTAACTCAACCTTTAAAAGAATCTCTTGTATATTTTATTGTGTGTTATCTCTCCATTAGGTTGTAAGCTCCTTAAGGGCAGAGACTGTCTTTTGCCTCTTTGTATTTTCAGAGCTTAGCACAGTACTTGGCACATAGTAAGCACTTAATAAATGATTACTAACTGATTCCTGACACTAGAGGTCATTTGATTCTCACAACAACCCTTGCAATAAGCATCATCATCATCATCATCACCACATTTTACAGATGAGGAAACTAAGGCTGACAGAAAAGTCAAGTGATTTGCCCAGGGTCACACAGCATCTGAGGCAAGCTTTGAACTTAGGTCTTTCTGATTCCAAGTCCAGGGCCTTAACCACGGCGCAACCTAGCTGATATAATTTGTTTTTACATTGCCTTTATTTCTGAATATATTGTGCTATTCCTCCACCTCCATCCCTGAATCTTGCCCAGCACAACATTGTTTGTAACAAAGATTGAAAAAAGAGAGAGAAAAAGTAGTAGTTAAGTAGAACAGTATCAATATGTATTAAATATGAACAGATCAGTTAAGTAGGGAGATATTTGTGGTATTCCATACCCACAGTTCTTTGTCTCTATGAAAGGAGAGAGGTACACGTTCTCCTCTTTTCTCTAAAGCCAAGCTTAATTATTATAATAATCCCACATCCAGTTTCACGTACTCTCTTTTTTTATGAGGCAAATATGGGCCGGGGAGCTTGTGGCTTTTCCAAGGTGACCCAGTGACTCAAGAGCAGAGGATGAATTGAACATAGAATGCTACTGATCATGTTAATTCATCCTTCAAGAGATTTTTCCAGGGGAGAGAACAAGTCATGCGAACAATGTCTGGGCTGATGCTGCAGTAGATGGATAGCTGACTTAGCAGAAGCCTGTGTGGGACCAACCTACCAGCCTCTGCATTTCTCCAAGCCCTGGATTTTTTTCCCACAATGTCAGGCAGCATCCCTCTGTGATCTGGGCCAGATTTCTATTGGAAACCAGCCTGAGAGCAGCATCTCGTCTTAGAATCATCAGCCAGGGAACAACTGTCAGACTGTGGTTCTCAGATTTGCAACAGGGAGTGACCCAAGAGGTGATAGCTTCTCCTTTTGTTATCCAGCTGCCTGTGTACCCCTCTGCAAACTGAGCCACTGCCAGAAACCTGCCAAAAATCCTTTGACAGGGTACTTTTACCTTCTTCTGGAGGCAGAATAAAATTTTACTTTGACAGTCTACTTAATGAAATACCTTCCATGTTAGATACATATATATATATATACATATATATACATATATATATAATGCTACTATATATATATATATTTTCACAAAAGCTCCAAGCTCCTTCACAAATGTTTTCTCCTCTATTTGGATGGATGAGGAGTGAAAGGCATTGCCATCTCTGTCTTAAAAATTTAGAAAGAGATACACAGAGAACTCAAGTAAGCACAGCACAGTAGAAAGAACAGTGGCTTAAACCCTGTCTGAAGAAGAAACTGAGGTCTCATTAGAGCTGTGCCATTTAACAATGGGCTCCCTGAAAAGCAAGTGTACCCATTAAGTCTAGACAATCAATCAACAAAACCAAGACCTGCCAGTTTCTGAAGAGTAATATGCTTATCCTGAAAATTTAACAATTGGTTGGGTTTGAGTTGTCTCCGGCAGCCTCCTGAGCCAAAAGATGCAGTATCATAAGCAATAGACCTCAGCTTTAGAAGATCTGGGTTCAAATCCCTCATCTAAAACTGTCCACGTGACCTTGGGCAAGTCACTAACTCTATAGGCCTCCATTTCCTCATTTTTAAAAGGAATGGCCTCTTACGGTCCTTTCCAACTCTTCATCTGTGGGCCTAATATCTGATGACCAGCTGAAGGTCCCATGGCACTGAGTGGAGGCAGAATCAAAGTCCAGATGTCTTGCTTCTCTGTCAAGTGCACCAGGCATTGGGCCATATGGCCTCTGGTTTAACAAAGGGCAGTGCTGCTTATGATATGCCTTAATTTGTCCTTTCATGACCCCCTAGGCAGATTTGGAGAGCAACAACCTGGCAATATCCTCACTAGCCCAGTCTGCCTGAGCTCCTTATTGTCCGTGGGAGATAATGTGTCAGTCGTTTTAAACATAGGACTGACTGGCCCCAGCTGTGGGTCAAGATTTTCAATTTTATGTGTGTGTGAGATAGAAACTAGTCAACACTAGTGACTGAAAAATCTGGATGGATATTTCATTGCTATACATTGGAGGCGCCTAAAACCCAGAGAGAACCAGACCTGCAGGAGAAATCTAATTCAATACAACAAGCTCAATGATTGCTCCTCCTAATAAGCCTTCTCATTTCTACCTGGTTTTTGTTTACAGTGACTTTTCCTGGCAATGACCTCAGGAAGACAACAGTGTGTGTATTAGTATGCCCATTTGGCAGATAAAGAAAAATTATTTGACCATTGTCACACAGCTAGTAAGGAAAGGCTCGAAACCAATCTTACGATTCCAGTTTCCAGGGTCTTTCCACAATACCAGTTCTCCAGCTAGAGGCAGCATTGGGCACACATACTAAACACAAGACATGGTCCCTACCCTCGGGGAGCTTTAACTCTAAAAGAGAGAAGAAAACTTGGGGCACAAAACAGTGGAGGCAGAAATCCAGTGTTAGGAGATAGTTGGAGAGTGGGAGAGAGAGAGAGCACTCCTTTCTGATTGGATGGATTAGCACTTTAGAGGTCATTTGGTCTCACACTATTTTATAGGTAAGAAAATTGAGGCATAGAGGTCTTAAGTGACTTGCCCATTGCAGAACTGCTAAACTATCTGAGCTTTAAGGTGGAAAATATGACTGACTGGGAAGATGAAAGAAAGGAAGACTTCCTGAGGAGGTGGTGTTAGAGTTTTACTTCCAAGGAGAGGTAGATAGGTGACCGACAAGTAGACAGGGAGAAGAACAACAGGAGCAAAGGCTCTAGAGTGGGAATGTCAGGTCATGAGGGCAATGGGAAAAGAGTGGTCAGGTCTGGTCAAAGCTTGGAGTAGATGGAGGGGAGTGGTAGAAGGAAGGAAAGGTATGCTAACCCTGTATCATGGAGGACCTTGAACACTAGGCAGAGAAATTCAGACTTGGCAGAGAAAAAGAAGCTGCTGCAGATGTTGGAGCAGAGCAGTAACATGACTCGGAGTCAGGAAGACCTTTGTCACAAGCTGGCCTTACTAGCTGTATGAACCTTGGCAAGTCACTTCTGTCTGCCTTAGTTTCCTCATCTGTCAAATAAGGATAATAATAAAACACCTACTTCTCATCATATTGTGAGGATAAAATAAGAGAATTCTACAGTGATTTGCAAACCATAAAGTGCTAGAAAATGCTAGTTACTATTATTGTTGTTAATCAGGAAGAATATTCTGTCATTGGGGACAGGTGAATAGGTTGGGGGAGGGAACAGAGATTACAGACTTGAAGATTTGCTAGGAGATTACTATATTACAAAAGATATTTTCGAAGCAACATCACCAGAATTTTTTCAGAAAAATGATTTGGTTAGGAGAGGTAGAAGTTCTTCGGATCTAGTAAGCTCTGCCATCCCATGAGAGAAAGGGCCGTACAATTTTGCTTGCTTATTTTGTTTTCAGCATTTCACTTAATGTGGGTTGAGTGACTTTAAGGATTCAATACATGGAAGTGGGGAACACAAAGAATTGGTTTTTGCTGCTTCCTGGATTTGTTATTTTCAGGTAGTGAGGGAAGAAGGAATGGAATGGAATGGAATGACATAGAAAGGAACAGAATGGAATTCAGTGGAATAGAGAAGAGAATAGATTAGAGAAGTCTGAAGTAGAGTAGTGTCTCAGAAACAGGGGAAGACTCTCTGAGGGATGTTATTTGTTTATGGGTTAAGCCACCTGTGAATAGATCAGATCAAGTTAGTTCAGGAAGGACAGCAAGATTGCGACACATGATTCTAGCCCCAGGTCAAGTCTTCCTATGCATTCAGCAGGTGCTCAAGTTGTGCTGCCTGCACCAATGGTCTCCATTGCATTGGTTCCTTGCATATTCTACACTGATCACTAACTCCAGCCTTCTTAAGGATAACTATTATATAGTTTCTGATGACAATGACCTAGCCTTGAGCTGCTATCATAAATCCCTCCATTTCCAAAAATAAATTCCCATGACTATTCATCTATTTATCCAGTGTTGCTTTGTTTACAAAGAGCTGGCTAAGGTGACACAGCTTGTCAAGGGTCTTTTGATTTCATTCTTCTATCTTAGTGGTCTCATAAGCTCCATCTGGAGGTAAGACACTTTTGGTTTCAATATAGTCTAACGTTTAATGATTACATAAATCCAATGATATGTATCAGTGTTTACTATTGTTGGCTGAAGTGATATATGTTGGTTCCAAAAGAATATCTTGAAGTGTGGGGCATGTGTATCTCATGGTCTGAGAATGTTTATCTTCTTTTTCCTTTTTGATGAAGTGGTAGTAATTTTTCTAGACCTTCCTTAGGGCAATAAACACTGTGTTTAATTTTGTATAGATTTTTGTTAGGATGCTTTCTAAATCCATTATGGGCTATTTTTCAGACATGTACATTAAAGTGGGTATTGTGTAGGTGTTAAAACATGTTTTTCCCATTGAGATTTGATTTCAGGATGCCAGTAAGTTTCTTAACATTTTTACCCAGCTTTCTCCCTGATGACTTGTTGCTTGATGGCTTTTGCCTAGATGAGACTGTGGCATTTCTATGGCATTATCTTCCTCCATTGACCCCGTATGATATTTCAGAGATTCAGACTTAATGTCTTTAGTTTATGTCTTTTGTGGTATACATTAATAATTTTATTCTTGAGCCCCAATGCCATTATGACATTCTTAGAGAAATATCCCACAAAATGAAGATACTTTAAATGCGTTGTTGCTACTGTTATTAGTGGGATAATTTTGGGATATGGTCATCAAGGTGATTCCTTGTTTTGAAAAAAAAATAGGACCTTTTAGCCTGCCTCATTAGTTAACATGTATTTAATCTCCTTTTATGGTGCCTGTCTCTTCATAACTACTTTCTTCAAGGGATGTCCTTCAAAATAACCAGGCCATATTGTTGTAGTTTGTGTGCCTTTTAGAAAGCATTCTTGCTACCAGCTGTTATGCTGGGGACAAATGCGTGCCCTTCCCCTGAATTTCAGGGAATGGTTGTATTTCTAAATGATACATTCAGCACCAGGCTTTGTACATCAGAGCCGGCCAGAGAATTATTCATATATTGTATGTATTTGAGACATACACATATATTAGTTTCCTTTTCTCCCTTTTGGACTGAATGCAAAGAGATTAACATTCAGAAGCTTATCTAACATGGACTTATAAGCTCCATGTATCATTTATGTTGGTCCAATTCTTGCATCCTTATATGTATTCCTTGCTCCCTTTCTCTTCTCATCTCATATTTGTTATCTGCTCTAAGATATAGTCTAAAATGTCAGTCTTTTCTCTCTCCTTCTTCTTCCCCACTTGATAGAGAAATAATCCCACTGGCTGAGACACCAAGAGCTGCAGAATGCTGGCATTCTTTAAAAGAGTAAAAACCAAAAAAAAAAAAAACTAAAAAAGTGACTTGTTTTGTTTTCTCAACTTTATCATATGTGGTTAAGTAGCACTACCTCACACCCCCACTTGCCAAATTTCACCGAGATGGCCTGTCACAGGCCAGAGATTCTGTTGAGAAATGGGTCTCTTCTCTATGGAAATATGCCAATTACCATTGCTTGTGGGAACTGTAGCATCACCCCAGAGACAGGATGGCCGCATCAGGATAAGTAACCTGACTGAAGGGCCATCCATCTCCATTCCCAATGGGGGCACTGCCATCTTCTCTAACTTGTTAATCCTCGGAGGGAGGGAGAAAGAATCCTAACTAAATAAACGAAAAAAGATGGCTAGAAACGATCTACAGCGACTTGTTCATCTTTCTCCCTCCATAAATAACTTTATATTTCATTTCTGGCACCATATCAGAGCCAGGAGGTAATGAGCCATTATGGAAAACCCATCTGTTGCTCATAAGGGGAAAGGCCAGATTTATTGAGGAAGAATCTGGAGAGCAAGTCCTGTTATTGTTAATGGGAGCTGCACGTCTAATTGTCCATGCTGAAAATACACCCCATTATAATCTTTCCTTGGCCAGATGGACATTGCAGGCTGCAATGCTAAGAAGAGAAATGATCCTAGAGGGACCTGGGAGTAGAAATGAAAATAGCAGCCACCCGGGGATTGATGGTTCTAATAAGAAGAGTTGTCTGTTGATCAGAGAGGCGACTTTAGGATTCTTGCAAAAACTGAGCTGGGCCATTGCAGGTATACTAGTTATGGAGGCTGATTTTCTGGCTCCCAACATAGAGGAGAAAAGAATTAGTGGGAACATGGGATTTGCCTTCAAGGTTATATAAGACTGCCATTGTTCTGATTGGCCCCAAGGGGCAGAAGCAGGGAGGAGATGGGAGGAAATGGCAAAGAGGCAGGTTTTGGCCTGATATCAGGAAGAACTTCCTAATGATTAATGTTTTCCTAAGGTAGAAAAAGCAACCTCGGGAGATTCCCTTCCCTTGTGTTATAAACCTTAAAGCAGAGGTTAGAAAACTGTGTTATAGCAAGGGGTTCTCATTCAAGGACTCAATAGCCCTTGAGGTTCCTTCCAACCGTGAGATGCTGTCATTCTACGTAATAGATTGCCCTAAGTCATTTTAACAATGTGGGGACATGCCATCCAGTCCCTCCTTGGGGCGACACTGACTGTGTAGAGCCACAAAAAAGGGCTGGATCTGGCACCAGAGGACCTGAGTTCAAATTGCAACTCTATCAAGGCAAGTTACTTCTCTCTGTTTCCTCACCTGTGAAATAAGGACATTGGACTAGAGGAAGGGTTATTAACTTGGTGTCCTTATTTTTTTTTAAATTTGGTAACTATATTTTAGTAGAATTAGTTTCTTTTGTAATCTTATGTATTTTATTTTGTGCATTTAAAAGCATAATTCTGAGAGAGGATCCATAAATGTCAACCAACTGACAAAGGGCTCCATGACACAAAAAAAGGTGAAGAATCCCTCAGTCACATGATCTCAAAGATACCATCCATTCAAAATCTAAACGAATCTATGAGCTATGATACAAATGAGGATTTGTATCATAGTGTATTTCTGAAATAATAAAATACAATAACATGTAATAGCTAGTATTTACATAGTGATTTAAGGTTTGCAAAGCGCTTAACAGCAATCCTCGCAACGACTCTACAAGGTTGGTATTATTATTATTATTGCTTTTTTAACGAGGAAACTGAGTCTGAGATAGGTGAAGTGACTGATGCTTACTAGGGTTCACATGTTCTAAGTATTTGAGGGAAGACTTGGACACAGACTCCACATACAGCACATTATCTACTAGGCTTCCTAACTGCACGATTTCTAAAAGAGATGAGAGCATCCTTTACTGTCCCTCTCCTTCCTGTTTCTTCTTTCTATAGGTCATTCACTCATCACCTTTGGCTATATGTGCCATACTAAACATATTGGAGACATAAAGAGCTAAATGAAAGAATCCTTTTCTTTAAGGAATTTATATACTGGGGAAAAACAACATACATCCTGTAAGTAAATACCTAATATATACAGAGGAGGGAGGAAGATACTTTCAACGAGAGTTCTGAGGAGAGGAGGAAGAGGTGGCCCTTGGGGCCCTTCCATACTAAAATGACAATAACTTGACAGGTTAAGAGGCTACCTTTCCTTGGTCACTTCGCTATTTCTCCACCTCCACCTCTTTTGTTCTCAGGGGAGAAAATAGAGTTAACCATGAGCAGAGTAACGTCTCTTGGTAAGAAGTGGTAGAACTGATGGATTTTAGAACGAGGAGGCAGAGGATTGTGAGATTTTGAGGCACAAGGAACCCTAGACATCATCTAGACCAATTCCTCCATCTTAAAGAGGAGGAAACATGTGAGGAGATGATCTTATCCAGCCCACTTTCTTTTTCAGCTGAGGAAACTGAGGCCCTGAGAGGTAATTGGACTCTGACAAAGTCCCAAAGCTAGTTAGTGGGAAAGGTCGGATCGATACACTGGACTGATTTCCAGATGGATGCTCTTTGTATTCCTCCATAGCAGGGAAGACCAAGGGAGGAGAGAGTCGATCCTGTCATGTAAACAATGGCTCTTTAGAAGAAGGAAGCAAAAGAACCAGAGGAAAGAAAAATAAAATTAAGGAAAAACAGTGTCAAAAACAAGGAAATAAATGAGGGAATATAAGGCGATGATCGCGTAAATAGCAGAGACAGCAGCCTGATATAGCAGAGTGCTGGACTTCGGCATAGATGAGACTTGAGTTCAAATCCTGCCTCTTACTAGATGTATGACCACAAGACAGTTGCTAAACCTGAGTCTCAGTTTCTTCATCTGTAAAA
Source organism: Phalanger gymnotis (assembly GCA_028646595.1). Classification (NCBI taxonomy): domain Eukaryota; kingdom Metazoa; phylum Chordata; class Mammalia; order Diprotodontia; family Phalangeridae; genus Phalanger; species Phalanger gymnotis. The sequence continues at coordinate 18,933,103 of CM053623.1, forward strand.
TGGGGTTAATAATTCCTGTAGATGCTCCCTCACAAAGTTGTTTTGAGGATTAGCTGTCTGTAAATTTCAAGTATGCTGATGCCGATAATGCCAATGACTATCACCCCCTCTTCTGGACCTCCCTTCCCCCAAAGAACCAGGGCAAAGCCATCTCTGTCTGCTGCTCCAACATGCTTCATCGGGTACTTTGGCAGGAGTCCTTCTCTCTAGCATCCCTCTCTTTCCCAGTCCTTTTCAGCTCAGTTCCCTTCCCATCAGAGTCCTGTAGTGTAAGTTCCCACTTTCTGCTCTTCACTGGGCTGGAAAGCAGAATGATCAAAGGAATGACTGAAGGGACCTGACAGGCATGCATCTGGGTGCAGATGCTGCTCCCGCTCTCTGCCTCTCCAGATCATCTGCCTCCCCGCCTTGGAGCAGGCAAAGCAGTAGCTTGTAAGAGATTAAGATGACCTTACTGCCCAGCCACTGCCAAGGACAGAGAAGATTGCCTTCCGACCCAGGGGTCCCGACTGGCCTTCGAAATGAAGTGGCCGGCAGCAGCCTCAAATCCCTTTCCAATTCAGTTCACCCTAGCCTGCTTAGAGGGAAAAGAGATAAATCCCTGAAACATTATCGAGAGGCAGAAAAAGTCTAAACAGCTTCTTCAGACCCTGGCTCTCTAGTAATGACACTATTGTCACAGAGCCCTGGCATCTCAGGATCTCAAAGTCCTTTTCAATCATCCTTCCTGTTCCTGTCTCCTGACTGCAGCCAGAATCCTATAATAATAGCCCCCAGGCTGTGTCTCAAGGAGAAGGGAGAGAAGGCCATGGAAAGTAACTTACATTTTAATATTCCATCAGGCTGCTGGAGGGGAGCAGAAAGGGTGGGAGGTGGGAAGGAAAGATCATCTGAAATACTGCAATAGTTTAAAACAAAACCCAATAGCCCAAGAGGCAGTGTAGCCCAAAGGTAAATAAATAGTATGGGGTTTGAAACGAGAGGACCTGAGTTCAAATTCCTTGGGTTATCTAGGGTAAGTCACTTGACCTTCGTGGGCCTCAGTCTGCACATCTGTAAATGGGGAGTTTAGATTAAATGACCTCTAATGAAACTTCAGCTCTAACTCTATAATCCCAGGAAGACAGTGGCAGTTTTTCAACCTGGAGAAATAGCCAAAGCAAACTGAAGGCGTGTGGTTTAGGAGAGGACGGCAAATCTCTGGATTCCATTGCAGGGTCTGTTCCTATGTGACCATGGATCAGATCCAGAGCCCTCCTCTGAGCTCTTGGGGCAGGTAGATGTAAAACACTTTTACCTTCCTTTTTATCATTACTTTCCTCCATATTAAAAGGGCCTTAAAGTGAGAGTGTACCTTCCATAGCACACACTTGTACAAATGAAGAGATTCAGGATCGATAAGGGAAAACATCAGAGATAGAAAGGACCTCAGAGGCCATCAAATCCAACCAGAATCTGAACAAGAATCTCCATCAGACTTGATGCATACTTACCTAGCCTTCACATGAGCCCCAGTGAGGGGGACTCCATCGCCTCTTGAGGCATCCTATAGAACTTTGTGACATCTCTAATTGTTAGAAAGTTCTGGTCACTAAGTCTAAAAGTTAGGAAGTTACACTAATTCTTTCATTTGTTTGAGGTCTTAGAATTAGTTAGTGACAGAGATTTGAATTCATGTCTCCTGGGCAATAGATCAGGAAGCAAAGTTTATCTTCCATGCGTTGTGGTTCTTCAAGTTAGAAAATGACCATTTGTACGAGTGGAACTGAGGAAATTCATGCACAGCTAGTCTTATCTGTGCCCCTCATTACCACTCTCTACCACCACAAGGACTGGACACAGAATTTCCTCCAGTCTGTTGCTTTGGTCATTCCCTAAGCCTCTGCGATCACTAGCAAAGGACCACCAATAGTCTTTAAAAAAATTTTTTTTTTAACATTTTAAAAATTTTTTTCTTTTTATTTTACAACACTCAGTTTTACATAATTTTGAGTTCCAGATTTTCTTCCCTCCTTCCTCCCCTCCCTTCCCCCCTCCCTCCCCAAGATGACATGGAATCTGATATATCCTCTACACATAACTTCACATTGAACTAATTTACACACTAGTCAAGTTGTAAATAAGAATTATGACCAATGGAATGAATCATGAGAAAGAACAAGAAGAACCCAAAAAAAAAACCCCAAAAACAAAAACGGAGAAAAAAAGGGGAAAAAAGGTGAGCATAAAGTGTGCCTCAATCTGCATTCATACTTCATAGTTCTTTCTCTGGAAGTAGATAGCATTCTCCATCATGAGTCCTTTGGAGTCGTCTTTGCACCTTGTGTTGCTGAGGAGAGCAAAGTCTATCAGAGTTAGTCCTCACAGAATCCATATATCTGTGGTTGTGTATAATGTCCTCCTGGTTCTGCTCCACTCATTCAGCATTATAGCCCGTAGGTTTTTCCAGATTGTTATGAAGTCTGTATCATCCCCATTTCTTATAGCAAAATAGTATTCCATTACCTTCATATACCACAGCTTGTTCAGCCATTCCCCAATTGATGGGCTTCCCCTGGACTTCCAATTCTTAGCTACTACAAAATTTAGAGCTGATATAAATATTTTTGTACATATGGGTCTTTTTCCCCCTTGTGTGATCTCTTGACCTCCAATAGTCTTATGGGTATTGGAGAGATCAAGGAATATTAACTCCCATCATACATCATTGCTTCAGGGATCTATAATTTCATGAATTAATCAATCTGCCAGCACCTATTAAGAATCTAAGATGTGGATGGTTCTGGGGATGCATAGACAAAGGTGTAAAAATCCTTGTCCTCAAGGGATTTAGGGGAGACAACCTGTGTAAACTCTCTCTCCACCAATATAAGTCCTAACTCATCCATAACTCGAGAGATGGACTTTGAGAGTTGACATGGCCAAAACATTCATTCCTCTGGGGCCCCTTTGGTGAGGGGCCTCCCTGTACAAAGCTCAGTTGACTCTAACCCATTACTGGGTCCATTATTGAAAGATTTCCAGCTTGACAGAACCTACTAGGGCCTGAGTGCAACTGGCATACTCTATGATGCATTACCATTAGAGAAGGAATTTGTGGAGGAAGGCCCAAGTACACCATCATTTTCTTATTTGCATCCCCAATGCTTGTCAAAGTGCCTGGCATATAGTAGGTACTTCATAAAATGTTTATTGACTTAAATTGAAATACAGAGAAACCTCCCCCAAACACTTCTGTGTAACTGTGAAAACCCCTCATAATTTGACTCCAATCTGTCTTTCCAGACTGACTTCCCATTACCCCCAAGTTTTATGTGCTCACCTTCTCCTCTCCTTATTTTTCACTCATTACTGCTTCAGTTCCCTCACAGTCACCCTGGGTATGATTCTATCTCCTCACTTTTCCTAGGGAATTAGGGAATGTGTGAGCTCTGTGCATTGTAGACACGTAGTGACCGTCAACTGAAAACTCAGAAGAAATGAGGAGCGGCTTAAAAGAAACCAAGCTGAGACCAAGTAAAATGGTACTCCCTTGTGTTTTCTTCATGGAGGGTAACAACAATCACCATTCTGTCTTTAGTAAGTGAAGTGAATGAACAAAGGAAAGAATGGCTGAATGAATGAAAAAGCATTTATGAAGTTTCCTATTTTCCAGGCACTGTGCTAAATGCTGTAGCTACCAGGATTTATAAAGACACGATCTCCACCCTCTAGAAGCTTACATCTAATATGTAAAGATGATATTGATAGAAAAGAGACCAGAGAAGGGAGTCTTGCTCTGCTTGATGGTAAGAAGAGGGAGGGAGGGAGAGAAGAGAGAAGGGTGATGGATGGTATGGGTGGCTGGATGGGCTCTGAAGTTGAAGTATGGTTTCTAGGCCATGGCCAGCTAGTAGATACTGTGGGCTAGGTGGTATGCACTCAATCTCTCCTCAGCTCTATTGGGCCCTAGGGCAGGAGCTTCAAAGATAAGGGGATTAATTTGAGTACAGATAGGAGCTTGAATTTAGGGATAGAAGTACAGGTCCCAGATTGATGTGGAATATGACAGTCTAAGTGTGGGAATGATTAATGGAAATGATGTGGGTTGACAAAAAAAACAACCCCAAACCATAGGGTGAATTATTCATTGGAAACTGTAAAATGAGAATATTGGGCTAGACATTAATAATAACTGACATTTATGTAGACCTTTATGGTTTACAAAGTGTTTTAGCTTTACATATATTATCTTACTTGAATTCTTCAGTCACCTGTGAGGCAGATACTAGAGGAATCATTATTATTTTACAATCAACCAATAAATCAGTAATCAAGAAGCACCTACTATGTGTCCAGTCTTGAGCTAGACCCTAGAGAGTCAATTCTAAAAAAAAAAAATTCTCTGCTCTGAAGAAATTGAGTCTCAGAGAAGTTAAATAGCTGAACCATGATCCTTGGTTAGTGAGTGTGTTGCAGGCAGGATTTAAATTCAAAACTCTCCCAAATCTAGGCCCCATTTGCTTTCCAGCCAACACATAGGATGACTTCTTTATCTCTAAAACTGATAAACGAGACTGTGTAAATAAATTAGATCATTTCCATACTAAATAGGGTCAAATGCAGGATTGCCTTTTTTGCTAATAGGAATGATTATGATACAGGTAAAACAAGTACTGAGTAAGAAGGGTGTGTGTGTGGGCGGGTGTTGGGGGAAATGGGTGTGGGGGGATGGGTGGGTGGGTGGTGAATGGGAGTGTTCTACCTGGTCCAAGGGGTCTCCAAACACCTCTGTGACTAGGGCCTGGGAGTGACAAGGGTTCAGATCCTTCTCCTGACATTTACTAGCTGAGCGACCCTGGCGAAATAACATAATCTAAGCCTGTGTTTCCAGTCTATAAAATTGGTATGTGGTACAATACCTGGAGGGTTGCATGAGCTCAAATTTGAAGGATGTGGAAAGTACTTTGCAAGCCTGAAAGTACTACCTGCTGTTCCTTTCCTCTTGCCAAAGAAAACCAAACAAAAATAAAAACAGAAAGGAGAGCCAGGGAGAGGAGAGCTGGCCCATGGATGCAATATAAACTGTGTTCCTTCTTCTTACCACATTCCCCTTCTCCTTCTATAATAGCAAAAAACAGACTTAACTGCTTGGCCCCAACTTACCTTTCCAGTTTTATTATAGTTTAATACTCTCCAGGAACTTTAGGGTTCAGCCAGATAGACTTTCTAATTTGCATACATCAGCCAGTTCTGTGCTTTTGCATGGGCATACCTGTAATACGCTACCTCCTCAGCTTTGCCTCTTAGAAATCTCTAGTTTCCTTTAAGACTCAGCTTAGTCACTACATTCTTCCAAAGCCTTCTTCCTAAAAGCATTTTGTATACTTCATAGTTCATGCTCTAAGCTCACTCTTTCAATCTATATCCACTATGAAAGGCTGAAGGCTATATCCACTCAGAAGGCTGCTGACTACTCCCGTCAGAATTCTAGGGGCTAAACCTGAGGGTTTGGGGTTGATTTCTAATACCGTTGTTACTCATGAGCCCCCATCTGGTGTGACCTGACATTATTTAACCTGCCGATATTTCCACATTTATCATTTAATCAATCAAAGTCATTTAGCTTTTACAAAGGGATATTTACTAAGGAAGTATAACAAAGGCCCTAGTATATCAATACCCAACCAAAAAGCTCGAGACACACTTTGTCACAGGTACATTCAGAGTCCAAGGGAAAGTACACTCAAATGTAAAGGTAGCTTATGTGATGAAAAGTCAAACTCACAGCTCTTGATTATTAGAAGTAATCTTCTTCATTTGTAGATTCCTTATGTCATCACCCTTCATTGTGCAATGGTGTCTGATGGGTTGTGAGGGAATGATCTTGTCCTCAGTTCCCAATACAGCGCTTTCCATCAACCACTGACTGCTATTGCAGGGACAGAAGACCAAATCTCTGGACCCTTGCAAATTCTCAAGCTTTTCCTTTGTTCAAAGTGTAGAGGGGAAGGCAGGGATGAGGAATAGACTCTCTCCTCTGTACTTCACTCTTCCCCAAGAAATTCCCACTCAAGGGTTTGCTTAGAGACACTCCATCACTAGGCTAGCCTGCTATAGAAGACCAGATACTGAAGTGGCTTGCTATTTTATCTGAGCATCTCAGGGCATGAGTGGTTCTCTTCAACTGATCCCTATACATTTCCTATGTGTCTGTCATCTCATTTTGTCCAATGGCTTGAAGCATTTCCCTCCTTTCCAATTGATTAAAGACTCTGTTCCCACTTGGTTTATGCCTTTGACTGATTGCTTCAATTGTTCTCACCTATTTTACTTTGATGGGCTGAGTCTACAATTCAGAGAGGCCTTCTTGCCTGATAAAGGCATCAGAAATTATAGAAGCTTGTTAAGTTTCATTAATTGGGACTAGAGTATGGAACACTCCTCTTATACCTTTATGTGTAGTGGCCTTCTCCAAATCTAAATTTTAAGTTTTTTGAGGGTAGGGACCTTTCGACTCTTGACTCTAACCCCAGCATCTGCATATTAGGTGCTGAATAAATTGTTGTTGATTGGTTCCTTGGCTTGGAGTCAGAACATTTGGGTTCAAGCTTCAGCAAATCTTTTGGGACTCTTCATTCATGAAATAAGGGTGTTGGACTACCTTAGGCAATAAGGTTTGTAAGGCCACTTGCAATGCTTATTCCCTGTGAATTGCTTCCACTCTTCTGGCTGATGGATATTTGTAGAAGACAGTTACCTTCTTGGAGAGATTATTTAACATAGAAAAAGTCTGTCTGGTCTGAAAAGTTAATCTTTTTAAAAGGACAGATTCAGTTGAGTAGGGTCAAAACTTCAGTCTCCTGAAGAAATGAGATGGAAGACTCTAGAAATCCTGTATGTGGTGAATTTTACCAATGAAATCCACAACAGAGGTCTTTGTCTTTCTGTAATAGGTATTAAACATTCAGGGACATTTTTCGTAAGCATGGAGGGAATAGTTTCCTTTCATATTTTTGGCCTCAACACTGTATCACAGATCATAAGATTTAAAGCTGGAAGGAAGCTCAGAGGTCACACAAGCGCTTTGCAAATAAGGGAACTCTTTAATGTCCCTGGAAAATAGCATGAGTCCAAACTAAAGCCACTTGACCAGCCTGGATCACTTTGCAGGCTCATTCTGTGACTTCTGAAGTCCATAATTGGGAGAGGGAGGGTTTTATAAACTGTGACATTGTTCTCACTTACAATAGAAATTGTTTGCTGCCTTCTCTACCCTGGGCAGGTGAGTCCAAAGCTCTGGAGATCTGCTCTCCCACTCCCTTTCCTGTATCCCTGCCAAACTCCCTAAAGAATTCCCAGCTGGGATGTAATTAATGTAAGGAACTTTGGCCTATGTCATAGGGAGAGAGCCTTGGGTGTTAGACTAATATCTTAAAAATATTTAATGCCATTTCCCAAGAGAACTCAGGGTTGGTTATTTCCCAAAATAACTGTACATCTCTTTCTCTGGTGAACTCTCCCTTGTGGGAAAAGAAAAAAAAAAAACAAACCAACAAAGGCACAGCAGTCTACTAGCATACGCAAAATTCCTCTCCAGTAGCCTGAACTATGCTTCTCTAACTGTTCTCCAGGGCCAAGATTGGTTGTTGAAGTTAGTCCGAGTTGAGTGTTCACAGATAGAGCAGGAATGGTGTAGAGATACTCTAGGCTAGCAGTTCTCAAACCCGAATTAAAAAAAAAAAAGATTATTAAGGACCCCAAAGAGCTTTTGTTCCTGTGGGTTTTATTGATCAGTATTAACAGATTAGAAATGAAAACATGTTGATAACATTATGAATATAGTGTTGACCTCACAGTTCTTCTGAAAGCAGCTGAGAATAGCTAATCTAATTCAAAACTCTCATTTTAGAGGTGACAAATTGAGCCCCAGAGAGGTTAACAGATTTGCTCCAAGTTAAATAGTAAGAGCCAGCAGCACCAAGATGGATCTCAGGTCCTTTGCCTCCAAAGTCAGCTCTTTTTCATTACATAATGGAGTTCAGTGTTATTTTCATTTCTGTTATTTTAGTCATTGAGCATATTCCCCCCTTACTTGACTTCATTTTTCATCTGTTCATGCAAATCTTCCCATACTTCTCTGAATTCCTCATAGTTATTTCATTTGGCAGAATAGAAGTACTTATACTAGTATACCACAATTCATTCAGTCATCCCTCAATCCAAGGACATCCATGCTGTTTCTGAGTATGCCTTTATTGTTCTTGTTTTGACTATCACAAAAATGCCCCTAGGAATATTCAGTATGAACAGTTACACCTCAGAAAGCAGCCAATGCTACAAATCAGAGCTTGATTTATTGTTTTGTTGATTTTATAGACTTAAGAAAGTGAAAGAGAAAATGTTAATTACACAAATTAAACTTGAGTGTGTTGTATGTACGTTTTTTTTTTTGTCTTGGAGAGCTAGATGTTAAACATTTACCACCATACTCCTATATATAGCAACTTGTTTTTGTCCTTTGACTGTCTTGTGGAATATGGCCTGCAGTGGGATCATTGGTCAAAAGAGAATGGACAGTTTAGTGTCTTTTATCACAATTTCAACATTTGCCCCCAAACCACGTCTCACAACATCTACTACTCCAATGAGATGGAAACTCCAACTCTTGATTCATTACAGATTGTACTTAATGAAAGGGAAAACACTCAGTCAACAGTACATAAGTAAGGACTTCAGCACCCAGTCCCGCCAACTGGGTAGCTGTAAGAATGCTGCAAAGTGGGGGTTAGGGGAGCACTGTTGAGCTTCCAAGCCGTGAAGGGCCCCTGATGCCTCATCCTGGTCCCCAGCTCCTATTCTCATTATAGCCTGTGTTTCCCCTCTAGAATCTTTGAAAGGAAGGTTTTCTTTCTGAGCAAGTTACCAAAGATGGTTGCCTGGCCTTCATTATGAACTCATTTCAGACTAATATCTGTTGCTGAGCAAAGTTGCCCATTGAGTACATCTCTGTTGCAAATGCACCTGCACCTAGAGGCACACGGGACCCTTCAATGAGCAACTTGAAGGCTTCTCTTCACAAGCTTTTGTGCTTCCAGCCTCCCTTCCTAGTTCCTCAACATCCTATCAATCAAAATTGTGTCCTCTTGAAATGGTCCTGTGGGAGGGGGGAAAATGGGCCAGAGAAGAGTGTTTCTGTTTCCTGATTTTGAAACTGGGCAATCAATAACTTTGCTTGGCTATCCCAACATTTTCCCTTAAGAGGTGTTATGAGCAAAACCTAGGAAATTTACAGAAGAGGCAGTGTATGGGCCCCCATCTCTGCCAAGGAAAATAATAGTTTACTAAGTTACCGTACTGAAAAGAATGCAGTCTCCTGCCTGGGGGCCAAACCACATTGAGGTTAGGCATAAAGTTGGGCTTTCTCTCTGTTTCTTTCCTCCCTATATCCCTAACCAGCTGGGAAAATTATATACTCCTGAATTAAACATAAACCGATGAAGTAGTATAGAAGAATGTTCTCTTACCTCACCAAGAAACCAAAACCATTCTTCTCACAACTCCAATTTTGAGGGGAGTTGGGTCATTAAGAGATTCCAAGATAGGCTAAATAACTTGTTTTCATTTATAAAAGCAACCAGATTGACTTCATGAGCCCCAGTGTATTAGCCTTTGGCAAGTCTACCAGGATGGGCTGTATAAACAGCAGATGGATTCACAAACGCCTTTCTCTAAGAGAAGTTAACTCACTGAAGCCTTCTTCCTTCCTCCATCCTGTTACAATGGGGGAAGGAGGGTCATTCAATTATGCCTGTTTTATAGGTGGGGAGCTGGAGTCCCCTAGAAATTGACCACTGGTGCTAAAGGGAGACAGCTGTAGAGACAGAAATAGAATCAGGGCAATTACATATTACTTCCCCTTACATCCTCTTCATCGATGGCAACAAACTCAAATAATGGGGGCATTAAACCGTACCTGAGGATCTCATCAGGCCACATATTGGCTTAGAAAACCACATTATCTACATTCTCTTTTATTTTTTTATTTATTTTGTTAAATATTTCCCAGTTACATTTTAATCTGCTTCAGTTGTACGATAGTGTGGTGGGCTTCTGGTAAAGTATATCCACAGCATTCCCCTCATCTGCTGATTTACAAATCCTGTTGAAAGAGGAAATGAGGTTAGTTTGGAATGACTCATCTCTGATGAAGCTCAGCTGGCTCTGTCATCACCCTTTACCTTTCTAGACATTCACCAGTCAACCCTTTAATGATCTGTTCTAGAATTTCTTGAGGCAGAGGAATCAAGAGCATTGGCACAAGGTGGGCAGGCACAGAGGGGCTATTATCTGATTTTCTGGAGGAACCACAACCTCAAGTTGATTGTCAATCTATTTGAAAGTATTTCCACTGGAATAACCCTTTCTAATGGGGCAGAAGGAAAGCCTCTTCAAAATCATCAGGGTGAATATAATCATTGCTATGAGACAGAGTCAAAAAATTAACACAACAAGATTGTAGAGGTTGGGAGAGGTGTATTTGTTCACTTAATCTTATGTTCCCCCTTACACAGTTAGATCACTGTTGAAATCTGAACTTAATTTACACCTCATTTCTCTGACTCAACAAGAAAAATAGTAGGTTCTTGACACTTTACTCATGACCAAAGAATTAAAAGATAATATATGTTTTAAAAATATCACATGTAGTGAGCCTTCTGCGCTGCCAAAATATTCCAATGTGTGAAGCCTGATGCATTCTTGAAAGGCCTTAAGTAAATGGAGGGGAGGAGAAAGAATCACCTTTCCAGACTGTTAGCTGATATCAGCTCTTTTAGGCTAGAACATAATAAGGCATTTTAAACTTCCTGTAAATTATCTCCCTGTAGTATTTTTCTCTAAGAAAGATAGATCTATTTCTGTTTAATAATAAAAGTACATTTAGCACCATTCCCTCTGCAGGAAAATTTGGTTGCTGGCAGGCTAGTCTTGAACGCCGAGTCGAGTCACATCAACAAGCATTTATTAAGCACCTGCAGCGTGTTGGCCATCAACGCTCCTTGTCAATTGGTTGTTTCAGTCGTGTCTATTTTGGCCCTATTTTGGGCTTTCTTGGCAAGCACACTATAGTGGTTTGCCATTTCCTTCTCTAGCTCATTTTACACATGAGGAAACTGAGAGATGCAGCTAGTAAGTGTCTGAGTCCACATTTGAACCCAGATTCTCCTGACTCCAGGCCTAGCGCTCTAGCCACTGCACCACCTAGCCGCCCTCATAATATACATTTAGTAAGTGCCCAGATCATATATGAGGTGCTGGGGATAAAGACAAAAATGAAACAATCCCTTCTTTTAAAGGGCTCTTGTTCTGACAGAGAAGACAGTGTGTATACATAGGAGTAAATTCAGAATATATACAGAATAAATCTAGTGTTAGGGGGTCATGAAATTGGGAGGAATCAGCTTCACCTACGAGATAGTGCTTGAACTAATTTTTGAAGGAAATAAAGGATTTTAAGAAGTAGAGGTAAGTAGGGAGAACATTACAGAGAAGGGGACACACAGAGCCAAAGCTAGCTTGTGTGTGCCTGAGTGCATGCATGTGTGCATGTGTGTGGTGGAGGGACAGGAAAGGGAAAGTGTTAGATAATCCCTCTCAACTATCTGGGTCTATTTTAACTAAGTCGAAGAACTTCAAGACGCATGAGTGCTCTCTAATTTTAACACTCTGGGCTAAAGCTCTGGTTATCTCACCTTAGGTACGGTTCTAACCCCAAGCAATGAAGTTTAGTGACTAAAGTTCCATTAGATCTTACTCACCTAAGGTGATGTGTTTCCTGACAATCATGTCACAGAGAGATTCAACTATAAAGCACAAATAAATAGAAGTGTTTATCATCAAATCTTACCTGGTTACTTTATCGGGAACCCGATGATACCCTAATCATTATAAGATCAGAGATTTATAGTTGGAAAGGATTTTAGAGGTCATCCCATTTAACCGTTTCATTTTACAGATGAGGAAACTGAGGCTCAAAGAACTTGTAACTGGGCCCTGGTCACACAGTTAGGCAGGATTCGAACCCTCTTCTTCCTGATTCCAAGTCCAGCAGCCTATCTGCAACATTGCGCTCCCCCTTCCTTATAAACTTCTAAGGCAACAGGGCCATTCACTTTTGAATACTCCGCAGTAGATGATGCTACAGATGCTTAATAAATGTTTGCCGAATGAAATTATTAGTACATGTTCTTATGAGCCCTAATCTGGGATCCCAGAGTGATTTTATGCTTATATTCACTTTCCAACTCAGTTGTGACTGTTCAAAAGAAAGAAAAGAATATACATTGAGCATTTTAAAAATCAATAGTTTAAAGACAAATAAATAAAATCCCCCTTCTTTTTTTCAGGGGGGTGGAGGGGAAGAAGGAATGTGTTCTCAGGTTCGCCCAAGGCTCTGATTTGCCAAGAATTCAAATGCCTGCTCTTATGAAAAGGTAGAGCTCAATAGATATGCTGTTGTGACATTCAGCAGACACCCAGAGGAAACAAAAGGATGTCGTTTTTTTCCAAAGCCGGTGACTTTCCCTACTAAGACGCTGCTTCAAACATCACTCGGAGAGAAGATGAACAGGACCGATTTATCCTCATTATAATTTTTCCATCTGAGTACTACACAAAAGGCAACGAGTGACCTTCCTACTCCAGCTGCCAACACGCTCGTAGCTTTGGAACATCTGCTGCTGTTGCTGCTTCAGAATTTTAGGACAACAGCTGGATCTTGCATTTTTTTTTTTGTTAATGGGATCAAAGAGATAGCTCATCTTGATTGTCTCAAGGGACTCTCCTCAAAGAAAGGGATGCATGACATCTGTCTATTACTTTGTACTGTTTCTCAAACCAGGTTGGAGTATTTCATATCTGGAATCATCTGGACACCTTCTTAATCCCCTTTCCCTTCTTCAATCTCACCCCTACATTCTGGTGGTAGCCCCTAAGATCAAGGAATGTGGAGAAAGAAGGCATGCTTAGAAAAAAAAAAGCTGTCATTTTACCCTCTGAAATATAGGCAGCTAGCTGGTACAGTGGATAGAGCACCAGGTCTGGAGTCAGGAAAACCTGAGTTCAAATCTGGCCTTACATACTTCTAGCTGTGTGAACCTGGGCAAGTCACTTCACCCTGTTTACCTCAGTTTCCTCATCTATAAAATGAGCTGGAGAAGGAAATAGCAAACCCCTCCAGTATCACTACCAAGAAAACCCCAAATGGGGTCAAAAAGAGTCAGACACAACTGAAATGACTCAATAATAACAACAAAATCTGAAACACAATCCTCCCTTTTAAAAAAAGATATATAGGGAAGCAAAACCAATGAAAATAGTGACTTTGTCTGACAGCATAAGCCTTATTCCATGCCTGTGGTCCACCACCTTTGTACTAAGGAGAGAAAAGTAGGTTTCATCACTATTCTTCTGGAGTAAAGATTGGTCATCGAAATAATTAGAAATATCATACATTGAGATCTTAATTCCACTGCTTACCCTCAGTTAATTATTATTCCCTGTTTAACCTGTATGTACCTTGCTTTGTATTTGTTTGTTGCTTACAGTCTGTCTCATTAGACTGGAAGCTCCTTGAAGGCAGGGACTGTATTTTACCTCTTTTTCTATCTCCTTCACTTAACCCAGAGTGTTAGGAGATTCAATTGAGATAATGATTGTGAAATGCTTACCATAATGCCTGACACATAGTAGGCCCTCAATAAATGTTTCTTGATGGATGATAGTGAATCCTAATACCTGAGTTTGAATCCAGGCTCAACTACCTACTATCTGCCTGACCTTGTAGAGTCACTTTATTTCCATGGTTCTTAGTTTCTTCATCTGCAAAATGGAGAGGATGGACTAGAAGACCTGCAAAGAACCCTTTGAACTCTAGATTGGTGGTTATACTCTTTTAAATCTTCCTTTGCTTTCTATTAATGCCATGCCTCCTTTCTCTTCACCAATTACAATAGGAGCCTGACCCTTGATGAGTTAATGAATTTATGACAAAAAAGTATACTATGTGCCACACATTGGCAGGCAAGCAAGCAAGACCATCCTAGACCTCCAGAATTTTACATCCTAAGGGGGATGGAGGCAACAAGGTCTGAGAAGGCACAAGGATAGTGAGTAGAATCATAAGACATTTGATTAATGTCTTTTTCTAGGAATGGTGGTGATCATCTGGTTACTTTTCCTAAAGAAAATGGTGGAAGGGATGGCATTGCCCATGCTGGAATGGCAGGGAATGACTTGGAGTGCAAATATTGGGTCCTACTAGTTATGGTCAACTTTCTCCTTAATTACAGCTATCATTCTTGGTGACATACCTCATTTTTCATTGTGTTCTTATCTTCTACTATAATTTAATGCCAAGAAGCAAAATCTTACAAGACAAATAAATAAACAAAAAAGTTTGGTTCAGCTCAGAGGAAGCTTCTTCATTCTATTAATATTAATACCTAACATTTATATAGTGTTTATTATATGCCAGGCCCTGTGCTAAGCACTTTACAATCATTATCTCAATTGAATCTCCTAACACCTCTGGGAGATGGGTGGCCCACTTGGAAACTGAGGCAGAAAGAGGTGAAGTGATTTGTCCAGAGTCACACAGGTAATAAATGTCTGAGGCCTGATTTGAACTCATATCTTCCTGATTCCAGGCCTGATCCTCTATCCACTGCTCTACCTGACTGGAGGTAATCTCATTTCTACCATGACATTGCTGATGATTTCATAAGCAGTAGGAGACTTCTTATAGTTTCTTGGACACAAATAATTCTTCCCCTGGGGTGCCTGAATTCTAACACCCTCCCAATCCCCCAAACAATTTAGAACCAAAAGATATTTATCTTTAAAGAGGGAGGATTTTTAGAAATGAAAACTCACAGCCATTCATAATCATCATCATCATCACCAGTTGGCATTTGTATGGTACTTTAAAGTTTGTAAAGCATTTTAGAAATACTATCTCATTTGAGAAAAGCATGCTCCCACACATCAATAACATTGTGTTTACTGTGTTAATAGAAAATTAATTAAGAGAGAAATAAATTCATTAAGAGAGAAATCCCTGCCCTTCTAAATTGCCCAAAGACTTAGGCCACTGAGAAGGTTTGACTGAAGGCTTGACCACAAGCCTCTCGTTTTTATGGACTGTGGACATTTCATTAGGCTAGAGAGGATTTGGTTTTCATTTTGTACAAAGGCAAGTCAGAGTGAAAACCTTTAGCTGTGGATGTTTGATGTTCCTTTGGGATAGAATATTCCCTCCCCTATGGCAAAGGAGGGCCTCAGGCCATTCCTCTGCAGCCCTTAACCTATTGGGATGTCAACTCTAGGTCCCGCCTTCGGTCCGTGCCACAGGGATTGAAAAGATGATGAGCTGGGACTCACTCTTGCTTGCCTTCACTGTGATCTCACCTCCACGTCTCTCATTAAATGAAAGGAGGGAGAGTCACATGTGTGTCTTCCCCTGGCAGTTTGCTGGCCTGCTTCCTAGTTGGGTTGATTTATGTTTTAATTTTATGGATGATATCACACAATTATCTCCAGATGGAATAACTGGGATGAATCTCTGCCAACCAACATCGGGCACTGAGGGTTCATCCAGTACCAAGCATTCTTCATACTGTAATTATTTTTATTTTGACCTCATAAATTTGCCCAGAGGTTTGGGGTATTTTCTTTCAGCTGAACCTCCCCCATGCTGTCACCTCTGCCTGATTTGTCCTCTTTGAATAAAATTACTCCCAGATCTTTCCAGTGACCTCCTCTCAAATTTTGCTTATCATTTTATAAGCCATATTTGGCCTAGTAAACTGTGGTCTACTGAGCCAAGACACAAAGTCACATTTGCTCATCTTCTGATGGATTGGAAAAATTATTTTGATGAATAGTGGATCATAGAGCTTTGATTTGGGCTTGGTTTGTTTTCTGGTTCAATGAGTGACCACAGAGGTGAGTGGAGTTGATCATCCATACTTTTCTTTACTGCCGAATTCAACCCAACAAGTCTTTCTAGAGCAGGCCTTCTTCACCTCTTAGGTGTCATGGACCCTTGTGGCAATTTAGTGAAACCTATGGACCTCTTCTCGGAATAATGTTTTTAAAGGTATAATATAAAATACATAGGATTACAAAGGAAAAGAATTATATTGAAATGAAGTTATCAAAATATTAAAAATGTTTGTAGACTTCAGGTTATGAATGCTCATAATTTAGATTAAAATTCACCATATCAAGCCAGTTGGCAAAGGGGGGTTGGGCATATTTCTGTTTTGTTTCTTCACCACATTCATCCCATTTTCTGTTGATGGCTGATTCCATAGGGCATATGCTAATGTGACGAGAATCAAGATGATCCAACCAAGAAGCATGTAGGAAAAGATTTCTCTATTTCGCTAACTCTTTATCTCTCACTCAGGAACTATAACTTCAATAAATACTCACAAAACATAGGTCTGGTCATAACCCTTTCCTACTCAAAGATCTTCTTTGGCTCACTGTTGCCTTTTGAATACAACACAAATTCTTCAGCCCAGCCTTTGAAACCTCCACAATGCAGTACCCTGTCACCTTTACTGTCTCATTTTATATCATTTTACTGAATGTATTCTACTCCAGTCAAACAGGCTGACTAGCAATTCCCTGAACCCAGCACCTTATTTTCTGTTTTTGGGCTACTTCATAGGAGATCCTCTGTGTCTGGAATGTGTTACCTCTCCCCTTCCACCACTCAGAATCCTCAGTTTCCTGCAAAGCTCAGCTCTGGTATCACTTGCTATATGAAATTATATTTGGTATTTCTCCTCCTGTCTTCATTCTTGGGAAAATATAAGTTCCTTGCAGGTAGGAGCTGATTTTGTCTGCAATGCTTAGCACAATGCCTTAAGGCACACAGTAGACATTAGAGATGAATTGAATTATTTTAAGCAAATATATATGTATATATTATTGTATACATATGTACATGTATACATATACATCCATCACCACTATTCTATAAAAATGATATTTTTTACTGGCCATGGACTCCCGTTTTTTGCTTTGGATATGACAACTGTAGGGTAGCTAGGTGGCACTGCAGTAGATACAGTGCTGGATCTGGACTAATCTTCCTGAGTTCAAATCTGGACTCACAAACTTACTAGTTGTGTGACCTTGGGGAAGTCACTTAACCTTGTTTGCCTTAGTTTCCTCATCTGTAAAATGATCTGGAAAAGGAAATGAAAAATCACTTCAGTATCTCTGCCAAGAAAACCCCAAATGGCACCATGAAGCACTGGACAAACTGAAACAACTGAACAACAAATGGCAATTATAGAGAACATACCATGCTAGGGTCCCACCAGCAGATTGCTTACCTGTATTGTTCTGTGATCTAGCAATCAACCAATCAAGGTTGAGAAGCACCTATTATGTGTCATGTGCTTTGTTGAGTGCTAAGATCTAGTAATTAAGAAAAAAAGCTCTTTAACCCCTTGGGAGTATTTCTCTACTTTTCTGTCATTATCAGATACATAGTGGACATCCTTTCATGTCCCTCGTTATTACTGTGGCTTTTTTGTCATGGAAAAATGCTGAAATGGATCAAGGACAGATGTCATTAACTTCCCTGAAGTTAAGCCTTTAGCACCATAAATTTAATTGGATGGTGGCTGAACAGGTTATCTCATCTAGCCCTGAGCATCCCTGCACACCTACAATGGAACTATTCAAGACAGTGGTTGTCTTACCAATTCTTGTGAGTCCCAAGGCAATGTGGAAAGTGGAAGAAATGCTCAGATTTTCCTGTGCTGACATCCTACAGTTTAGTGATGCTGTGATTTTAAAATTCCTAGTCTCCTAGTATAGTATTTCAGAGATTTCATTACTCTACCTTTAGAAAGTTCTCCTTTCTGTCTACCCTATTTTTCTTTTGCCCAAATTTTACCCATTTTGCTTCATGTTGTTTTAGAATTTCTTGGCTGAAATTTTCTCACTCGTCTGACCTTGAGGCCGCATGTCATCTCACTACTCTATGTAGGGAAGGTCATCAACTATGTATAAAGATGTTCATTTTTTTTACATGACTTAAAGAACCTTAAATGGCAGAAACATCCTAGGGTTCTGTGGCTTTTATGTTTTTAAAGATTTAGCCAATGAAAGGGTTCCTTTTGTCAAAAGAAAAAGATTTTATTATATGATCGAGATGACTTCAGTGTACATTAGCAAGGAATGAGAGTGTAGCTGGGTGAGAGGTATGAGTTGAAATTGGAAATTGAAGGCAGGTCAATAACTCAAGAACTGAGGAACTCTAATACCTGTATCTACTGTCTGTGCCACTTTGGCCAAGTTATTTCTCCTCTGTAGGCCTCAGTTTGCTCCACTCATTAGACTCTAAAGTCCATTTCACAGATGAGGAAACTGAGGCAAACAGGACCCAGGGTCCCACAGCTAGTAAGTGTCTGAGGCCACATTTGAACTGAGGAAGAGATGTCTTCCTGACTACAGGCCTGGCACTATATCCACTGGGCCACCTACCCATCCACCATGCTCTCATGTAATCTCCTGCTATTCTTAGAAACGGATCCACATAGAGGAACTGTTTGGACACACATTTGGAATGTGGCACTGCATAAATTACAAGGTCAAGTACAGAAATAAGGAAGTCTGCCTAAGGTAGGAACCTCACTTGAACTATGTTAGAGCAACATCCTTCACACCCCTCAGTGGCCACATTACAGTGTTGACTCAACATGATAAATCATGTATATTGCAAGTGGCCACTGCTTCCTGTGCCAGCTGTAAGAATCATTCCCCATTTCAATCTGTCTCATCCTATCCCTTCCTTCCTGAGGAAAAATAGACACAAATGGAGATAATTGCTGATCTTTTCTTCCCTTTTAAAGTGGGTGTACATATTTTTATTGTGATGTAAATTCCAGGTGCCTCAATGACCTGTCAAATTATTTGGGTAGTACTTTTTTTACTTACCAGTTTGATTGCAATAAGTAATTTGTGTTTTTTGAAAATTTCTGAAGCATTTTATATTGGCCCAGTAGACATTTCCCAAAAAACAGCCAAACAGATCTCCTCAAAAGGTACTTTCTCTGAAGAACGATTTATCAATTGCCAACGGAAAGGAGGTTCCATGACCTTTAACTTTGACAGCATGTTATTAATATTAGCAGTGTATGTTGAGTTTGCTTACATTATACGGTCATTGTACACCAAAGCTGCCATTTGCACCTTTTGTTTCAGAGACAAGGGAAACAAAACCTGCCTACGAATCATTTTTTTTTTAATTTATTTTTGACATGTTTGGTTTTCAGCATTGATTTTCACAGGCGTTTGAATTACAAATTTTCTCCCCATTTCCTCCCCCCCCCACTCCAAGATGGCGTACATTCTGGTTGCCCTGTTCCCCAGTCTGCCCTCTCCTCGGTCGCCCCATTCCCCTCCCATCCCCCTTTGCCTTCCTCTCTCCCCTGTTTCCTTCCCATCCACCCTCCCTAAGAAGTCAAGCAATTCAACATGGGCCCCATGCATATCATTATGTATAACCCTTCCACAATACTCATGTTGTGAAAGACTAACTATATTTTGCTTCTTCCTAACCT
>CM053623.1:18953230-18981122 GCA_028646595.1 Phalanger gymnotis
TTCTCTGCTGTCTTTGCTCTTTGTAGGTTGAGAGGTCTGGTACATGCCACAGCTCAATATTTCGGGATGCCTGGGCACTTTCCGCTCGTCTCCTGGTCTGGTAGGTCCGCGTCTGGTCTGTTCGCGCTGTAAGCGCTGGTCTCAGCTCTGCTCCCCTCAGCTGGGGGCTGGGAGGTCCGTGTGGGACCGACCTTACCCAGGGACCATCCAGGCTGTCCTGCGGTGGAGCCCTGCTTCCCTCTGCCACTTTGTGGGTTCTGCAGCTCTAAAATTGGTTCAGAGCCATTGTTTTATAGGTTTTTGGAGGAACTTGGTGGGGAGCTCACGTCAGTCACTGCTTCCCAGCCGCCATCTTGGCTCCGCCCCCCGGTCTTAAGGATTTGTAATGGTAATCAGGGCAGTACTTTTTGCTCTTCTTCTCTTAATTGACTTTAAAGATTCTGGCCTTTGTTTGAATGGGGCAGGTAAAATGGGATCTTTTTTTGTCTTGGATTGTTTCTCAGCACTAAGACAATCAGGAGTCATTAATTTGTATGTGGTGGCACTAGGGATTAACTTTCCCTTACCCTTAAATGGTATTTTTCACTGTTCTTTGTGTGCTTCTCAGCACTGAAGGAATCAAGTGCCCCAGGGCCCTGAGATGGGTGTATAAGATCTAAGGTTGGTGTTTGACTTTTGGGGCACACTCATGGAAGGAGTGTTGAGAGGTAAGCTGTAGCTGCCCCCAGCTTTTTAACCCAGATAGATGCTGGTGATTATCTGGTAAATATGAATTGTGATTTGAATGAGACAAGGTCTGTCTGTTGATGTTTGTAATTTCTGTTTGTATTTGCCTTCAAGTTCAGAGCGCTTATCTTTTCCGCTTGAACTAAGTGAATTACATAAGTGTATGTATGTTTGATTAAACTGAGATTGTTAACCCCTTACGGTTACTTTTCTTAGTAAAGGAAATCAAAGAACCTGTGCTGGCAGCTCTTGTTGCTGGTCTTGTTGAGTCTTTCACCCCCAAAACAGCTGCTAGCCAGGTTGTTGATACAGGATTGTGGTTGTTTATGAAAAAGGAGAGAAAGTAATGCCATGACTTGACTGTTGACTTCAAGAAGAATTTTTCTGAGGGATCACAGACTATTTCTAAGCTATCTTGGTCCAGATGAGTGAGAAGCTGTCATTTCACCAACGTCCCATAAGCCATCTGGTTCCAGATCAAGGGCAGAGAGGAAAGACTGAAGGACTTTTCTCTTGGGAAGTGATGGAAGATTGACAAGGTTTTGTTTTGTTTTATTATTTTTATTGTCCTAGGCCCCAGTATTTCTAGTTAAGAGAAAGCTGGAGGAAGCCCAAGTCTTAACTGGAGAAAGTAAGGAGGTAAAAAAAAAATTATAATCCAAAAAGTCATTTTAGATCAATAAATTTAGGAAACAAGAATGAGAAAAAAATTTCTAGAGTAAGAGAATTGTATGAAATCTGGCAGGAGTTTGGTCATGAGGTACAGGGGAAAGACATTGAACATGAAGTCATAGGATCTGAGACCTGCCATTTCCTGCTACATGACCTATGTGATAAATCACTTAACATCTCAGCTTCAGTGTTTTTATCTGCAAAAGGATAGATTTTGACTAGATGTTGCTAAAAGTCCTTCCTACCAGCTTTAAAGCTATGAATCTATTCTATCAGAAGCTAAGTCAAGTCCATAAGAATATTTTAAGTACAAATGCTATGCTGGGCAGAAATACTACTACTACTACTACTACTACTACTATTACTGCTACTGCTGCTGTTTCTATTTCTCTTGCTGTTGCTGCTGCTACTGCTGTTACCACCACTACTACTTCTACTACCACCACAATTACTACTACTAATCTATTACTACTTACTACTGCTGCTGCTGCTGCTGCTGCTGCTGCTGCTGCTGCTGCTACTACTACTACTACTACTACTACTACTACTACTACTACTACTGCTGCTACTGCTACTGCTACTGCTGTTCCTCCTCCTCCTGCTCTTTTTCCTCTTCTTTCTCCTGCTCTGATACTGCTGGATACCACCTAATATTTATATAAAGCTTTAAGGTTTGCAATATGCTATACATATGTTAACTCATTTGCCAAGCCAAGGCAAAAGGCCAAATTTCAGAAAAGATTTTGGGACTAAGATAAAATTCAGGGTAAAAGTTGAGACAAGTTATTATAGGAATAGTTAGGAAGTAAGTAGGAAAGATCAATTTTTATAACAGAAATTTTGTTTATTTTACTTTCAAGAAATATCTTCAAGTTGTTCTTTTTAAGTTCATTAACTTATTGTTTAAGTTCTTAAGGTTAGTTTTTTTTTTAAAAGTAATCAAAAAACTTGGGTGGGCTTAAGAACTGACAAATAGTAGAAAAAAGAGAAAAGCTTCGGCACCAGAGCCTCTGGGTTCTAATCCTATGTCTCCTGCTTGCTATCTGTATGAGTCCAGCTAGGTCACTTGTCCTCACTGGCACTTAGCTTCCTTGTCCATAAAATGAGGGGATTAATATAGAAAATTCTGAGGTAACTTCTAGATCTAAATCTCTGAGCCAATGAATCATAGGAGATGGTTCATTTGACCCACTAATGTCAGCTGGTGACAGTATTTTCAAAATTGCAGCAAAGACTGAATAATTGACCATAGACAGATGAGTGATTTCATCATGGTGGGAAGTCCTTCCATTGGTGTGCATTTCAACCCCATCTCTAAGATGCAGCAGTGAAAAAACGATAAAAAATATTTAAATCCTGGAATGGCAGAAATAAAAACACTAAAAGTTAGTTTGAGACAAATGCTGGTAGAAATCACACTGTCTTGCTCACTTCTTGTAACTGCTTTGCTTTTGCTTCATGCCTCAACTTACTATGGTGCCTAATACATGTCTGGCACTTAACAAATGCTTGGTGATTGATGGATTGCCCATGAATGTCATATCTTCCCAACCAGATCATGTCTCCTTGTAGAAAGAAGTAATACTTTTTAGCCTCTATCACTGTGCTACTCTAATTCTTGATAAATTAATTAAATTGATTTCATAAATTCTTTCTTGCTTTATTGGGCAATTGAAGCAGACACACACAGAGAAGGGTTGATAAACTCTTATTTGCATCATGCATCTCAAGGTAGAATCAGCCTCCCATCCTGCCCTCCTGTAACTCCCAAGTAACCTCATACTTTGCAGTTATCTTAGGAAACTGTTGGCTTCTTTTTAAACCAAGGTTGAGAGAAAAAAAGGAGGGAGAGATATGAAGGAGTTTATTAGCTTTATAGCTCAAAGGGGCCTTTCTCCTACCTTCTGCAAGAAGGCTTTCCTGGGGGCAGTGAATAGAACACTAGCCCTAGAGTTAGGAGGAAATGAGTTCAAATCCGGCCTCAAACACTTGACACTTGCTGTGTGACCTTGGGCAAGTCATTTAACCCCAATTGCCTTGCCTTCCCCCCTCCAAAAAAGAGAAAGCTTTCCTGAACCCCTCCCCTACTTAATGCTAGTACTTTCCCTCTGAAATTATCTACAATTTGTAGCTGGTTTGGTCATAGTTCTTTGCATGTTGTCTCCCCCATTAGACTGGGAGACTTTTGAGAAATAGGGCTGTCTTTTGCCTTTCTCTGTAACCCTCAAACTTAACATAACGTCTGGCACACAGTTGATGCTTAATAAATATTGACTGAATAAATATTTGACCTACCTTGGTGGTTGACCTTAGAGATTATTTTGTACAACCCTTTCATTTTGCTGTTGCCATTCTGGATGACCAGAGAAGCAAATTGAGTTGGGCAATAACATATGAGTTGAAGGCGTAAGAGGTAGGATTGGAGCCTATATCCTTAGATACCATTGTGGTGTTCTTCCAAATGTACCATGATTAAAAAAAATCATAGAGAATAATCTAGAACTATGCCCAAAGAGTTACAAAACTGTATGCCCTTTGACTCAGCATTACCACTCCTAGGTCTATACTTCAAGGAGATCGAAGAAAAACACCTGTTTGTACAAAAATATTTGTAGCAGCTCTTTTTGTGGTGGCAAAGAATTGGAAATTGAGGGGATGCCCATCAGTTGGGGAATGGCCGAACAAGTTGTGGTATATGATTATGATAGAATACTATTGTGTTGTAAGATATGATGAGCAGGATGGTTTCAAAAAACAACTGGGGCGATTTAAGTGAACTGATGCAAAGCGAAGTGAGCAGAACTGAGAGAACATTGTATACAGTAGCAGCAACATTGTAACAATGATCATCTGTGAAAGGTTTAGCTACTCTGTTGTTGTTCAGTCGTTTTAGTTACGTCCAATCCTTAATGACCCACTTTGGGGTTTTCATGGCAAAGATAATGGAATGGTTTGCAATTTACTTTTCAAGCTCATTTTACAGATGAGGAAATTGAGGCAAACAGGCGTAAGTGATTTGCCCAGGGTCACACAGCTAGTTAGTGTCTGAGGGCAAATTTGAATTTAAACACAGGAAGATGAGTCTTCCTGACTCCAGGCCTGGTACTCTATCCACTGTATCACCTATCAGCCCTTATCCACTCTAATTAATACTATGATACAAGACAATTCCAAAAGATTCATTATGAAAAATGTTATCCACCTCTAGAGAGAGAACTGATGAACTCTAAGTACAGATTGAAGCATACATATTTTTTACTTTATTTTTCTTGCTTTTTTGCAACACAGATAATAGAGAAATATACTTTGCATGACTTCACATGTATAATGGATATCATATTGTTTCCCTTCTCAATGGGTGAGGGAAGGGCTTGAGGGAGAGAGAGAATTGGGCAGTATTTAAAATGCATGTTAAAGTATAATTATTTTTTAAAAAATAAAATGACTTTGTAGAATCATAGATTTAGATTTGGAAAGCAGTTTAGACATTATTTAGCTCAAACCCTTCATTTTCCATCTGAAAAAAGGAGACCCAGAGGTGAAGTGATTTGCTCCAAGTTGAAGAGACAAAGAAATAGGAGAGAGTTAGTGCACAAAAAAGCATAATTTTAACCGAATTAGATTCAGAGGAGCAGAACCTGATCCGTTTATAGGGGAAAATGGCTATGATTCATCCTTCAGAAATTAACTGGTTATGCTCTAGGGTAAACTGTGCAGAAATAAACCAGCTGACGCATCTTTCCTTCGGATCCAGGAACAGAGATGCTCAAAGACTGCTGCATACAGAAAAAAAGCCATGGGTCCTTCCCTTTCTCTTTCCTTAGTTAGCACAGGCTGTGCAAAATGACAAACTGCTGCTGATGATAAAAGCAGGAGCTGCTCCCCACTTACCAATGGGTTTTGTTCAGACCATTCATACGTAAATCTGTGGTTTGGAACTCAGGATGCTTCCCCCCCTCCCATAGAAACAAGGTTATAAATGGTGCCCAGCTCACAAAAGCCTATATAAATCCCAGCGTACCTGAATGATTTCCCTTTGTTTCCTGTGTTGCTGTAGCCAAAGCATTTATTACCAAGTGACCAGCCTGTTGGAGATGAGATTCTCTGACTTAGTGAGGCTGGTTCTCAGGCATGGTCTGTTGCTGCTAAGGTTATATTGGAAGCTGGTCCAACTGGGTGAGACCTGTGAGAGCTTAAGTCCTTGAGAGGCCAAAGAAGACTGTGGCTATCCTTCTGGATATGGCTGTGTACTTAGAATATTAATAATAGCTAGTATTTCTAAAGCTTGCCAAGCATGTTATCATGTCATTGGAGCCTCATAGCAGCCCAATGAGGTAGGCATTTTTATTATTCCCATCTCACAGATGAGTAAACTGAGGCAGATGGTGGTTAAGTGGCTTGCCAAGGTGATTAGCTGCCTCCTATTATCATCCTAAATGGGGAATGACAATAACACCTACCTCCTGCATTGTTTTAGAGAACAAATGAAATAACATATGTAAAACACTTTGCAAACCTTAACGCCTATATAAATGTTAGCTATTAAATATTGACTATTCTTTGGCCACAGGCAGTCCTATCAGGAGTATTCTGCTGGAATTAGAGTCAGGAATATTTGGGATCAATTCTCATTAAGATCAAAGTGTGCAACCATCTCCTAGCTGTGTGATGCTGGGTAAGTCATCCTCTGACTTTCAGAGGGTGAAACTTTCTGAGTTTCATTTTGCTCATTTGTAAAATGTGGATAACTACACTCACATCAAATGGGGGGAGTGGGGACCAAATGAAACCATAGTTTCAAGGAGCTCTGCAACCGTAAAGCAATACACACATAAGTGCTATTATTTTTGTGATTATTCCCACCAAGCTCAGTTCAGAGGCAGGTGAAAAGCAGGGGACCAGGTGAGAGGAGGGTTCCATATAGGACCACACAACCTGAGAGCTGGAGGGACCTCAAAGGTCATCCAGTTAGCACGTGCTCAAAAGCAATCCCCACTAGAATACGTCCAATGAATCACTATCTAGACTCTGCTTGAAGACCGCTAGAGATGGGGAAGCATTCTATTTCTTGAGGCAGGTAATGCCAGCATCAGGTAGTAGAAAGAGGTACAGGGTAGTTGTTAATAACACTATTGTTTATAAAATGCTTTAAACTCATAACATCAATCCTATGAGATAAGCAGGGCCAGAACTCTCACCATTCCTGTTTTATAGATGGGTAAGCTAAGGCACTGAAAAGTTCAGTCCATTGGTCATGGTCATTCAGTTAGCAAGGGATAGGATCAGAATTTGAACCCAAGTCTCTCCTGGATCCAGATAAGGAACTCTTTGTACTGTACCACATTGCTTCTCTGGAAAATTCAAGGTAGGGGATGTGGAACAGTGGGAACAAGAAGGGAAAGGGAGTTGCCATGGCTACTGAGTCTTCATTTGCTTAGGCCTCAATTTCTCCGTCTGTAAAATGCGAGGGTTGGTCTAGATGGTCCTTAAGATTACTTGCAGCCCTAATCCTAGGATCCTATGAACTTATAATTTTAGTTTGGCATTTCTAAAACCTACTCCAAAGTAGTTAGGTTTTTTTTAAGTGTTTTTTGAAACGCCCCTGAATAGCTCATTATAGGTTGGAAAGAACCAGTGGCATCCCTGACAAGAGCCTGTGCACAGTAGGTTATCAGGCTTAGAAAACTTTGCAACCCCTAATTACCTGATTCCCCTGTCAGATTTCATCCCTAAATCAGGGGAAGGAGTTAAATAGCTTTTCATCATTCAGCAGCTAAGAAGGTGTGATAGATTGAGCCAGTTATTCCTCAAGCTTCAGAAAATGGTCCTATTTTCTGCATCTGGCAAGACCCCAAATTCTTACCACTCATCATTTTCTTCTCTAATTATGGAGGAAAGGTACCTTTAAAACTCAAATAAACAACAAAAAAAGAAGGAAAGGGAAAATGAGAAAGGCCCACAGATTTCTTACAAGGTTTCTAATTGTGTTATTTTTTAAAGAGCATTCTTAAGTTTCATTGTCTGGAAAAAAATCTTTCTAGGAATCAAACTTAGATGAGCTGTCCACTCTTTCTGGTCATAGTTTCTTCACACTTTCTTTTTCTGACATTTCTTTTCTGTCATATTATAATGAAGCAGAAAGGGCATCACAGATTCATTGGCCCACCCTGCACCCAGTAGGTGTTTACTAAGCGAATATTATGGGGAGATGTCTCTTCTAGCTTTGACTCCCAGAATTCTAATTTAGTTTTTTTATAATCAAAGAGAATGATGGGAAATGTAGTTTTTCCCAAGTATAAAAATTGATGTTTTCTATGCGATGGAAAGGAGGATACATTAGGAAATGTAGGTGATGTTAAAATAAAAATGCAGTTAAATAATTTTTAAAAATAAAAGTGTTACTTGGCTACCAGGAAGACTATAAGAAATCAGGGAAATATCCATAGTCCATTGGTTCAAACAAAAGGATCTACTTTATAAAGACCATATTAAGTATATTATTATTGCATTGATATTGCTTTTTAAAACTCCTTAATAAGTGTTTCTGGGATATGAAGTCAAGTCCACTCATTACTTCTAGTACCTGGAACTTAATTAGCCTTAAGATAATGGACACATTGCCACATCTTCTATATTATTTCTTTTGCATAACAACCCACCAAGCAGGAGACAGGGCACATTTTATTACCCTCACTCCATGGATGGATACATTAAGACAGAGATGGGTTTAGTTGGGTTGTTGAAAGTTCCAAAAGTAGTGAGTGGCAATCCTTGATTAGAAAAAGGCTCCTGACTCCTAGATCAAGGTTTCTTTTTCCCTCTACGATATTAGGCTTCATTTGTATAACTCTTCAAGTGTATGAGTCTTCAGTTTAAATCAACAAATATTAAATAAATGTCTAATAGGTACCAGGCAATGTCTTTAGCACTGGAAAGCCAAATTTGAAAAATTTCCCTCCCACCAATAGATTATGTTCTTCTAGGAGGATATAGGATCTGCATAAATAGGCAAATAGGATATGATTTGGGGGCAAGGAAGAATATTAACAGCTGGAGTTATCAGGGAAAGTTTCAGAGGCCTCGAAGGAAGATAAGGAATTTGACAGCTGGTGGGAAGAAGGAAGTACATTACAGGCATGGAAGTTGGCTTGGGAAAATACTAGGAAGTAAGAGATGAAGTATCAACTATGGGACTAGTACATTTGAACTAGAACCCCAAAGTGCATGAAGGAGAGTAATATTAAATAAGGCTGGAAAGATAGATTGGAGTCAGATGGATGAAGGCCTGGAACGTCAAACTAGGGAGTTCATATTTTATGATGGAGGCCAAAATTGAAAAGTTTTTGATCAGACCAGTGACATGATTAGGAGTGTGCCTTAGGAAGATTCGATACCCTCAGGGGGTGGATCATTTTAGAAGCATGAGAGTTAGGTAGGTTAGCTTGTGCCTTCTTTATGTCCCTCTCTTCTCACACATATATACTTCATTTCTAAGCAGGTTCTAAGTTCTTTTTGGGTAATGATCTATTCAAATTCAGTTCTGAGCCCCCACCAATGTTTCTTTTCATACCAGGCCAAGCCAAATGATATAAGTTCAAAGTAAATACATGTAATTAAAACAGAACTGTGAAGTAATAACAAGGATTTGAATTAGCTATTCTGCACCACCATTCTATCAGTATGTCTCTGAGAGCCCTAGTCAACCACTAATTATGCCTGTTGTCACCCCAGCCCTGAGGGAGTAGATACATTAGCTTTATCCAACCTTGGAAGCCAGGGTCATTCTGTCCCAAGTATTTTGGCACCATGTGTTCAGTAAATAGGCTCAGAAACACTACTTTTCTCTGGCAACATCACCCCCAGCATGATCTAAATTTTTTTATCTCTCAATTCTCTATGCCAGCCTGCCTCACAAGCTTCCTAGAGTTCTTTAAACTATATGTGGTGGAAATCTATCTATTCAATTAATTATATTCCAGAATCGTTATGTAGCTTTCTAGGAGGTCTACCTCAAAATTTATTTTTCTCAGATGAATGAAACTGTCTCAGCCCCAAGCATCATCAGAACATGGGGGCTGTATGTGGACACACCATCTTGCAGGGACAAATAAGTGGTAGTGAGTTGGGTTGGGTGACTGGCATTTGCCTGAAATATTTCATAAATATTGAATAGCTCTCTTTTATGCCCTGAACAGGATTTGAGGCTCCTGGATAGATGCATATTTCTAGGGATTACTTACAATATCAAGCCAGAGACACTAATTGCATTTCTAGCTGACAGCCAGTGGCTTTAATGTTTAAATGAACTGGCTTCTCTCTCACTGCCCAAGAAGCAATACCTGCTGTCTGGAGCAGCTGTTTGCAGTTTTCCTTCATGTTTCCAAGTATCAATGTGGGTACTGAGATGCAAGAGATGTTTTTGATTCTATCCTCTTTGGTGATACTAACTAGGCTATGGTGAAACCCCAGAAAACTTGCTATTAAGAGATCTATGCTGAGATTTGGCTTGTTGGCAAATCGATCAACATCGACATTGAGGATAACCATGTGAGTTATTATTATCAGATCTGTACCCAGGTTGGGGCAAGTGGGACTGTGACCCAGGGCACTGAGTCAAGAGATTTTTTTTTTTTAGAACAATCAGGCATCCATCTAGCTTCCTACTTCCTTCTACTCTTCACCTTTCCCAGGCTCTATGCTTTTGTTGTTGCAGTTTATTCCCAAAGAGAATGAGAATTTCTCCAGATTGATTTTTGGTGCATCGCCAGCAATGTGGTAGTTGTTTTATAGCACAATATTTTGTGTTAATTGTCAGCCTCAATTGACTATTAAAGCACAGTGGCACATTAAGATCATTACTTCATTGCTGGGGAAAAAAAAAGAAAAAAACTTACAAAAGTCGTTCTTGGAAAGTAAGATTTATATCATTGAGATACTAGAATAAGTGATAGGCAGAATAACAGAAAAGGCTGCCCTGTTTAACTTAAAGAATGGTCAAGGAAAACATTGGCCTCCTAGTAAACAAAACTAGATTTTGGCTCCTAGAAGAAAACTTTCAGGGGTGGGGAACCTGTGGCCTTGAGGCCACATATGGCTTGGGGCTGAAGATTCCTTACCCCTTACTCACACTTAGAATTGGATAAGTAGCAGCATTTCTGGAAAAGGTGAGAAGACTCAGGTAAACATTACTTTTCCTCATTAGGCCTTATCTGGCATAGCTGCTGGAAAGCACTCAGGCATTCTGAGCACCCAGTTAGAATCCTCTAGAATCCGATTCCGTCTCCACGAGGGTGAATCTCTTAACAGTAATGCATTTTGCTGAGAGTTGTGAAGGATAAAGCTTTCCAGATTTTAATTCCTAGAGGAAACTAAAAGCTAGGTGGTGCAGTGGATAGGGTCAGGAAGACCTAAGCTCAACACTGGCATCAAATATTTAGTATCTGTATGACCTTGGGCAAGTAAGACTGAGTGGTGAAAACAAGGCACCCCATGAATCTAATCATGAAATGAAAGCTTAGATACATTACAGTTCCAAAGATGATGACTTTTTTGAATGTAGACACTTGGGAGTAAACTAAGCTAAGAAAGGGGATTTTCTTTACAAACCACATTTTTAGTAGAAAGAATCAAAAGTTGGAAGGTAGATGGGGAAAAGGATTAAAATTGGAATGTGAGCCCACTTTGTCAATGAGGTTGTGACGATGGGCAAATCACTGAATGGCTTTGCATTACAGATTCTCCAACAGAGGGGGAATTTTTGAGATGGAGCGTGGAGAAAGAACAGGGTTTCCATTTTTCCTTTGTATTCATTAGTTTCATTATTTATTTTAGAGAGTTACTAAAACCCTACAGAATATCTAGTATCCTATATCCTTTCCCCATTCCTCTCTCTTTCCCTCTTCTTGCTCCCAGATAATAAAATAGCAGGTGGGTTGGAAGATCAAGCAAAAGCTATGGGGAGAATTTATATAAAAATAAAAACCAGTCCCTAATCAATAAATAATCAAAGCATATGAACAGGTAGTTTTCAGAAGAAGAAATCAAAGCTATCAATGGTCACATGGAAAATGCTCTAAATTAAAATTAAAAGAACTCTGAGGTACCATCTTATGTCTATGATATTGGCTAACATGACAGAAAAATAAAATTACAAATGCTGGAGGGGAGTGGGAAAATAGGAATGGTAATGCATCTTTTGGAGAGTTGTGAACTGGCCTAACCATTCTGGAGAACAGAATGCCCAAAGGATTATAAATTGCATATCCTTTGACCCAGAAACAACACTATTAGGTCTGCATCCCAAAGAAATTTTTTTTTTTAAAAAAGGGAAAGGACCTAAGTGGACAAAGATATTTATAGCAGCTTCTTTTTTGGTAGCAAAGAATTGGAAACTGGGTGGATGATCATTCATTGGGGAATGGCTGAATAAGTTGTAGCATATGATTGTGTTGGAATAGCCTTGTTCTACAAAAAAATGATGAAAGAGATGGTTGCAGAAAGGCCTCAGGTGATTATATGAATTCATGCAAAATGAAGTGAGCAGGACCAGGAGATTTTGGACAAAGTAACAGCAAGATTATAATGATAATTAATTATGAAAGGCTTAGCGACTCTGATCAATACAATGATCCATAACAATTCCAAAATATTCATGATGAAAAATGTTATCCACCTCCAGAAGCATATTTTTTTCATTTTCTTTATTTTTCTTGCTTTTTTTTTTGCAACATGGTGTAGTAGGAAGGCCGAATTTATAATCTCAAATATAATCATGTACGTGTTTGAATGTTTCGAAATCGCAAGGTATGAGAGATTCTCTAAGTAGAGATTTATTTAGGCCCCACCGCAGCAGATCTGTGAACCAGCCTCCCCATTCCGACATCTTGACAAAAAGACTCCAGGCCCAGAAAGCCCACCTCACAAGAGTAACCAGGAAGCCACAGAAAAACAAGATAGTATTTAGCCAAATCATATTTACTGGCCTCAAGTCTTTGCTCGCACTCCTGGGTCTACACACGGGTCAGCTCTGCTTCCGCAGCTTCCTGCTGCCGCTTCCACTTCCGCTGTAGCTGTCTCTTGGCTAGCTTTTCCTCGAAGCCGAGCCTCTGGCATTCTCAAGCCCCGCCTCAACGACCAGAGACCATTGGTTCCCGAGTTGGCCCCTCTTAAGTCATTAATCTACACCCACACATGTTTCACACCTGGTAGGGCTTTGGGCCTGGGGCTTAGCACTTAACAGCTGAAAGTACTTTCACTCAAAGTAAACAAAAGCCAAACTCCTGAAGTGCTGAGGAGCCCATTCTAAGGAGCCCATTTTGCCTTACCCACACACGGCTAACATGAAAATGTTTTACATGATTCCACATGGATAATGGATATCTTATTTCTTGCCTTTTCAGTGGATGGGGGAGGGACTAGAGAGTGGGAAAGAATTTGGAACCCAATAAAAATGAATGTTTAAAATAGAAACAAATTAAAAATAAAGATAAATTTTAAAAAGTTTTTTGGGAAATTATTCAATCCACAGTATGAAGTAATAGAAAATGTGTTGGCTCTGCAGTCAGAGTCCTGGATTCATATGCCCACTTTGATAGCTACTACTTCTGTGACCTTGGGAAAATTACATAATATCATTGGGCCTCAGTTTCCTTTCCAATTCAATGGGGGTATTGGACTAGATGGTCTCTGAAGTTCCTTGTAGCTCTAAATTTTTTATCCTCGTTCTTTCTTTCCTTACCTCAAATCCTAGTTAGGCTCCATTCTCATAAAGCATTTAGAAGCTCTCTTCCATGTCAATCTAGTAAAACTTATGATGGAATTATGTATAGGAACTGAGTTTCAGTTGAGCCCCTCAACATAGTCACCTTTTAAGTAGACTCTGGTTCATGGTAGCATTGGTGGTACTCCTTTATTTAGACCCATAGCTCATGAGCCCCTACTAGTGTTTCTCTTACTAGATAAAACCAGAAGACCATAAATTTAAAGCAAAAACCTTTAATAAAATCTAAAAGTAGGTACCTCCCAATTGATCACTCTCTCTTCAACATAGTAGTAGGAAGGTTTACCAGTCACTTACAGAAAGTTGCTGGTTCTGGAGAATATTGGGCCTTTTTCAAAGGAACCAGGGATAACTGAAGACTCAAGATACAGAATACTGCTTCTCAGCAAGGTAACTCAATGATCATGGAAGCCTTTGGAAGTAGTGAGAATGTTACTTATAAATAGCATGGGAACCAAGTATGATATTGGAGCTCAGAACCCAGTTGTCATTTTCTTCCTGTCTTAACACTACTTCTTTAACCCCATATCTCTTTCAAGAAACTCCCTGGCCAGACCCTTACATATGTTAAATTTATCCATCTTAGTTCTGCCTCTTTAATGAAATGTAACTTTAGTATTAATGTTAGCTTTAACAGCAAACAATGTTTTGACTGAAAGCATGCATGAAAATTAGATTTAAAATAAAACCATGACAAAGTATTTTTACATTTAGCATATACTTTTATTCATGTTTTTTTAATTGGCAATAACAATTGTTTATATTAAAGGCATAATTCATAAGGGTCCTGATTTGCTTCAATTGCAAACTATGAATAGATTCTCTTTATAGTCATACTGCTCTGTATGGATAGAGGAAGAAGGGAGAATCACAAGAAAATGAGCAAAGAGAGATGTAACTAATTTTTCTTTTTTGTGTGTGTGCCTAGGAAAGCATTACAAACCCCAAGTAGCAAATTTTCTCCTTCCATTGGGGATACAGGAGTGAAACACTTCCCTAAAGTGAAGACACATAAACCTTGGAGGATAAAAGAGATACCAGTACATGGGAGACGTTTGCATGGTTTGGAAGTGGCTGGGGTTACCCAGCATGCCACCTGCTGCTTTCCAGTTATAACTAATTATTCTTGATAGTTAAATATCAATTGCTGTCCTTTCTATTCTGCATAAGGACTGTTGGTCCCCTTCAAATTAAGTATCCTGGGGCAAAGTCCTTACTATTCCCACCCTATGTAGGAGTTTGAGCAGTGGTGCTCACACAGCCTGTCTTCCAACTCTCCTGCTTATCAGGATGCCTCCCATTCATTATATCCCAGCAAAGGTTACATTGAACACAAATGCTTTATGGTATCTCCCTACATGGAGCCTTGTACTTCAAGGGAAAACAAAGACTCTGTTGTTCTATTGGTTATCCTGTTGGTTTGCATTTATTTCAGTAATTGAGATTTCTTCCCTCCAGCTTTGAAAAGTCAGATCGAACAAAATGACAACTTAAAAGCCCTTTGCCTTCCCAGCTTGAAGCAGAGATGGGAGGTAGACAGGGCTTTCCAAATTGGCCAGAGAATCTCCTGCTGGAGAAGCCGATCAGACTGTTTGAGAGTCTGTGAGCTGTCGTTTCTACAAGGAACCAGTTGCTACTTCCCTACTCCTTCTTGAAGAATTTAATTTTAAAAAAAATGGAAATCAACACAGAGTCACTGGTTCTTGAAGGAACACACACATTTTCATTCTTAAATGACCTGGGAATATTGATTCAAGAATGAAAGGAAGGGAGGGAAGAACAAGAAGTCTTGGGCAAGAAGTGAGAAAAGAAGGGAAAGCAGAGGAAAGTTGAACCATGAGCTCCAGGGGTATGCCAGGGCTTTAATGCTACAGTAGTGCCTTCATAGGGGAATTTGAAATAGAAAGACACTATAGACACCTGTTGACATATTGATTCCATTGCCCATCTCCAAGTACCAATCAGTTCTCTTTTGCCTTGACAGTCTATTTACAGGTAACAGGAAATGATTTCACTCTTGTGGATGGAGTGTTTTCCTATTGACTCTATATTGAATCTAGCCTTTGCAAGGCAGATAAGAAGCAGTAGGATCAAGGATTCGCAGTCAGTAGCAGGCCTACCTGACTGGGGAAAACACAGGAATGCCACTTGGCTAGAGGAAATTGCTCTTAAGGAGGAAAAAGGATCTCTGTCTGCTCCCTGTTGTTCCTCCCCCTGCCCTTCTGTTTCATATGGCACCTATAAGTCTAAAATAGTGTTCTTAACCTTGGGTCCAGAAACAAAAAAGTTTTTTTTTATAATTGTATGTCAATTTCACTGATTTCCTTTTACAAACCTATTTATTTGACTTTATTATGTGCATTTAAAATCATTATTCTGAGAAGGGGTTCATCAGACTTCCAAACAGGTCCATGGTACAAGAAAGGTTAAAACCCCAGTCTAAAATAACACTTTTGGCACTCATTAGTGCTTCCTCCTTCCTTTATTTTCTTTGTACTACATGTAATTGTGTACATGCTTTATTCCTCAATAGAATATAAGGTTCTTGAGGGAGCGACTATTTCATTTTTAGTCTGTGTGTTCTTAGTGAGTAGTGTAGTGCCTGAGGAACTTAATATATGTTTGTTGAATTTAATTAAAATGAACTCATCTACTCACCCCTTGCAATGGGGGAATGTAAGCATGGGAGGAGAGGGTTGTTTTCACCTTGATCTATCTGTGGATAGATTGAAGCTACTTTTTATTATCTAATTCTTCAAGGTTCTGTTAAAATTTTTTGCTGAGGGTAGTGGTTGGGAGGTTCAGACAATTGAGAGAGAAAATCATGCATACAGATAAAAAAAGAAAGAAACTTTAACCACAATATGGTAATAGGCTGCACAGAATTTGTACTTGAATGCCTCATAGTGGTAGTGCGTTCTTGAGGGCTCTGCCAGTTGGGCACAAGCTCTGACCAACCATGCCAAGCTCAAAAAGGTTTCATTATAGGCCCCCAAAATGCAATGTATGGTTTTGCTCCTGACTGCCATCCTGGCTTAGTTCAGAAAGTCATCACCAGCTTGGCCAGAGAGTAATGAATATTTTGTCCATAGCAACTCTCAAAGAGCAACTACAAAGGTATCTTATTTGCTCATGAATACAATCCCATTAGGTAAGTGTTACAGTTGTTATCATACCCATTATATAGTTGGGGAAACTGAGTTAGGCGGTTAAGTGATTTGACCCTGATGCCAAGTCCAGACTTTGTATCACATAATCTGTGTCTACTAGGGAATGACTCACATGGATGAAATCACATTAAGAATTTGTCAAAGACTTATACTGCTTGCCCTTAAACGAATAATTTCCATAAGTTGGGTAATTAGGAGGAAAACAACCTAGATGGTTCCTTATTTCTTTCAAGGGCACTCTCATCCTTTTAATCACTCAGATTTGTACCTTGGAATTATCCTTGACTCTTTCCTCTTCCTACCCCTCCTCCCGTGTCCTATCCGATGCTGCTTCTGGTTGATTCCACCTCCTTACCAACTCTCAGATCCCTTTTCTCCACTCACACACTCTATATTATTTCAGGCTCTCATTACCTCTCCTCTGACCTATTGCAATAGTTTCTTAATTAATTTCTCTGCTTCTAGACTCGAAAAATTCATCCTCCACATAGCTGTCATATTGATATTTCTAGATCATAGATGTGACCATGTCATTACACTCAAAAATCTTCAATGGTTCCATATTGCCTTTAGGATGAAAACCTTAAAATCCTTAGCCTGGCATTTTAAAGCCCCCAATAATGACTTCTACCTATATTTGCAGCCTTATTTCATATTTTTCCACTTTCTATTCCAGTCAAACTAACATATTCCAATTCCCTGGACATATACTAAATTCTGTCATCTCCCACATCTGTGTGATTGCCCAAGTGATCCAGAACATGACCTTTTCTCCCTATCATCTCTTAGAAGCCATACATTCCTCCAGATCATTGTTCAGATGATTTCATCTCACACCAGACCGTTTCTTCTCCCCATAACCATAACTGCTGTTTTTCTTTAAATAAAAACAATGGTAGCTGGCATTTAAATTGCAATTTTAGGCTTGCAAGGAAGTATACAAGTGTTATCTCATTTGATCCCCATAACAACCTTTGGTCTCCATTTTACAGTCGATGAAACCAAGGCAGACAGGTTAAGTGACTTTTCCAGGGTCATATAGCTAGTTTCTACAAGGAACCAGTTGCTAGTCATATAGCTAGTAATTGTCTGAGGCTGGATTTGAACTCAGGTTTCCCTGACTCTGGGTGCAGCTCTCTGTCCAGTGGGCCATCTAGCTGCCTATGTAAATGACTTTATATTTAAACATTATATTTACTCATTTGTATATTTATTGTATGCTTCTAGTTGGATGTTAGCTCTCTGAGAGCAGGGACATCTTTGCTTATTTTGCATCCCCAGCTCACCTTGCTGCTTAATACAACTTTGAGGAATTGAATTGAATGTTTTCCCAATTCAAGGAGGTTCAATTCACTTTTGCCTATAGATCACCAAGGCAACAAGCAATTATTAAGTGCTTACTGTCCTTACCAGCCCTGAGGATAGAAAAAACAAGTAAGACAGCCCCTGCCTTTGAGGGATTTATATCCTAGTGAGAGAAGACAGCACACAAAAGGAAACCAAGAGGGGCAGGGAGAAGGGCAAATGGAAGGGGGGTAGGGTAGGGGTCTCTCCTGGGGCCATGCTATTGAAGTCCAGAAAGTCAGAAGCAAGGTGAGAAGGGGAATGAAGGTTGACAACCCTGGGTCCTTCTTCAAAATAGATGCCCTGGGGGAGCTCAGCTATGGGAGAAGAGGGAATGTTCCCACTGTAAAATGTCCTCAAGGGAGGTTGGATGTTAGAGGGTGAGGAGGCCCCAGGTGCTGAAGGTGGTTCCACAGTGTGATTGATTGAGGCAGAAATATAGGGTTGTTGAAGTCCAGAAAGCCAGAAGCAGTTGGGAAAACTGAAGTTCT
Source organism: Phalanger gymnotis (assembly GCA_028646595.1). NCBI lineage: Eukaryota > Metazoa > Chordata > Mammalia > Diprotodontia > Phalangeridae > Phalanger > Phalanger gymnotis. The sequence continues at coordinate 18,971,413 of CM053623.1, forward strand.
TAGCTACAACTGTGTCTTATTTAGTAATGCCAGTTCAAGTTGTAGAATCAAATTATAAAGAATACTGGATTAGGAATTCAGAGACCAAAGTTATAATCTCAGTTTGCCACTAGCCAGAAGCATGACCTTGGGCATATAATTTACCTATTCTGGGCCATAATTCCCTCATCTTTAAAAAGAAGAGGTTGTTCTTAGTATCAAAGGTCCCTTCCAACTTTATGATTATTAATTGGTAATATAAGGAGGGTGCTGAAATGCACAGGCTGTTGCTTAGGCATCTGCTAAGGAGGCAGCATGACCCAGTGGAAAGACCAGTGGATTTAGAGTTGGGAGACTTTGGGTTGGAATTTTGGCTTGCCACTTATAACCTGTGTGACTTTGGACAGGTCATTGAACTTCCCCGGCTCTCAGTTTCATCATATGTAAAGTGAAGGGACTGGACTAGGTGAACTCTGAGATTGCTTTCAGCTCTAAAATTAGAATCCTATGATCTGTATTGGATATTTTGAGGATCCAATCTTCTGTCCTAGATGGGTTAGCTAGTTTGGCCCTGGGGCAAGAGAACTGGTTAGATCATACCTTGATATCCCTACTATGAATAATTCTGAAAAGCATCACAGATGCTTTTGCTACTGCTGTCCAAGGTGCTGTCCAAGTCTGTAAGTGACAAATGGTTCCCAGGGTAGTCATCATGGCATCATGAAAATCCCATCTACAACCTCAGTTTACTGTCATCAAACAGTACATTTGCCAAAATGATGCTAGCCTAACCATGTGCTTTCTAAATGGGGATGGCTATGTTTTTTTTTTAAAAAAATCCCCCTACAATTCTCAAATACACTGATCCTCCCTACCAAGTCTTGCAACAATGGCCCTAAGATTTATCTCATGGCTAAGGGACTCCTTTCTTCACAGGGACTAGGTCTCATCATAGGGGCTAGGAAACGATGCCCCAGAAGGTAGGTGTCTCTCTTTGCTCCTTTGTCCCAGCCTGGAGTTAACCTGAAATAAAGTTTGTAACTATGTTTCCCCAATCACGGGTATGAGTTCTCAATTCCCATGCCAGTGTATGCAGTGTATGAGATGGGACAGCCTTATAAATACATGGACACTTATGTATCATAGGCATTGGGGATAACTTTTGCAAATGCACAGTAGTTGGGAATGCCATGTCCAATGGCAGGGGCTATTGTTACTTTAAATTCCTCCTCTACTGCATGCTACTGATATGATCTTTGGGGAGTGACTTAACTATTCAGGGTTTAGTTTCCTCATCAGTAAAATGGAAGACTTGGATTAGCTATCTCTTAGACAGGAGACAAGGTGAGAATAGGTAAAGGTTAGGTGAGATAGATGAGATTCAGCTTCACTAATCACAGAAAGGAGGAAAGAGAAGAAGGGTTCTCCATACCTCCAGCAGAGCTAACCACCAGGATTTCATTAGGAAGGAATGAGATGCCTGTGTGGAGCAGGCCATGCTTGGATTGTAGCCAATGCATGGCTACAGACACAGAGGAGAGACTGGTTAGTTCAGGAGAAGGCAGCAGCATCAGCCTCACTTTTTGCTCATGGGTTTCTTCCCTTGCATAGTCCTTACACATAGCGGGATGATACACAAGTGTCTATGTCATTCCAGGATTGTGGTGCATGTTGTTATAGAAGTTGATTGAACACTCGGTCATCAAATGCCTACTAGCTGCCAGTTCCTCTCTTAGGTGATAGGGACCGACACAAAGACAAAAATATAACTGAGTCACAATTGAGAAAGTTAAATGTTGATAAATAAGATTCAGCTGGGGTCTGCCTACCTGAGAGGTATCAGCTGAGCTAACTTCTATTTTTCCTATCCCTAGGGAAGAGTGATTCCAGTTCATTAGGCCCTCAACACAGACTACCTACAAAAACTTGCTGGAAAAATGTCCTTAATGTTAGGAAACCAGAAAGAAGCCCAGTGTGTTACACGGTCTTAATCAGAGCATTGCTTTTTCTCCACACTCTCAATATAGACTGGATGCTAGAACGAACTTCAATTTTTCTAGGAGTATTGCCAGGGGTGTGCTGGGCCAGGCTTTTGAGAGAGGATTATTAAATTTTCAATGAGAATGAGAGCATTTATACCTCAGAAATATACAACTCTACAAATCAAGGCTTGACTTGTTTCATTGGTTATTTAGGCTTAGGAGAGTATCAATAATGCAGATTGAACTTAAAAGTATGTGTACATATATGTGTTTTCTCTGGAGAGTCTGGTCATTAAATATTTACTAGCATGCCTCTGAGCATGCTACATAAAAATATAGAAAGGCTTGACTGGGTATTATTGCTCCCAAACCCCTTTATATGTAACTCTTCCTCTCTCTCCAGATAAGTGAAAAATTCTGGCAGCCAGACACATTCCTGAGTTTGCCCTTGCATGTAGTCTGATCTTGAGGATGTGTCTTTCAAAGACCCACGCAATATACAAGTTCAGTGCAGTGCTGACTTCTCTAATGTCTGTCCTTGCCAAAAACAACAATGAAAGAAATGCTGTCAATAAAACATTATATTTTTGAAAAATCGATGAAATGTGTTTTGCTGTTGCATCACTCATAATTAAGTTAGCCACCATCTACCTGGGAATGCCTATATCATTTTAAATTGATTTCTGAGCAAGCAAATAAACTTAAAATCTTCCTTAAGTCTTCACAGATATTTCCAAACTTTCCAGTTATTTAATTTGATTTTAGTGGCTGTCCAGATTTATCTGGACTATCTTCAGGATGTCTTCCCCAATCTTTCTCACCGTTATTGATTCCCCTCTCCCCTCTTTTTCTCTGCATGTAATTTGCCACCTGTGTCCTCCTCCTCCATTTTCTCCTAGTGTCCTTCTTTTCCTCCTCTAAAATGATCTTTCATCCTTTGTTATTATGGTAGGGCTGGCTTTTGAATCACCAACTGCATCCCTTTGCCCACTGTGCTGTCTGTCCCACACTGGTACTGAATGGCCTCTTCCAGGGCTCCCTGTATCTCCTCTGGGGAAGAAACTGCTTATTTCTCATGCTGAGAGTTTGTATCATGAGTAGCATTAATTCAACCTAGAGGGACAGATTATGGAACCACCAGAGGGGAGGTCGATGAGATAGAACACAGTTTCAGAGCCTCCTGCCTTCACTTAACTTCTTCTCCCAAACAGGCAGAAGGTTCTCTCTGAAGCGAGGCTGATATGGAATGAGGAGAAGCTTTGGCTTTTAGCTGGCTTTTTTGACAATGCCCTGAGAACTCATGGTAGGGCTTCCTAAAATGGGGTATCAAAAGCTGTTTATGGATCCAGCTGGCACATGCATGTGTGTGTGTACATACGTGTAACTATATATAAATATATACATACATGTATATATACACATATACACATATATATGTGTATATATATACACACACATACACACACACACACATACACACACACACTTGAAAAGAAGGAGAGTGGCCCATATCACTTTCAGGAAACTGGAAAGCATTTTTACAGATCCCAGTCTTCCCAGAATAGCAAAGTCCCATCTTTTCCTTACAAATATTTTGCTAGCTTAGCTGTAAGATAGTGAGATCTGGAATATTCACCATGCTGAAGAACCAAAGTGAGTATCACCCAGAGGGCAATGGAGAAGTGTGGTATAGGTATGAATGGGCTGTGACATATGGACAGCAAGAAACTTAGAAGAATAGGAATAAAAGGTGATATCAAAGAACTATATGACAAGAAGAGACAAAGGGCGGTCATGGGGGTAAAAGCAAGTGATGAAAGGGGGCCTTCCAGATGAAAGGAGAACTTTGCAGTGTTGGCATGATGGCAGCATGTTGGATAGAGCACATGTGGCAAACTGTTGGGAGGATATGGAAAAGGGTCACACAACAGAGGTAGGCACGAATGTGTTGCAATCTATATCATTGTAGAGAACCTCTCAACTGATGAAATTGAGGGTCCATTGGAATATTTGATTATAGATAAGGCTATGACTAGAGGCAGGTGTGTGGTGCAGTAGATAGACCTGACTCAGGTCAGGAAGACTAGAGTTCAAATTTGAATTCAGACACTTACTAGCTGTGTGACCCTGGGCCAGTCACTTAACCTGTGTTTGCCTTAATCCACAGGAGAAGGAAATGACAAACTACTGAGCATCTTTTTAAAAAAATCCTCATGGATGACACTGATGAGCTATAGTCCATGGAGGTCACAAAGAGTCAGACACTACTGAATGAATGAACAACAGGGCTATGACTATAGATTTCGATACAGATATGGAGGTAGATATGGATGTGGATATGGACATGTGCTAGGCAAAACATGGAATAGTGGATAGGGTATTGGGCTCACAGGAAGATCACACCTCTGATTCTTACTATGAAACTTACTGGCCCTGGGAAAGTCATTGAAACTCCGTGGACCTCAGACAACTTGCTAGATGCTGGTTTAGTGGAAAAAAAAATGCTGGGTTTGAAGTGAGAAAACCTTGGATTGGAACTCAGCTCTGTCACTTCCTACTTCTGTGGTCTTGAGCAAGGTTGTCCAGGATGAGTTTTTGTGTAATTTGTAAAATGATTTGGTGGCATCCAAATTGATGGTTCTATATTATCAAATATGCATTATGTATGCATTTTTTATATGTCTTAGCTTTTCAAAATTTGACCACAAACAAAACTTACACATAAGCTGCAATATATCTTGTATTTGTGCCACTTATATAAAAAAGCAAATATTATGTATTAAGATGGTACATATCACATATATAATATTATACATTATATCATATTATATAATGTATAATATATTATTTGTTATATGGTATGATATATGTTAATTATATATGTATATATACATTTACGTATATGTATATATATACGTATGGAGAGAGAGAGAGAAAGAAAGAGAGAGAGAAATGGATGGTAGGTAGGTAGGTTAGATAGATATAAATGCACAAAGAAAAAGTCACTATATCTCAGTTCTGAAATATCAACTGGTTTCACACACACACACACACACACACACACACACACACACATGCACACACATCCACACATCTGTATGTAGATGGATAGATTGATGTTAGCTATAACATATGCAGTTATGGCATTTGGATCTATATGTGGATAATCCCCAACTATATTTAATAGAGAAATATTTCTACATAATATACATATATGTGTATAGGTTTAGTAATATATCTATATCATTTATATGTACATATATGGAGATATCTGTAATACAAAAATTTATCTGTATAAACAGGGTGTCCCTAAAGTCTGGATACATAGGAAAATTGACAGCAATGTGAAGTTATTGCATCAGGTTCACATGAATCTTGCAAAGTGCATCAACTTTTGCATCACAAATGACGGAAATAATTTTGAAGATGTTATTTGTTAATATTAAAATGTTGTTGAAAATTTCATTCATTTCATTTCTTGAAAATATGCATTTTTGCCTATGTGTCCAGACTTTAGGAACATCCTGTGTGTGTATTTTATATGTATATATATATATATATATGCATATATATGTATGTATATATATACACACATATATATGTATATATATACAATAGATATATCTATATATAACTATAATATTGATCTCTAATATAGATCTATTATATACACACACATATAGATATATTTAAGACTATATCTTCTGTCTTTCCTAACCAAATGGTATAACAATGAAAGCCAACACTCACATCACCCTTTAAGGTTTCTGAATTCCATTAAATATATTATCTCACTTGAACTCTGAAATAACCTTGTGAAGTTGGTACTCAGAATATTATTTCCTCCATTTTGCAGATTAGGAAACCAAAGCTCAGAGTGGTGACATGATTTACCTGTCCGTGGTCCTGTAATTAGTAACTATTAGAGGTGTGATTTGAATCTGAGTCTTCCAAAATGCCAAATGTATTATTGCACTTTGCCTTCCCAAGTTCATAGCCCAAACATGCCCCCTTTCTTTCATTATCCTTTCTTTGCATATAAATACAATGAATTAACCCTAGACTTAGAGAACATATTCTGCCAAGTTGAGCCTTAGCACTATACAGTAAACAAGAAAATGGGCTGTGTCCTTCAGGCAAACTTTCTATGTACACTGTGTGAATTGCAAAGTGGAAAAAGGTGTCCTTATCTCTAGGAGAGGCCTGGCTGCTCACTCTGTGTTTGCCTGGAATTGTTTGCTTTTGCAGGACAAACACAATGAAATCCGTTGACAAGGCTTTCCAAAGGCCTGAGTCAGAAAAAGATTGTTAGCAGAAAAATACCATTGGGGCTGGGCCCCTCAGGCCTGCTCTTTGAAAGATAAATATCTAAGTTGCAAAAATTTGGCTAGCGTGACTTTGGGAAGGGAGTCCCATGATATGACTGGAATATAAAATGTATAAAATGGGAGCCCTTTAAAAGTAAAACACGAAATTGGGCCAAATGTATTCCGAATAATTTCAGGATCCAGGCAGTTAGCAAGGCTAGAGGCAGCAAGGTGGCCTAATAGGTAGAGAGTAGGACCTGGGGTCAGGAAAACTTGAATTCAAATCCTGCTTCAGATGTTTCCTAGCAAGGCAACTCAATTAACCTTTCTCAGCCTTAGTTTCCCCGTCTGTAAGGTGGGGATTATAGTAACTCTTACCTCCTAGGGTTGTTGTAATCTATGTAAAGTGCTTTGCAAAACTTAAAGTACTCTAGCATTAGTACAGATCACTGCAAAACACTAGGTCATGTTTGCCTCAGTTTCCTCATCTGTAAATGGGGATAATAATAGTACTTACCTCCCAAGATTATAAATGTTAAGGATTTTGCAAACTTTAACACTTTAAATGCTAGCTAATACAATTAATACAGATCATTGCCCAGCAACATCATTAAGTCAATTAGGTAGGTATACGTGTATTAATGTTTGGACTGCTTCCTCCTCTTCCTCTTAGGACCCTGTGTGCTAAGGCAGTGCAAACAATGAGTGAGTCATTCAGTCACTCACATGAGCTGTCTCATAGCTGGATGAATCTCCTGTCCGGACACTGGACCACTGCTCTGCCTTTCTTAGGCATCTAGGTGGTGCAGTGGAGAGCGTGTTGGGCCCAGAGGTAAGACCTGAATTCAAAATAGGCCTCAAATGCTTATTAGCTGTATGACTCTGGGCAAATTATTTAATCTCAGCCTCAGTTTCCTCAGCTGTAAAGTGGGGATCATAATAGCACCTACATCCTAGGGTTGTTGTGAAGATCAAATGAAATAAAGGGTTCAGCACAGTACCTGGCACATAGTAGGTGCTTAACAAATGCCTGCCCTCCTCCCCCAGTCCTTACTCTTGTAGTCTTATTTCTTTGTTCTTCGTGGCTTCACACTAGAGCCAGCTTTCTAGTGGTTGGGGAGATGGGGGATGAGCCTGCCCTATTGAGTAAGACATATATTTCTGCCTTTGATTGGAAATGTTTTCAGGATACAGGTCAAATCTGGTTTCCACAAATGTGTGTAAAAAAGTCTCCCTGTCTTACAGAAGCACAAGAGGTCACAACGCGGTCACGATCCAGTCTAGGGCACGGCTTTATTTTGCCTCATGGAAAAAGGCAAAACTAACACAATGGGCCTCCTCATAGTAGCCCATAAACAATTGATACGATTCTCTCTTTCTGTTGAGCCTCATGTATCGCCGAGGTTCTTCAGTCCTTCAGATTCTACCTCTCGATGGGAAGAAACTGGGCATTTTGGAGGCTGCCATGTGTCGAAGTGCACTGGACTTAAAATTAGGAAGATGGAGTTCAAACTCTACCTCAGACCCTTCCTAGTAAATCACTAAAACCCATTCAACTTTCTGAGGACTGCCGAAGGCATCATCCTCCTTCCAGTCATCCAGGTTCCTCATTCTTTCTCATCATTCCCCCATATCTACTCAATTTCACCTCTGCCACATCTCTCTAATAGGCCCCCTTCCCTCTCTTCTCTGTCATGGGCCGCCACCCTGGTTCAGACCCTCATCACCTCCCACATGAACTATTGCAATAACCTGCTGGTAGGTGTCCTTGCCTCAAATCTTTGCCATCCATCCTCCATTCAGACACTAAAATGATTTTGCTATAGTGCAGATTTGATCACATCACCCCCTGTCCCCCACCTCCACCAGTTTGATAAAATCCAATCTTTCCCTGGTACTTTCAGGATCAAATGTAAAATTCTGTTTGGCTCTCATAACCTGGCCCCTTCTCACCTTTCCATTTGCTTCAAACTTGACTCTTGTCCACGTGCTGTATGATTCAATGACACTGACTTCCTTGCTGTCCTACAAAACCCTCCATCTCCCAATTTTGTACATTTGGCTGTCCTTCATGCCTAGAACTCTCTCCCTCCTCATCCCATCTCCTGGTTTCCTTCAGGTTCCAGATAAAATTACACCTTTTGCAAGGGCCCTCCTTAGTGCTAATACCTTCCACCCTCAGTTATCTCTAATTTACTGTCATCTATCTATCTATCTATCTATCTATCTATCTATCTATCTATCTATCTATCTATCTTCTCTTCATCCACCCTTCTATCCATCCATCCATCCTGTCTTTCTGTCTATGTCTATCCATCTAATTATCCTGTCTGTCTATCTCTCTGCTTCTATATCTCTCTCCATACTATCCCGCCTCCATCCATCCCCCAATCCCTATCTAAAATTTACTATAAAGATCAATGGATCTCCTCTCTATGGTTGCCATGTCTAGGGTTCCTTGATACTGGGACCAAGAACTTGAGGTCCATGAACTCTCATCTCATTGGTTGTTCAAATGACAGTACATGTGGTTCCCATATGCCCCTCCATATGATCTTCAGTAACACACCTAAACACCCTGGGCCTCAGTTTCCTCATCTGTAAAATGAGAGGATTGGATTAGAGGGTCTTTGAAAGCACTCTAAGCCCTAGAGCTATGATTCTATGATTCATTAGCCTGCTGTTCTTGTTTGGGGGTGAATTGGGTAGAAGGGAGAATATAGATTTTGCATTTGAGAAAAGGTAAAGTTGTCTTTTCTAAAAGTTGTTTCTGGACCCAGTATTTAAGCATACACATGTTACTAGTAGGTATTCCAGCTGATCAAATAAAATGACATTTGTAAAGTACTTAGCACATTGCCTGGTACATAGTAGGTGCTTAATGCTTTCCCCCTTCCCTTGGCCTCCTTGAAAAAGGAAAATGTTTCATGTTTTTAAAAAAATCTCTTTAGCCCTTAGTGGGGGCAACTAGGTGGCACAGAGGATAGAGTGCTGAGTCTGGAGTCAGGAAGATTCATCTTCCTGAGTTCAAATGTGACCTCAGACACTTACTAGCTCTGTGACCCTGGGCAAGTCACTTAACCCTGTTGCCTTGGATTCCACATCTATAACGTGAGCTGGAAAAGCAAATAGCAAACCACTCCAGTATCTTTGCCAAGAAAACATGATTGAAACATGATTGAATAACAACAAATTAGCCTTAGCACAGTGCACATAGTAGTGTCTTACTGAATGCTTATTGTTTGGTAAGCTTGCGTGCCTCCTCGCTGGATTTCCAAGCCTTGGGGTATCAAATGTCCAATGGATCTAAGACCCTTTTCTGGAATTCTTGACATTTCATGGAGACCAATGGATCCCGCAGGCCATCTATCAGTTTTTCCTCCAACTCGCTATATAATCAGGCCATCTTTTTTACTAGGCATGCAGCTCTTTTTTTTTTTTT
>CM053623.1:18988745-19013346 GCA_028646595.1 Phalanger gymnotis
AGAGCTCTAAATGTCAAAACAGAGGAGTATTTTTGGTCCTCGAGATTTATTGAATAGAGACATCATAACATGGTCAGACCTGCATTTGGTTGCTGTATGAAGGATTGGCTGGAGAGAGAAGAAACCTGAGGTTGGGAAACAAAATGCAAGGATTAGAAGAAAGTGAGAAGTGCAGACATTAAGTGTAAAGAGGTTTTTTCAAGTTGAGTTAAGAAGGGGAGGAGAGATATAGGATGATAACTAGCAGAAATGTTAGAACTTAGTGAGTTTTTTATTGTCGCTTTTTTTTGAAGGTTGAGAGAGATGAGCACGTTTGTACGCAGCTTTAAAGAAATCAGTAACTAGGGAGAAACTAATGACTAGAAAGAGAAAGGAGACGATAGTTGGGAACAAACTGTTGGAGGATATTGAGGCAAAGCCATCAAGAACATTAGTCGAGAAGTCGTAGTTGTCAAGGAGAAGAGCCATATCTTCCTCAGAGATGAGAGTATGAGAGAAGATGTGAGATGAAAAGGGGGAGGGGGAGGAAAATGACTTCAGTTCTTTGGGTTCTTGTAATTCCATTTCCTCAGTCTTCTTCCAACTTATCCAACAATTTCTTTCAAATCTCTGCTGGTTCATTATCCATGTCATAGCTATTAACTATAGATATGACCTCATCAGCTGGGGTTTAATTATCAGCTCTATGCAGGAGGAGTTGTTATGGGAAGAGAAGAGGAAGGGAGGGAGCTTGAGATGAGTGACCTCATTTTTTTAATGTCAAGTAGTAAGTACAGACTTCAGCTGATAAGGATCATGGAGTAATGTGAGAGGCTTTCAAAGAAACATTTTACAATGACCGCTGTGGTGGATGAGACAGAGAATAAATTAAGGAGCAGTAAAAGGATTATCTTTAGGGTTCGGTGGAGATTAAATAGTATAAAATGATGTTTGCCTTTTTCCCACTCTATTAAGTGCCACATGAGAGGGAGTGGATGGTGAGATAATTCAGTGTTGGGGTTTGAACATGCATGAGCAGTGATAGGACAAGGGAGCCAAATATTTGAGCACATAGGATAGTATAGAGTTGAACTGGTTCATCAAAGGGTTGAGATTGAGAAGTGAAGAGAGGAAAGCCAAGTAAGGGTGAAAAGTTGAGAAAGTATCGAAGAGTAAAAAGAGTAGAGGCAATGGTAAGTATGAAGATTCAGCTTCATCTTTCATTTTGGATATCTTGTAGGCCTTGGTCACAATGATTTACCCAGAAATTGGGAATTATTGATGGGTTGTCAACATAGTCTTATTTTATCCTTATATTATCCTTATTGATAATAAGTCTTTACCTCCTATTAATAATACAACACAGTATAATACAACACAACACAATACAATACAACACAATACAACACAACACAATACAATACTATAAACATTTATTGAGTGCCAGAAACTGTGCTAAATTTATGATGTACATAATAAAAAGAAAGACAATCTCTAACCTCAAGGAGTTTATAGTCTATCAATGGAAGACAACACATGAAAGAAAGCTGAAAAGGGGGGATAGGGCAGAGGGTCCTTCGAAATGAAGAGTTGGCTGAGCCAAGTTTCTAAAATAGAATTTACCGACTTATTCTTATGGCTTGTATGGTGCTTTCAGCCATCACCCTATATTTTCAAAAAATTCACAAATCGAGCACAACCAACAGATCTGCTTCTAGAACAACCAACTTCAGGACAAGAGAAAATGAGGAAAGGGGAAAAAAACTTTCACTGCAAACATCTGTAAGTTTGACCTAAAGCAAAGATAATCTATTTCATTAATGACCAAAGGTTTAGGCCATTGCAGCAAATTGACACCACTTTTTGGTTTGGTTTTTCCCAGGAAAAAAGTTTCTGAGTTGGAAGCGAATTGAATTTTTTGTATGGTAAGTCACACGTCATCCTGATAAAGCAATGTCTGAAGAGAGCTGACTCCTCTATCTGCCCCTATTTAGGACAAAGACTAACATCCTTTATCCTGAACAGGAAGTATTTAGTCAGTTACTGTGGTCCTTTGGTGTCTTAGCAACAGACTAATTGATGGAAAGCATGCTAAGGATATGGAAGACTGGATCTCCTCAAATACCTCATGGAGGTGATGCTGGATTCTCAAAGGCTATTCCAGTAGATGGAATTTTCTGCTAAGTACTCCCCACCTGGAAATGACATGAGAATGGGACAATGACAGACTCACTAGTTTCATTAAATTTAGAGAGTGTTACCACCAGAAGGTTGGATGCTACTGATGGATTTCTTGGTTGTAGACATTCACGAAGGTTGTCTGCATAGGCATCAAGGAGTTTTGATCTCTTTTGGTGGAGGCAGTGTCTCCAATGGTGACCTTGTAGATCATTAGAAGTAATGAAGAAGTTTAGTGAACAAAACAGTGTCCTGACTTTAAAAAGGGGTGGGGGAGGGTGATGGTATCAAGAAACCCAGTTAAGGAAGGGGCAAGGGTATAAACAGTTGTTAAAAACAAAAAGCAAAACCAAAAAACCCCTACAAAATAGGACCCCAGAGTTGGAAGGAACTTTTGTGACCTTCTAGCCAACTTCCTCAATTTTGTTTTTCAGGCTTTTTTCAGTCATGTCTGACTCTTCATGACCTCATTTGGGGTTTTCTTGGCAAAGCTACCAGAGTGGTTTGCCATGTTCTGATCTAGCCCATCTTACAGACGAGGAAAGTAAGGCAAACAGGGTTAAGTGACTTGCTCAGGATCACACAGCTAGTAAGAATCTTAAAATAAAGAAACAGACCTAGAAGGGTTGTCACTTGCCCAAGATCACAGAGATAATAAATGGCAGAGCCCAGATTTAAACCACTGCCTGTTAAATCTAAATCCAATGTTTTCCACTATATCACACTGCCTTCAAAATTTATTATAATAACATCAACAATATATAATAAATCAATGGTATAATTTTCCCAAATGACAGCTAAATGTGGTTAAATCCTCTGCGGGTCTTACTTTCCTCATCTACAAAATGATTGTATTGGACAAGATGTTCTCTAAGGTCCCTTTCAGTTTTAATCTATGATCCTACGCTATTGCAGAAGAAGGAATAGCTGCATGATGAAGGAAGTGGAGTCCTAAAAAATAAAGGAGAAATTGAGCAGAAAATATGCAGGGCTAATGAGGAATCATGGAATTTGAGAGTTGGAAGTCCTTCCTGCCACTTCATGGAGGAAACACATCGTCAGCATCCTAGCTTAGACATCTCATTCCTCTCATCCAGTCTATTGAGTTCCTCTACTTTGGGGAGCTCACTACCTCATGATAAGGGTCATTCTATTTTTGGGTTGCTCTGTCTGTTAGAAATGGAGCTCCAGAGATGAGCCCTGCAGAAGCTTGGCTACTTTCTTGCAGAAGCTGTCCTGTTCTGATGGATGATTGGCCATATAGCACATCATTTCTAGCATTCTCCAGACCTTGAACCCTGCTTCTCAGTGACCATTTTCCTGACATGCTGCTCTTCTTCGCATGCTGGGTTCTGAGAAAATTAATCAAATTGACACTACCTTTGCTTCTGGAAGGGGCATGATGGTGAACGGCCCTGTGATTCCATTTACCATCCCAGGGACTTCCCTGAACAAAACACTCTTCCTCCAGTCACTTCCCCCACATATCTGCTTCCCTCATTAGAAAGTATGCTTTTTAAGGGCTAGGACTATTCAGCCTTTGCATTCATATTCCTGGTGTTTAGCACAGTGTCTGACACTTGGTAAGCACTTAATGCCTGTTTTCTCTCTTGACCATCCATCTACCCATCCATCCATCATCCACCTATTCATCATCCATACATCCATTATCCACCTATCCATTCAGAAAATTCTTCATTAAACAGCGCCAAAATCTATCTCTCTATAACTTCTACCCACCAGCTATTGTTCTGCAGCTATGGGGGAGTGGGGGAATCTTTGGACTTGAAGGTAAGAAAGTCTAGTCCAAATCCTATTTGCTAAAACACTTAGATGAGGCTCAGGGTGAGTCACTTTACTGGGACCTTTGATTCCTTCATTCCTAAGATGGGAGGAACCTGCCTCACAAACTTGTTATGAGATCAAATGAAGAAATGCATGTAACATGTTTTGCAAACTTTAATTTAATGAAAACTTATTATATTAACTAAACTAACTTCCTGTCCCACTTTGTAAAGTGCTTTGCAAACTTTAAAGATTAAATAAATATTAGATACACTTCCTCTCCAACAGGGTGCTTCATATAATATTACCGAAGTGTATATTCCCTCCAATATAGAGATTACAATCTGGCCACTCTTACCTATCCTGGTGATCTTTTCTCCATGTCTTCCTACAAATCTTCCCCTGGTGGTCTCGATATTTTTGAGATCATCCTTTAGATTTCCTGACATGGTCGAGAAACCACTGGAGAACATCTGTCATCCCTCCCTTCTGGATATTTGATCTTCTGATCCCTCTTTCCCAATGCTGCCATGTCATTATTTCAATTGCTTCTTCAAATTCTTAGGAATATGTTGGAACCTCCAGGTTCCTACCACTTGTCTCTCCATTGTCTCCATATATCTCATGATATAAGCAGCTCAGATATTAGAAGAGAGCTCTCCTGTCCCTAATCTGGTGATTCGACTTTTCCCCCCAACAGCTCCTTGGGTCTGCCCTGTACTAAGGCACACAATTCTGAGAGGCTACGAAAGGGATTAAGAAGGGCACGCTCCTCAGCCTGTGATTTAGAGCTCTCCATGGACTCTCACCTCTACTTCCAGTCTGATTTTTTCTTATTACCTTTATCACAATCTCCATTTCAATGAAACTGAACAGTCCCAGCTGTTCCTGGAGGCCATCCCTCCACGTGTGGAATGTTCTCTCTCTTCCCTTCCTCAGAGTATTCCTTCAAGGTTCAAGTCAGATGACACTGCCTACAAGAAGCCTTTCCTGTTTCTCCCCCTCCTTCTCTTCCTCCTCCTTTATTTCTCTTCTTCTTCCTTCATCTCTTCTTTCTCCTGTAATGATCTTTTATTTAACTTATCTGTGCACTTCTTATAACCATCTCCCCCAGAATAATGTAAACTCTTTGAAGAGAAGGGGCTGTTTCTTTTCAAGGCAGCTAGGTGGTGCAGTGGATAGATTGTTGGGCCTGGAGCCAGGAAGATCTGAGTTCAAATCTTGCCACAGACACTTACAGGATGGGTAACCCTTTCACTCACCCTCTGTCTGCCTCGGTTTCCCCAACTATGAAATGGAGATAATAACAGCACCTACCTCTCAGGGGGTTATTGTGAGGATCAAATGAGATAATGTTTGTAAAGTCCTTAGCATAAAGCCTGGCACATAGGAGGCACTATATAAATGCTTATTCCCTCCTTATCTTTTTTTCTTTGTAATCCCATTGCCTGAGATTTTTCCTTGCATATATTTGGTCTACACTCAGTGTAGGGAACTTCTGGGGTGGAAATTTCCTCCACCTATGCTCCTCAGCAAGTGCCATGTAGCCATACAGGATAAGCTAGGGACCTCAACAAATTAGTATTTTTGGTCCTTTGTTCTAAGTTTTTATTTTAAGTGAATTTTAGTCTTCTTTAAAATAATCTTTAAAATGCTAGTGCCTTACTTCTGTTGATTAGTTCCAATTTTCCCCATATATGTCTCATATGTACATAGTTGTTAGCCTGTTTTCTCTCCTATTAGCCTGGGAGCTCCTTGAGACAGGGATTGTTTTTGCTTTTCTAGTATCCCCATCACTTACAGAGCCTGGCACTTAATAAATATTTATTGTCTCACTGTCTAAAAGTTAAATTCAAGTTTTATGTTTTTCAGTTTGATGAATAAAAATAATGCATTTTGTGACTGATTATTTAATAACTGTTCACTTTAAAAAAACTGTGCACCCTCATGAAATGTGCTCTGAACCAACACTTAAAATTTATAGCCTCAGAGAGTTGTCTGGGGCCTCAAGAGGTGAAAAATTCTGCCTCTGGTTCCACAATTAGCACGGCTACGGTTCTACCTTGGGGCTCAGCTGGGATGGTTACACTTCTATCTAATGATGAGTGAAATGAGTGCCTTCTGGGGCATAGGGGTGCCTAAGTGAGCTCCAGACATGCCTCTCTTTCCTTCTTTCCCTTTCTTCCTTCCCCTCTCGGTCTGGAAGTACAATCAAATAAATACTTTTATTGCTACTGGAAAGAGCTTGTTAATCTATTCTCCTATGGTTCTATCCATCATTCATTTGCCAAACCAAAAACACCCTCCCCTGACCCCCTATTCCTCTGCTTGTATTAATACCTTAAAATGTAAGTTCTTTTAGGGTAAGGAATGCCTCAATTTGGATTGGTATCCTCAGGGCTTAACATAGTGTTTGGTATATAGTAAGTGTTTAATAAATGCTCATTCATTCTGAAAGACATAGGTCTTTCTGACTTCCGGGCAAGCTATCTATGCTAAAGTAACTCTCACTTTGCACATACTAGAGGCTTGATACGTATTGATTTGAGTTGGATTGAACAGGTTTACTTGCTGTAGCCGAACATGATTTAGATTTTCTCAACTTCATGTTTCATGGACAATCAATGGTCCTGGCAGGCAAGGCCCCTCTTCCCTTCTTTTCCACGCTGCAAATATCCTTCAAGACTGACCACAAATCCTGCAGCCTTGATCAAATCTGGCTGTATTCTCCCATCAGAAGCTTGCTCTCCTTGTTCCCAACTCCTTTAGTGGTTATTGATCGCTAAATTGTGATAGCGGTTATTTAACAGCATGATCCATTTAGCAATCGCTCCTGTGGGCCTTCTGAATCTCTTCTATTGTCATCTTCAGCTGTTAAATCATCTCTTGTTACTTAAATTTTCCTACTTCTAACTCATATCCCTAAGATGACTGACATCTATGGCCATATGAGCCAATTTTCTTAAAAACAAGAGATGTGTCAAGTGTAGACATTGCTCCTCTCTCTACACCTCCCTGTCTCCCTCCACACTTGAAAATAATTTGTGGTCCCCTCACAGCAGTCTGTATACTACCCAGACTTTGGTAAGCACTGTTTAATAAGGAGCCCCATATAACCTTCAACAGGTAGTATATGAGTCCCCTTCATCGTTTTTCTGTCCATGCTACATTCTCAGCCAAGCTTTGGGTGAGCTGCTAAGTCATGATATGAAATTAAGGGAGTTGAGGTAAATGGCTAACAAATTAAGTTCATTACCAGTAAAGAAAGAAAAAGAACTCTTAGAGGGCACAAGCAAGATGGGAGGAAACTGGTTTTTATTGTTGGCAGTCAGAGTGAGTGTTGGCAGCACATTCTCTTCCCATTGGGTCCATGGGCAGATGGAGTGGGGATCTCTCTCTCTCTCTCTCTCTCTCTCTCTCTCTCTCTCTTTCTCTCTCTCTCTCTCTCTCTGTTGCATCCTTATTTGATTGGAGTAGCTAAGTGGCTTAGTTGTTAGAGTGATGAGTTGACTTCAGTATCAGTATCAAAAAAATATTTGTTAAGCACAGACTATTTGCCAACTGCTGGGCTAAATGCTTGGGATACAAAAAGTGGCAAAAGACAATCCCCGCCCTCAAGTTGCTTACAATCCAATGGAGAAGATAATATGCCAACAAACATGTGCAATGCAAGCTATCTACAGTATATTTAAGTTCTGAGTTGGTCAATTACTAGCTGTGTGATCTCAGGCAAATCACTTAAGCTCTTGGTGCTTCAATTTCCATATTTGTAAAAGAAGGATTAAAACAGTAAATGCCTCTCATAGGGCCGTTGAGCAGATA
Organism: Phalanger gymnotis; assembly: GCA_028646595.1. NCBI lineage: Eukaryota > Metazoa > Chordata > Mammalia > Diprotodontia > Phalangeridae > Phalanger > Phalanger gymnotis. The sequence goes on from CM053623.1 coordinate 18,996,510, forward strand.
AAATGAAATCATGTCCAGCAAGTCCTTTGCAGACCTTAAAACTCTACAAACACTACGTATTCACTGGAAGTTTTTCAAAAGCAGGAAAGCCTGGTGAGGCTGCTCAAAGACTGTTACATTTGGAGTCAAAGAACTGATCCAAATAGCAGCTCTTTACCTTCCCATCTGTATGACCTTGGGTAAGTCTCCTTTCCTCTCTGGCCTTCGTTTCATCATATGTAAAGTGAAGGGGTGGCATATATACGTATATATTTATACACACACATATACATATGTATTTATGTATATTTATGCAAAATATAAATAAGTCCTATGATGAACTGCACTGGCCATGTATTGAATGAATGTAGCTCTTCTGGCAAAGGGCAGCTGCATCTGATTTTTAAAAGAGATTCTCGAGCAGCTGCTTAGAGACTCAAAATGTTCGGGCTGTCAGGGAGCTCAGAGGTCATGTTGCTTGACCCCTACCCGTGACAGACGAGGAAACTGAGGAGGGAAACGAGAGGTAAAATGATCACTCAAGATCTCATGGGCATTAGTGCCAAAGCCAGAACCAAATGCCCCTTCTCTGACTCCAAATCCAGCCATCTCTCCACCAGTTAACAGATACATTCATTATCTATGAATAGCAATTACCATTACTCCTTCACTTTCTACCATAGTTATTCTCCAAATTCTTCTAGAATGAAGTTTGATGGTGAACAGAAAGGGACTGGTGTGGTGATTTCATTGCTAGAGAGAATTTCTAGATGAGGCAGTAACTCCCTCTGCCAAGGTAGACCAGCCTCTCCTTGGCAATTTCAAGTCTTAAAGGGTTGCCTAGAATATTAAGTGATGTGCCCAGGCTCACAGAGCGAGTATTTGTCCAAAGCAGGACTTGAACTCAGCTTCCGGGCTTTGAGACCAGCTCTCTACCCACTAGGCCACACTGTTTCTATCAAAATATTTTATAAAAAGACAATTTAGATGCTCAGGACTTCTCATAAATGGCCTTGCTCTTCAGTACTCTTGCCCCATGCTTTTTAACTGTTATCTTCCCTTTTCTCATTAAAAAGGGTCTTGTTGCTTGCTTCTATTTCTTTCTCCAGTGCTGAGCACCATACCTAGGAGACAGAAATCTGAATTTCAAAATCTTTCCCTTCCTCTCCCTCTCCCTCTCCCTCTCCCTCTCCCTCCCTCCCTCTCCCTCTTTCTCTCTCCCTCCTTCCCTCATTCTCTCTCCTCTCTCTCTATCTCTCTCTCTCTGTCTCTCTCTCTCACTCTCTCTCTCTCTTTCTCTCTCTGTTTCTGTGTCTCTGTTTCCCTTTTTCTATCTCTCTCTCTCTCTCTGTCTCTCCCTGTCTCTGTTTCACTCTCTGTGTCTCTCTTTCTCCTGACCTTTCTGTGTCCTTATGAAGATAAAATGAAGTGCTATATGTAAAATTCTTTGCTGACTTCAAAACATTCTGTGAATGCTAGCTATTCTTAAAGGCTACCTCTTTATTGCCTACGGCATCTGTTGAATTCCTATCCAGTCCTTAAAGACCAACCCGAAAGCTAATTCCTTCAGGAAAACTTCCCTGAATGACATTCCCCCCAGCAGGGAGAGTGTTGGATTTAAAATCAGTCTCTGAATTCATATCTTGGCAATTTAATATACGTGTGACTTTGGCTAAGTCCTTGAATTTCCACGGACCTCTGTTTTCTCCATTTTAAAGTGAGACAGTTGAACTAGATGACCTTGAAGGTCCTCTAAGATCTTCTGATTCAGTGACTTCACATAGTATTTTATTTTGCATCTCTTTAATGCATTTATCCAATATTAAAGTCAGTATCTTTTCTCTTTTCCTCCTTCCTAGAATTAAAACCTTGGTAGTGCAGGGACTAGTATTACCTAAATCTCTTTTCTCTCTGGGCTTGGGGTAGGGTTCTGCATACTGTAGGTGCTCAATAAACATTTGCTGAATCAATCAATTGCCCCCTTTCCCCATGACTATCAGTTTTCTTGTTCAAGACGGATTTTTTTAAAAGTACATATGTATCTTTGGCTGGATTTTTTCCTATGATTTTTCTGTACTTTTCTGTTCCTAATTTGCATCTTCCCTGTGGAACTTATGCCAAATGCAATTGATCTCCCAGTTTGGGAAAGATTTACATTTTATAATGGGCTGTTTCTTTAGCCTTAATAAATACAGACACTTGGTAGCTGGGCACAATTGCATTTCCCCCTTTGTGAATTGTACTTCATTGCTCCTTAATGTGCAAATCATATGGCTCTCTAATTACTGCCTGTTGGCTTTTCTTTCCAGCCTGGAAGATGAGCAGAGGATGGAGAGCCCAGTAGAAATCCCAGAGCTGCCGTTTCCCTGCCAAGATGGGGACCTGGTAAGGACCAGGGAGTCTTGTATTGGGGGCTGGCTATTTATTCTCACTTCTAGAATGGCTGCTAAATAATACTAGCTCACCTTTAAGACTTTAAGGTTTGCCAAGATCACAACAACCCCAGACTATAAATTGCCTAGAAAATGTGAGACTGCCTTGGTCTACCTCCCCTAGAGGCAGGTAGAAAATTTTGCAAGTTTTGATAGGATCCTAGCTCTAGGTCTAAAATCATACTGTTTTTCCATTTGGTCACTGTAAAGTCACAGACTTTTGTTAGGAGGACTTAAAGCCAAATAAACCTGAGCAAAAAAAAAAAAGACTTGGTAATAAAATTCAGAATTGGTGGGGAGAGGTAAAGATAAGGGAGACTGATGGGGCAAATTGCTGGAGGAGATGGAAGCGGATGGGACAGTAGATCCAAGTAGAGCAATTATCTTTGACTAGCTTTGTGACCCTGGTTGAGCAAGTCACTTAAACTCTCTCTGGATTTTAAAGAGTTTTAAGTCTAGTTGTGTGGAGAGGAGACAGACATAAAACATACTCATATAAGAAGAGGAATGGAGTTGAGCCTAGGCTTTGTAGACTTTAAGCTAAGATCACCTCTTATGACACATAGGCTCTGCCCTCTTGCCAAAGGACATACAGAATCAGATGTTCCTGATTGTTATTGTTGTGTGTTTATGTGTGCATGCAACAGCCAACACTTGAGTGCATTTGACTAATAGCACCAAAGAAGATTAGCCAATAATGTCTAAAAGGGAGAGGATAAAACTTTTGCCTCTCTCATATGCAAATACATGGTGCCTGGCACAGAGTAAGCATGTAAACTTTCCTTTCTTTCTTTCTTTCTTTCTTTCTTTCTTTCTTTCTTTCTTTCTTTCTTTCTTTCTCTTTCTTTCTTTCTTCCTTTGTTCCTTCCTTCCTTCTTTTCTCTCTTCCTTTCTTTCATTCTCTTTCTTTTTCTTTGTTTCTTTCTTCCCTTCTCTCCTTCCTTCCTTCTTTCCTTCCTTCATTTTCTCTATCATCTCTCTCTCTTTCTCTCTCTCCCTTCCTCCCTCCCTACCTCCCTCTCACTCTCTAAAATAGTACAGATTATAATGTGAGTAAAGAAGAGACAAACCTTAAAATTGCACTGAGACTTTTGGGACATACTGTAAATGTGTGTGTTTTTGTGTGTAATATATATATATATACATATATATATATATATATATATATTCACTCCCCCTTGTGACATGCATCAAAGAACACCCCTTTTTACTCACAAGGGAAGATTAAAATAGATGGAAAATCCCCAGTTGGAAATTTTTTTGAAATTTTCCCTTTCTTTTTTCTTCTTATTTGTAGATTGCTTCCTGGGACCAAGGGAAGAAAGAAAAAATTTGAGAACAATAGAAGAAGAAGTTTATGAGCATCTCTGTCATTTTTGTTGACAAATGACATTTTCCCAAGATAGTTTTTTTATAATAATGGTCCAGAGTATAACCAGATACTTAGGTTGGAGAAGAGTCCCAGCAAATAATCAAAACCAGGCTAAGTGAATTGCTAACTTTTAGTGAGGCCAGAGTCCATCCTTTTCTTTAAAACACACATTTGTTCCTCAGGTTGATTGGGGAATCATCTATTTCTTAACAATTGAAGTCAAAAGGAATTCTACCACTTTGGCACTGACTACAATTTCTTTCTTAGGGCTAATCAGATGGTCTGACTCTCATATACCCACCCTCTCTCATCCAGCTGTCCTCCCACACAGATTTCTTCATATGGTGTACGTTGTGCCAAAGCAGCTGCTTAGAAGTGAAACATTCATGGAATGTTAGAAGCAAATGGGATCTTAGAGACCATCGTCCTTCATTTTACAGATGAGAAAAAATAAGATTTGGAGAAAATGACATGCAATTAGATGGGGAAACCATTTACTCTTTCAGGGTATATACCTTGGACAGCTCTACAGAAGGCCATCCCACTACAACATCCTACTTATCATCTCCTTTACTCCAGCTTAGGTCCCAATCATTTGTTACTTGGACTGTTTTAACAAGCCCTAGTTTATTTTCCTACCCTCAGTCTTTCACCCTTCTCATGTTCATCCACTAGGCTGCTCCATGAGTGACCTTCCTAACAATCTTATCTGATCAAGTCATTCCCTTACTCATAAGCCTCAACTGGCTTCCCATTGACTACCAATTAAAGCACAAATTCCCAATCCTGACATTTAAAGGCTACACAGTCTGGTGCCAATATCTTGTTTTTCCCCTCAGTTTATTTTCCCCAACACCCCTTTGTACAGTCTACATTCCGGACAAACCAGACTTCTCCTTATTATCTGTGCTCCTCTTTGTGTGGTCTGTCATGTCTTTAATGGACTTCCCCGTTCACCTTGATCAGCTATAATTCTTTTCTTCCTTCTTAGCATAGTTCAGGTATAACTTTCTCCATGGCTCCATGGAACTGATTCTATCAGTTGCTGGTAGTTGATTGCTTCTTCAATCTCTCCTAGTATTTTATTTGGATGTCATTACTGGATTTTATTTTCTAATCTGTTCAATATTTATCCATGTAAATATCTTATCTCCCTTATCAGACTGAAAGTTCTTTGATGGAAGAGATTGTGTCTTTTTCCCGGGGTCTAATACTATGCCTTGTCCATGGGAGACATTTAAGAAATGTTTGTTGAATGAATGAAAAAGCAAGTCTAACCTCCTTTCTCATCCTACACCCTGCCTTGAGATGAACTTTTTTTTCAACTCACTTTCTTTATGGTCATACATTATACATATATTTATATGTACATATATATATACAATATCATATGCATATATATGTGTATATGCACATACATGCACACACATGTAATTCATGGCCACGTGGCAAGGAGAAAGAGAACCAGCGTTGGACTCAGAAGATGTGGGTTCACATTCCAGTGCTTTATGTTATTGGGTGAGTCACTTGGGGCCTCAGGTTGATTGAGAGTAGGTTGGATGAGATGACCCCCAAAGTCCATGTTAACTCTGAATCTTTGATCCTATGACCAAGTCATAGCTTAGATCCGAACCTCTAATCAAGGAATCCTCTAATTGTTGTACTCTAAAGACCTAAGGCAGTCAGGGCTCCAGTTTGCCTACAATGACTGAGCTGATCACTTTAGATCAAAATGGACTATTTTGATATGGAGACATAGAAACACAAGCTTTTGTGAAATTCGTATTCCCAGTAATGTGAGGAATAACCTTATTATGGGGATGAACACTGGATTTGAAATCAGAGTTGTTGGTTTGGAATTTCTGCTCTTCATGTGGTCTCAAATGGCCTCAAGTGAGTGGAATGATCAGGGCACAGAGACTGGGCATAGCTTGGTCTGGCCAAAAGGAAGTGCAAGTGGAGACTCCCAGCTTCAGAACTATCTATTAGTATAGGACGGTCCTTGAGTGATGGGAAGTGGGATTCATTTGTGTGTTTCAAGGCAGTATGGTGTAATGAACAGTGCTGGCTCAGTACTTTCTGTGTGACCATGGGCAAATCGTTTCTGAAGAACCCGAGTCTGAGTTCCTAATCTGTAAAAAGAGAGGGGGGAAGGTATAAATGAGATGATCCTTCTCATTCTAAATAGTGTGAAAGCATCAAAGGATCAATCATAGATTTAGAAGTGGAAGGGCCTTTGGAGGCTTTGAAGTCCAAACCACTTCATTTCACAAATGAGTAAACTGAGGCTAAGAGAAGATAGGCTGGGATCAAATAGCTATTAAATGTTTGAGGCTGCATTCAAATTCAGGTCTTGGAGATTCTAAGGCCACCACCCTATCTACTATACAAGCTATCAGCCTCATGACATGTTGCCAATGGATGTCCAAAGGTAGGACAACTTGAAAAGAATAATAGACTTGGATTTAGAGTACCCAAGGTCAGAGTCTACTTTACCACACACTATTTATATGACTTTGGTCGAGTCCAGGCCTCATTTTTTTTCTCAGTAAAATGAAAAGAATGTGACCACTGGAATCCCTCCCAGGAGTGGGGAACCTGCAGCCTCAAGGCCACATGTGGCCCTCTAAGTCCTCAAGTGTGGCCCTGTGACTGAATCCAAACTTCATAGAACAAACCCCTTAATAAAAGGATTTGTTTGACTACAAATGCATGACCTATATCGAATTGCTTGTCTTCTCAAGGAGGGTGGGTGGGGAGGGAGCAAGAGAGAGAATGTGGAACTCAAAGTTTTAAAAACGAATGTTAAAAATTGTTTGTACATGCAACTGGGAAATAAGATATACAAGCAATGGGGTATAGAAATCTATCTTGCCCTATGGGAAAATAGAAGAGAAAGGGATAAGAGAAGGGGGGAAGATGATAGAAGGGAGGGCAGATTGAGAGAAGGGTTAATAGGAATACACACTGTCTTGGGGTGGAGAGAGGGGAGATATGGGGAGAAAATTTGGAACTCAAAATCTTGTGGAAGTGAATATTGAAAACGAAAAATAAATTAATTAATAAATAATAATTTTAAAAAAGACTTGTTCTGTAAAACTTGGACTCAGTCATAGGGCCTCATCCAATGACCTAGAAGGCCACGTGTGGTCTTGAGGCCGCAGGTTCCCCATCCCTATCTCATACCTTTAAATCAAACATCTCAATTCTGTTCTGACTTTAAATTTACTTATATACACTAACAGAGGATGGTAACATTCTAATTGGGAGAGACCTGGAATGAAGGTTGGGAGATAGGCTAATTTCCAAATTAAGATTAACTTTGGAGTCCACGTAGACCAAAGGCCTGATTAAATCAGCCTCCAAACTCTCCATTTCTTCCATTGGAGGTTTTGTGGTTGTTGGCTCACTTGTTTGTTTTTTAAATCAGGTACCACAGTCATTATGGCTCTTCTGTTTCACTTAGGCAGGGTTTGTGTGATGCTCCCAATCAGGCTGTTTGGGGACATCTTTCTTATTAAATGAATTTTCCACCCTTCCTCTGTATCTGATTGCCTCTTATCTCCATGGAGGAATGTTTGGAGTTTAAGGTGATAATATCTTCAAGGAACTTTGGGGTTTTCTAAGAATAGTATTTCTTACACACAGGGAGGGAGCACAGTCCTATTATTTACTATCTTTTTCCTCAAATAAGTTTGCCAGAAATGTTAGCTTTTGTGGCCACTTGACAGTACTTCTATGTGATTCAAATCTCTTTTAGAGCACAGTGGTAGCAAATCCCAATGACAGGGCCAAATGCTATTTTTCACCCATCTTAAGATTCCTTTTTAAGAAGCAATGGAGACTTTGTTTACGTCTTAGTGGACTTCTTCATTAAAATGCATGTTTCTTGTGTGTGTGTGTGTGTGTGTGTGTGTGTGTATGATATATATATAATATATATGTATATATGTATATGACAAATTTGTCAACTCAGTTGTTAACACTGTCTCAGCTTCTTTTTAAAATTCAATTTTATTTCATTTCCAGCCCTACATTATCTCCCTCCCACTTCCCCTCCCACACCCTATGGAGAAAGCAAGAAAACCAAAACCTGCTACAAATGTGTATTGTCAAGCAAAACAAATTCTTGAATTATTTGTATTGAATATATACCCACCTCTCTGAATAGATGCTTACATGTATGTACACAAACATATGCATAGATATGCCATACATAGTAGGTATATATATATACACACATGTGTAAATATGTATATGTACACACACACACACACACATATATATACATATATGTATATACAGTATAGTAATATGTGTGTATATATATACTTCGGTAAATATGTGTACATATATGTTATATGTCTATATCTGTATATCTACATCTATCATCAAGGTATCTATTCTGTCTCTCTCCATCTCACTCTCTCCTCTCTCTCTCTTTTTTCTTTGTCTCTGTCTCTCTATATCTCTCTCCACTCTCTCTTCTTCCTCCTCCTTCTCTTCTTCTCCTTTTCCTCTTTCTCCTCCTCCTTCTCCTCCTCCTCCTTCTCCTCCTCCTCCTCCTCCTCCTCCTCCTCCTCCTCCTCCTCCTCCTCCTCCTTCTTCTTCTTCTTCTTCTTCTTCTTCTTCTTCTTCTTCTTCTTCTTCTTCTTCTTCTTCTTCTCCTCCTCCTCCTCCTCCTCCTCCTCCTCCTCCTCCTCCTCTCTCCCTCTCTCCCAACCCCTCTCTCTCTCCACATCAGTGAAATGAGGAGGTTTTCCTGGATGATTTCTATTGTGCCCATTAAAAAGAATTCTATGTTTGGTCCAAAATATTGGTTTGAATTCCAGCTCTAATTGTTGCTAGCACTGTGACCTTGGGTATGTCATTTAATTTCTTTAAGGTTCAGGTTTTTCATCTGTTAAGCACTCTCTGCCTCTGCAAGTTACTGTGAGGGTTGGTGAAGGGAACACACGTTCATCACTTTGCAGAACCTAAAGCATCATGTCCAGGCCACCACCCCTGACTGCCTGCAGGACCTTGGGCAAAGGCCACTCTCCCTCAGCCTTAGTTACCTCATCAGTAAAATAAGATAGTTGGACTAGGTGGCCCCTGAGCTGCTTTCTAGCTCCAAATTATGAGCCTATGATACTCCAGGATAAAAAGCTACAAGCTATATAGTTCATACAGATCTCATAGTTTGCACTCCTTCCTCTCTACAGATAGAGAAACTGAGGTCCATACAAGTAAAATGACTTGCCCAAGGTCACAGAGGTAAATAGTTCCACCCAGTATTCAAACAGACCTCTCTCTTGAGCCAAGGCTGCTACTGTTGCTATAATTTCAAGGTTTAAATTTAAAACTCTCTAACATCCAAATTGACCTTCAAGTTTTCTGTAAATGCCAATTATCACCATTATTGTTGTGGTATTATTAGGGCTAGGGAGTAGACCTGGATCTTTGATGGAGGGAACTCTTGCATGGGGATACTCATTCTGTCCATACCAGGTAGACATTATCTCTTCTTAGTCTTGAGACATTGTTTGGGGGCTATGAGAGTTTGTGACTTGCCCAGGGTCACAGAACTAGGATGTCTCAGGGGCAGAATTTGAACCCAGGTCTTCCAGGTGTCAAGGATATTGCTTTATCCACTGTACCACATGGGTCTATTCAAAGCAGATCTACAGAATTTTTCAAAAGTTATAACAGAATTGCGAACATCACTTGTCAAATTTGTAAACAGACAAGATGTGCAGTTCCAATAAAACTGGGGCACATGGGGAGAGGAATAAGGATCAGCCCTGAGAATTCATAGATCTAGGGAACTCCCAGATGAGAAACTCCCTCTACCAATGCAGGCCAATGCCTCTTAGAATTTTAGAGATTTATCTCATACTGAGATTTTAAGTGACCCCATGTAAACAGGGTAACATCCAGTGTGTATCTGGCAAGACTTAAATCCAGGATCTTTCTGCCTCAAAGGTCAGTTCTCTATTCACTGAAACTTTGCCACATGGACCCTAAACGACTTCATGGTATGTGGGACATACAAAAGCCAATACTTCTCCTATGTCATCATCTTTAACTTCAAATATATTATTAAATTATTATGATTATTGTGAGAACCAAAGATCAGAAAGAAACCTGGACTTAAGATCTTAGATGTAGAGATGGAAGGAGTCTTCAGTCAGTACAACTTTCTCATTTACAGATGAAAAAAGATGAGCCCCAAAAGCAAAGTGCTTTGCTCGTCAGCCAGGCAGCTAAAGGCAGCAGTATTTGAGTTCACTGCCACATTTAACATCTCCAATTCAATGATCTTTCTGTTGCACTGCTCTCATTACAGAGTGATGGAGCATAGAAAGGAGAAAAAAAAAAGAAAAAAGGAAAACTCCTTGAAACCAATTCGTTCCAACAGCAGGGACTCTGGCCAAGTTTCTGAGCCAGGCCGGGGGAGGTGTTCAGAGAAAAAGACAGCATGTTATGGTGGGGCTGGGCTGTGGTATGGTGTATGCCACCAGTGTACACACATTAGTCACGAAACAGGCTATGTGTTTGACGCAGCAAGGGATTCAAGGCCAGAACTGGAGACCTCGGGGAGATGGAGCTGTCAGAAGTATTTCAGGCAGAGACTCAAATAGGGAACAGTCATGGATAGCCAAGCACTGAAAAAATAGAAAGCCTGTATGCTCCCCTTCCCCCAATCACGACTTGGGGGTTCTCCAGTAAAGGGAGGAGACATGTGAGTCAGGAATTGGGAACAGCAGACCAGAAGGAACAGGATGTCCACACAAATTGGATTTTGGATCACTCTCTCCTCCGTTTCTGTCTCTCTGTCTCTGTCTCTCTAGCTTATTCTGTCTGTCTGTCTGTCTCACTGTCAGCTGTCTTCTCTGATTTTGTCTCTCCCTCTCCCTTCTATCTTTCTCTGACTCTCTGTAGAGAGTCTTTCTGTATCTGTCTCTGTCTCTCTTTGTCTCTGTCTCTCTCCGTCTCTGTCTGTCTGTCTCTCTTTCTGTCTTTTTTGATCTCCATCTCTCTGTCTCTCTTTGTGTGTGTCTCTGTGTCTGTCTCTATCTCTGTCAACTGTACTCTCTGTCTACCTCTGTCTCTCTCCCTCCCTTCTTCTGTCTTTCTCTGTCTCTGTCTCTCTGTCTCTTTCTGTCTGTCTATCTGTCTTTGTCTCCATCTCTCTGTGTCTCTCTTTATGTGTGTCTGTGTCTGTCTCTCTATCTCCCTCTATCTCTGTCAATTGTCCTCTCTGTCTACTTCTGTCTCTCTCCCTCCCTTCTTATGTCTTTATCTCTCTGTCTCTCTGTCTCTGTCTCTCTGTCTCTCTCTCTCTCTCTCTCTCTCTCTCTCTCTCTCTCTCTCTGTCTGTCTTTCTCTGTCTCCATCTCTCTGTGTCTCTGTCTCTCTGTGTGTGTCTCTGTCTGTCTCTCTATCTCACTCTATCTCTGTCAGCTGTCCTGTCTGTCTCCCTCTGTCTCTCCCCTTCCCTTCCTCTTTCTCTGGTTTTCTTGATTAGGCAGTACATACAAGAGCAGGTGTTCTGCTTCAAAGGAAAATGGAGATGCTGTTCTCCCCAGCTCTCCTCTGACACAGTTCCCAGGAGGACTTCCCCTGCCTGGGCTTCATTCTACAGTTTCCTCATCTGTAACTTGTAGATGACCTACAAATTCCTTTCTGGCCCTAGATTCTGCTTCAGAATGAGACCTCTTGTCCATTTCCAAACCCTGCCATCATTTCTAACTCCCTTTGCTGTGTTGTCTTGCTTCCCTAGAATGTAAGCTCCTTGAGGGCAGAGACTTACTTGTATTTGTATCTCCAGTGTTGAACACAGTCCCTAGTACATAAGTGGTTAATAATTTTCATTCATTCATTCATTCATTCATCCATCCATTCATTCATTCATCCATCCATCCATCCATCCATCCACCCATCCATCTGCCCAAGGCAGACTGCATCTGGAGTATTGTGTTTAGTTCCAGGCACCACATTTTAGGAAGGACACTGCTTACCTGATACATATGCAGAGGAAAGTGAACAGTAGGGCAAAGGGTCCTATGATTATGTCATAGGAGGAGCCATTGGAAAAAATAGATGGTAGGGTCCATTGCAAGTCATTGGATTTGGATTCAGAAGACATGGGTTTAAATCTTGCCTTCTGTCACTTACATGTGGCATTGGGCAAAGGATTCATTTCCTTTGTCTGCTCTTAAGTTTGCTCCTCTCCAAAATGAGGGGGTTGAAACTAACTGATGTGTGAAGGTCCCTTCTAGCTCTGAAATTCCTTCTCTGATCACTTGATGGCATCTCTTACATATAGGACAATGTTACCAGAGAATGTCAGACCCTTGAGGGCTGTTAGTATTTCCATATAGAATCTACCAGTGCCTGGCACATAGTAGAGGTGTAAGAAATGCCTATTGAATTATACTGAATTGAATTAAACATTTCAAAGAAGGGGCTAAGAGGGAAAAGCATACTCTGTGTCTCTATTAGATAGGATAATGAGGTCATTATTTTTTTAAAGGACTATCCTTAAACACCACACTATTGGTTTGGTTTTCAATGTATATTTCCCATTGTCTTAACAAATATCAAGATGGCATGTGGAATCAGATCTTCCCTTCCATGCAAGGTATTCAAAATAGCAAATATCTTAAACTATGAACATTTTAATGAAAATTTGGATATGGATTGACCAAAGAGGATGGTTTTATGTTACATCCTAAAGCCACTGATGAACAGACTACAGACAGGAAGAAATTCTCACAGCGTCAGCCCTTCATCCAAATCACTCTCAACCCCCAAATCACAAGAGTCTGGGAACTGTCAACCAGAGGGTCCTGGTTGGTGTCCACAGGCATATACGTATATATGTGTATGCCAGGGCTAGGGAAGAGGGAGGTAAGGGGAAAAGAATGAATCTCCAAGGTAAGTCAGCCCCCAAGCAGTTTACAATTATATGGAGAGGCAAATGAGCTGCCACTTCAGAGTAGAGGCCCCTGGTATAATGTGATCCATCTGCTCAGGTCATTTCCTGAGCTTCAGCCATGTGGGTGGTCTCCCAAGGCTGCCCAGCCAAAGCTGCTCAGCATCTATTTTCTACCAGAATATGTCTCAGTCATGGCTGTTGCCAAACTCTAACTGTGGCTCTAAAAATGGCATCCCCTTGGGGAGTCTACTACCTTTGTTTCCCCTCTTTCAAATAATGTTGCTTGCCTTTGCTCTCAATTTAGACATGAAGAAGACATCCCCATGTTCACTGGATGCTTAATAGTGAATTAGGATTCAAAGGGAAGTGGCCAAGTCCGTCGGCATAAAGGTTTGTGGAAACTGAACGCTGGGCTTTTTGGTTTTAGTTTCCAAGTTCACTGGCCTCCAATCAATATTTTTGTTCCTATTGTCATTATATGGGTTCCAGTGATTTTTGAATGGAAAGAGCGTTGGGCAGTGGAGGACCTGGGTTCAAATTCAGCCTTTGTCACTTATTATTGATGTAACCAATGGTGTAACCTTGGTCAATTCACTTCTCCCATGATCTAGAATTGGAAGGGACCTCAGAAGTCAGGACAACCCCCGCCTTTTAGAAATAGAGAAACTGAGGTATACCTGACGCAATGAAGTCATTGCTGACTCATTGGACTCCTTTGGTGTTGTTAACAATGTACATAACCAGGTAAGTATCCACACGTGTATATGTATGTATGTATGTGTAGCCACTCAAACATATAATCTGTTGGGAATGAAAACATACCAACGCTATAATCTCCGCTCTCTAAATACATTAACTTTCCAGGAAAATTATGAAACAATAAAACAAAAGAAAGAGGTGCAACATTTTAAATTTCCTTAACATTTGTTGCTCGATATCTCTTAGATTCACTGGATGCCAGTAAATCCCAGGGCACATTCTTGGGTGTGTGTGTGTGTGTGTGTGTGTGTGTGTGTGTGTGTGTGTGTGTGAGAGAGAGAGAGAGAGAGAGAGAGAGAGAGGGATTCAGAAGAAATGACACTGGATTTGGAATCAGAAGGCAACAGTTAGAAGTCCAGCTTTGCTACTTATTACCTGTGTGACCTTTGGCAAGATACGACCTCCTGGGCCTCAGTTTTTTTTTGTACACACACACGAAAATAAATAAATAACAGAAGGGGATGGGTTGGACTGGATTTCCTCAAGGTTCCTTAAGTTCTAAGTCTCTGACCCCTATGGCTGGTATGTTTTAGATACAAATCTTAGCTGGAAACAGGAGACTGGGCCAGAAGACTTTCAGATAAGATTGTTATCTGTACTTAGTATTTTTTTTTTAAATCTTAAATCACTACATCTGTTAAAAGGTTCACAATAACAATTGTACCCTTTGACCTAGCAATTCCATTGTTAGCATTCTATTACAAACATAAAATGGAAGAAAAGACCTACCTGTCCCAAATCATTCATAGGTGTATGATTTCATTCATTCAGTCAGTACTTAGGCATTCCTCAGATACAGACATTCCCTCCATGGTCTTTGTTATTAGATTTTTTTCTTTTTACGTAAAGCCAACATTCGCCTCCTATAACTTCGAATTCTACCTACAAAGTCCCTCAGGAATCAGCCTTGGAAGAGGCCAAAAAATTTTCCCGTGTTGGTTGCATTTTCTTTTTCACACTGAAAAACTGATCCCAACAACTTTCATTCAATTCCATGCCTTCATTTGGAAAACTTAGTCATTTCCCCTTCTGAGTTTCTTATTTCCCCCTTCCTGGAGATCCATTTTAAAGAACTGTAGAAAAAGAACTGTAGCCTCAAAGGAAGAGTAACTCAAAGGTATGGATGTATTGGGAAGATATTGAAAAGAATAACAGATGTTTATTTCACGCTCTGATCAACTCTTATTTTGGTGTGTGATCAAAACTGGCATGGTTGTATGTATTTGTAGGGAACTTGCTTTACTACCTTGAGCACATGAGCTCAAAGAATTGTTAACTGGAAATTTTGGCGTTTGAGGAAGCTACAAATCAGATTAAAAACAAATTCGGTTGCACATGTAAAGGACTATAGGACACATAGCCCTGGGGGGAGACAATAGAGATTCCAGGACACCAGGCTCTGTGGACATAGATTACAGTAAACAGCAGGGCCACTCCTGGGAAGGCCATAGTTGGTGAGAGAAGAGTAGTTGTAGTGCTGGGGGAAAGGGAATGCCACCCTCTGCTAGCTTCCCCTTTTAACTCGTTATTCTTGCTTCTTAGCTTAGGTTTCTTTTGTTTTCTGCTGCTGAAACATAATTGCTTTCAGTGTCCTCTAGGTTTTTTTTTTTTTTCCTACCGTGGGACCAAGGCACAGCTGCCTAACCCTAGTTACGGTTATGACCTGTAGTCATATGTAACCAAGACAATGCGGATCCTACAGTCTCTGACAAAGTTAATTCTGTTCTTTGTAATGTTATTGAAAATGTTTGAAATGTTACTGAAAATATTCCTTTCTACATTGGCACAGTAAACCTTTCTAAATTTACCTCTAGAGAATCTGCCAATGGGGGAGGGGTACCCATGTCATCGAACTTCAATTCCCTTATTTGTAAAATGAATATAAGAATATAACTTTCCTCACAGGATTGGAACAAGGAAAGAGGTTTATAATGTGGGTCATTTACATTACTATCCAACTACCAGCCTTCCTTGTGGAATGTAGGGTCCTAAAGTTGGGTGTGTTCCTGGAGGTCAGCTAGTACAACCTCTCAGTTGCATATGGGGAAACTGAGGGAAAATAGTTTAAGTGACTTGTCTAAGGTCACCCAGGTAGGAAGTAGCAAAGTCAGGATCTGAACTCAGGGACTCTAATTTCGAAACCACTGTTCTTCCCTCAATATCTGCACACTTATTATATTCCCTAGCAGAATGTAAGCTGTTTGAAAGTAGACATAGTCGATCTTTTGGGGGCCTTAATATCTCCAGTTCTTGTTATGTAGCTGGGTTTAAAAAAAATGCTGAGTGGAATTAATTTTCATTATTTATAGGGCAACTGACATTTTGCAAAAGGGTAAAGAAGCCTATGATACCGCACTGCCCCCTAGTGGCTAATTTCCTTGCTATTGCAGTACTCATTGGGCTGGTAGCTTTGAGGATTTTAAATCAATCCCATTCTTCCACAGTGAGGGAAAACCTCCCTAGATATAACCTTAAGTGATTTAACTGTCATTCTCATCTGTAAAATGGGTACGACAGAGGCAATAACCTCATCCCCTAAAGAGATCTCATATAAAAATAAATCTGATGTAAAGAATTTGAGGTCATTCCCCTCTTCTACCCCCCACACCCTCAAGTTTCGACCTCCAAACTTATGTGCCTTCAGCTTTCTTGGAGGAAGTCTTCGAGGCTGGCAATGTCAGCCTCATTTTTTCCTAAAAGTAAGTTGTCTCAGGAACATGGAGGAAACTAGCAACCAGAGAGGGACTGAAGATTAGCAAAACACTGTGTGCTACCCTAAGGAAAAATACTACAAAACTCAGACATATGTCTGAAGAATTAATGTCATTTCACAGAAGCATTTACAATTCTAAAGGAATCCAAATGTAACCCCCCCCCCCATCTCCAGACTTTGAATTATGCTGGAAAAGACCTGGGATATCACCCCATGTTTTATGGTAGAGGATCCGAATCCCAGAGAGTGTAAACGTCAAAGAACACACAGTCTGCATTCTTATTTTTTCTCCACGATCAGACAATAGTACAATGTAGGCAGACTCAAGTAACCTACTTTCCACTGGATCACCGATCACAAGGCATTGACCAACCTGGCTTTGGTTACTTCTGCTCATTATCCATAATGAGGATTATGCTGGTAAATGTTTAATAACCAGTTAACTGGAAAAAGAAAATGTATGTAAGACCCACTTTCCAGTTTAAGCAGTGTTATGGACATTTTCTTCATCACTTTCTTCTCCAGAAAATCAGCAAAACAACAAATCAAGCCTAGACTTGTAACCTCTGCTGATGTCTGGGGTATAAAATTCACACCAAAAATTTAATGATCGATCATCTCCTAAACTGACAGGGGCCAGCTTCAGCACACCCAGAGAT
>CM053623.1:19013846-19046384 GCA_028646595.1 Phalanger gymnotis
AGTCACCAATCCACACCCACACAGGTTTCACACCTGACAGGGCCCTGGGCCTGGGGCTTAGCACTTAACAGCTGAAAGTACTTCCACTCAAAAGAAACAAAAGCCATGCTAATGAGACAATTTTGCTTAACAACACATCATCAGAGTCCTCTTTGGGAGCCATGGGGAGAAGAATGAAATTTAATTTCTAAGGTGCAGGGAAGAAATCTGTACAGCTTATCTACACAGAGATCTTGTGGCACAGCAGACAGAGCATTGGGCCTAGAATTAAGAAGATCTGAGTTCAAATCTAGCCTCAGACACTTACTAGCTGTGTGACTCTGGGCAAGTCACTTAACCTCTGTGTGCCTCAGTTTCCTCATTTGTAAAATGGAGATAATGACAGCTCAAATCTCATAGGGTTGTTGTGAGGATCAAATGAGATATTTGTTTAAAAAATAATAAAATACTTATCACTGTGACTAGCTGTTATAAGAGGATTAATAAAGTGATTATTAAAATCCTTAATAAAAAGATTTGTTCTGTGATGTTTGGATTCAGTCAAAGGGCCAAACTTGAGGACCTAGAGAGCCACATATGGCCTCAAGGCCAAAGGTTCCCCATCCCTCACCTAGCATATAGTAGGCACTTAATGAATGTTTCTTTCCCTCCCCCTTTTAGAGTCCAGGCAAAGATTGTATCTCTTTTTACTTAAGTACCTACTTTCTGTAATTTCTATGACTGGGACTAGGTGATATCATACATTCAAGAGAAGAAGCACCCTGCCGATAAAGAACAAAACCATTCCCTCATAAATGGAAGTATTGGTCAGATGGAGAGATGGTGATTTCATTCTCTGTTATATTCTTTCCATGAAAGTTAAGTTGACACTTGATGGTGAGTCATAAAGTAGATGTAAGCATGATGATATCTAGACTGGAACTAATGGGACCAGATGAAAATTAGGCAGTAGTCTCTTGGGAAAGAAATTGGCTAAAGACACAGGGTTAGTTCATAGAACTTCAAATATCCTTCATTCATTGCCATTTGACGTTCATTTATAGGATCCTAGGTCAAGATCATGGAGGACCACAGATGACAGATGTAGAGCTCTAAGTCACCTCAAAAGCCATTCATTTTATAGGGAGAAGAACTGAGGCTGATGGAGATTCAGCAACTTGTCAAGGCCACACAGATGTCAACTATTTGTTGGCATGGGATTTGGACCCAGGCCAGTTCTCTTTTCACAAGCTTACCCTTTGTAAGGATATTGTGTGAAACATACAAATGAGCCCCTCTCACTAGCCTTCAGGACCTGACAATCTAGCAGGGACAGAGAGATCTAATAGTCTAGGGCTAGATTGCATTGAATTACCCATGGTGATGCCTTCTTTCGCAGGTCTGGGCTTCCCAGGGAGTTCACTCTTAGTTCAGCATGGGTCCTTCAAGGCCATGTAGTCATCTCTGGCTAAAACTGGACATGGGATTCTCACAGGGAAACCTGAAAACTTCTAAGAACATAACAACTAAAATTCGGGAAATTTTTACCAGTGTAGAGATGGGCGTGAGCCTTAAGTAGTTCTGGTGAATTTTGGGAATTTGCCAAATCGTTAATCTGAAGAGTCTAAGAAATCTCTAGACCTTTAGTACGATGCTATCTTGACAATGTACTCTCACCAAAGATACTCTGCTGAGTTATGATATAGCTGATATGTGACCTCAATGCAGAGCTTTAACTAGGGTGGATTGATAGGAGCTTCACCTCCAGGTGTTGAAATATATAGGGGGTACTGATAACAGGTTTACTCTTTCAGTATGTTTGTAACAACAAGGGTGACTAGCAGTTTGGCTATTTGGTTAAAATAGGAAGTTCTCACTTGGTAGCTTCCTCTCCTTTCTATTGGCCACACCCTCCCTGGAGTGAACTTCTGCTTCTGCCCACCTTGCTGTCTTTTCCTGTGACCTCTTAGGAGTAGTTTTGGTCTTTCTTGATGTATATACCTCTCCAAGTTCCAAATGAAGAAATATTCTCTGCCCCTTGCCTTGGGTGTAAGTCATGGCTCTCTCATCAGGATGACTTGTGTCCTCCAACAAGGGCCTTCTAATCTGTTAAGCAGCTAGTTCTGCCAGGGTTTGGCCTGATCTAGGGGGTAGAGGGTATGACTGATGAGATTTCAGCTTTCCAGTGAGGTCAAAAAACACCAGAGTGTGGAAGCGGAAGCTCTTCTGTTTGGGATTGAGCTTTGGATACCAATGCATAATGATAGCAACACATAAGAAAAATTCCGTATTAATGATGAGGATAAAAAAATTTCTTCCCTCTCACATAGCTAAAACAAAAGCATCAGATCTTAGATCCAGCCCAATCTGATCACAAGAAAAGTATATGGATTCATCAGGAAGCCATTTCGATTACTTCAATTATTAAATATTGAATATTGACTATATTAAACTTACCATTCCCCAGCTCCTCTATGCTTCTTTGACTCCAGGCTGCTTAATGCTACTAATAGCTAAATAGTACAGGGGACAGAGTGCCAGACTTGGAGTTAGGAAGACTTCAGTTTAAACCTAGCCTCAAGAACTTACTAGCTATGTGACCCTGGGCAAGTCACTTAATCTCTGCCTGCATCAGTTTTCCCATCTGTAAAGTGGGGATGGTAATAGTACCTACCATGGAAGATTATTTTGAGGATCAAATGAGAAATGAAAGTGCTTTGCAAACATTAAAGGGCCAATGAAATGCTATTTATTCTTACTCTAGCTTGCAGACCACTTCTCCTTTGGTTCTAAGGGCTAAACAATGAGCACCAAAGAGCATTTCACCTAATGAGGTACCCCTTTCTCCTGAAGGGTCACAAAGCTGGGAAAAATTTTCTCTTTGCTTTCGGGCAGAGAGGTAATGTGGTATAGTGGATGAAAAGCTGGCTTCTGAGCAGGAAGACCTGGGTGCAAATCTAGCCTCTGACAAGCTTGTTGGGTGATTCTGGGCAAGTCACTCAACCACTGGGTTCTAATGAACTAGTGAAGGTGCTCATCTGCATTGGCCCAGGGAGTGTCTTCACACAAGAGTTCTCTCTATTAGTGAATAACAGGTTTAGTCTCTTTCCTTTTTCCCTTGGTAGCTACCTTGCACACAGAAACTTCACCTTTTCCTCTTGGGCTCTGAGGGGAAGGTGGGAGAAGTCCCCTCGAGGCCATCCAGTAGCTATTGGACAGCATTTCAGAATTTCAGTCTGTTCTTCCTTAGTCAGAAATACCCTTGGCAATGTTATCACCAGTATGATGTGATTTGCATAAAAGTGTACATTTCTAAGCATCATAATCCTCGCGTGGAGACGTATTCCTCGTCTGTGACAACTTTCCTGTCCCAAGCTGAGATGATCATTCATTCTTTCCTTCATTCATTATTTGGGTTTGGTTTTGCATTTTCTTTATTAATGTCTTTTATTAGGTACGGATACAATGGTCCCTTTTGTCTATCCCTATCTGCCTATCCATTTAATCTCCTCCTCTTCACAATGGCTTAAAAAAATTCACAAAGAACTGAGACTGCACTACAATGTAACCTCCATCATCCTGGATCTCCAATGGCTCCAAACTAGTAACTCTTAGTCATTAGGGTGATGGAGATCCTTTAAAATGAAGGACACACCTGCCCCAGAAGAGTCCTTTCTTCTTTTACTGTGACCTTGACCGTGTGACGTTGAACAAGTCCACTTCTCTATGTCTCCGTTTCCTCCACTGTAAAATGAGAGGCACAGGGGACTAGATGACCTCTAAAGCCCCTGTTAGCTCTAAGTGTATGATTCTATGGCCTCTCTTGGGCCTCAGCTTCTCTATTTGAAAACGATGACCTCTAAGTCTCCTTGTGGCCCTAAATCGATGACTTTATGATCACAATTTCCACAATGGAGAGTGCTGGCATGCCTAATTTAAATCTTCTCTGATTCCTCAGTCCCCTGCTCCCCTGCCCGCTGTCTCTTTCTCTGTGTGTGTGCTTGAGAGATTCCCAATAGAGCTGTGCACAAACAACAAAAGGCTCTGGTTTTGTTTTCATTTTTTATTGAAAGCTTCATCAAAGAAAACAGAAGTTTAAACCTAACATCCACTGATCTACAGAAAGCCCAAGGAGTGGGGGAAATGGTAGCTAGTCGGACTGTGGTACAAATGGAAAAATAAAGTAAGAAAAAGAAAAAAAAAGACAAAAGAAAACCTGAAACACCTTAGCATTACAGAACTTTCCATGACAATCAGAGACAGCAGGACAAAAATGCTCTTTGATAAATAAGGTTCATAACTGAATGGCATTCAGAGGTTCAATGGTCTAGGATTTGGTTACCATGAGGTCTGCAAAGATGCTTTAAAGAAGCCATGTCCCATTCTAATAGAAGCTAATTTTTCATCAGCACAACATCAGGCATGTTTTTTGTTTGCTTATTCTTAGCTTTGTGGTTCCAGTTATATCCATGGATTTTCTCATACACAGAGGATTGTCGTTCTGTTTTACTGTTTTTCTTTTCCTCCCTTTGAAGAGGGATGCATTTTCTAAGTGACTCCCTGATGCCTAGGAACTAGCCCATTTTTTCTGCCAAAGAATCAGAATGAAAAAAAAAAATTATAATGTGAGACAAAGCATCTTTAGCAATATTCTGTTACCAAGGAGCTTAGAAGATGCCCAACTGGAAAACTGAAAAAAATAAGTAGGCATTATTTTCATTTGAAGCTATTGTTAAGATCTACCAGAATATAGAAATCATTGTGCCATGATACAGGAAGGAAAAGTCACTCAAAGCACAAAAACTAAGCACGTCCTTCTTAGAGATTTAAAATTTGAGGCCTATTGGCCCAACAGTTGATGTTCCACTCTCTGATAAGTGAACCAATTTCATTTTTGTCCTGGTCAAAAGTATAGAGATGTCAAAGAAATGACAACAGTGAGGGAAGCCAAATCGACATCTCTGCTTTTAGCACCTTTCTCCCCCATTGATCATCTTCAAAGACTCTAGTTAGCTCTCCACAAATTGTGGTGAATAGGGACAAGATGGGTTGGGTAACTGAGTCACAGATAAGCCCAATATACCTCATCGTAACCAAAGATGTCAACCTAACATGTTATCAGATGATTTGATGAGTAGTAAATTGGACTGATTTCATTTTTACCTCCTTTCTGTTTCACTATCCACCATTCCCTGGAGGTAGTACAATGAACAGCGCCATTGCCCAAGGGTGGACGGAAGGAACTGAGGATGAATGGATTCCTTTGTATAATCAGAAATCATGGCAGTAAGCCTCAGCAGTGAATGTTATCAGTGGCTGGGCAGACCAGGGTGGAATAACTGATGTGGGAAATGGTGGTGATCGTATAGAGGCGGTGTTTTCTGGAGGACTTGAAGTGGCTTCCTCCTATGCTATATCTCCGCTATGTACTGAATTAGGAATGATAGGGAACCAAAGGACACTGCTGATATTATCCATCCTTGGCAGTGGCATTTATGTATAACCATCAAGTTCAAACAAAAGAAATCATTAAACCTGATGGGAGGGGGTGGGTGCACTAAGTAGCAGCTGATGAGCACTCACTGGGCTTGGTGGTAGACTTTTGGACTCTCATTGCACAAAGTACCATGAACAATAGACCAACCACTGGAACCATCCCTGACCAAGAGCTCAATAATAGGAACAATTTTACCTTGAGGAAATTTTTTGACAACAAATTCTAGTTGAGATTGACTGAAACCCAAGTCTTTTCCAAAACCATAGTTGGTGTCACCATCAAGATAGATCGATTCATTACTCTCAAGTTCATTACACTCTGGATGCAGGATGGACAACTGGGAGGACGGGGCAATGAGCCTATGAAAATTTTGTCATCCAACTTCTCCTTTAATATTCAATAAGAACTTGCCAGCCCAGCTGAGTTTAACTGATGCACCCTGGACTAGCAATGAAATCCAAATCCAAATTTCATCCTTTCCTGCCCTAGACAACATAATATAGGTCAAAATACTATGACATATTAAAAAAAGGCTTTATTACAATGGAAGTTTCCTCAAATGGGTTGTATATTGGTACGCACATAAATAAATAATCTCCCTTCATTTTATTTTTGCTCATATAAAAACCATTTAACACTTACTAAAGATTTTCTTTCCTGAATAGCTCTCCTTTTCGGCAATGGTTTATATACCCACTTTAGAACAAAACTTTTGTTTTTCTTTAAAAACATATGTCTAGCTTTGTTTGGTTAGTCATTTAATCTGTTCCAATGAATCCATTTAATCTACTGAAAAAAAACAGGAAGATATTATACCCTGGGGGTCCAAATTGAATCAAGTTCCCCTGAAATCCACATTTCATATAATGGGGGCTACTCAAAATGGGCCACCATTTTTATGCATGTGCAAGAACCTTGGCAAGAATTCTAATGAAGACTGGCACCAACATTCTAGACAAACAGAATCTAGCCAATGAATCAAGAACACAAGAGCAAATTTAGGATCAGACTGGTTGGAAATCCTTTAGTCAACTAGTATAATCAGATTTTATATATAATCAGGAATTCTAAGAGTCACAAGGCAGACTCTGTTACCACCATTTATTTGCATATTCAGTTGCCTTATAATCCCTCTGTGACCTCATGTTTCCTCCACAAGGAGATATTTAGAAGCTTCTAGTTATCATATACATTTTCCCTCTGACAACCTCTCATCTTTGTGAAAAGAAAATATTCATTTGTGTTCCACTGACTGTTGATTACAGTTTGGATGTGACAACAAATATTTATGGAGATTTTAGTTTGTTCCCATATTTTAAAGTCAGACTCTCTTGCCCAAAGACTTTAAATAACTCTATCATTCAATCAGGAATCTCCTCGCATTGATATGAAGACCAATTGGACAATTGAAATTGCAGGCCAAATGCAGAAACTCTATTGACCCATAGCATTTGGACATTGACTTTGTTTTTAGACAATGGTGTTCTTAAAGAATTTTACCATCTCTGCACTTAAGTTTATAAGCTTATCAGGGGTCCTACCATTTACCACTATTTCTAAGCAAACACAGCCAGGTTGGTTTTCTTGTGTGTGTTTTTCCCTCTCAAATAGCGCCTTTCCTAGGAACTTACTATTGCTTACCTGTGCATGCTGCTATTTTTCAGGTTTGGTTTGACACTTGAGAAAATTCATAGGTCAGAGGATGGAGAAGGGTGAGCTAACTCATATATGGAGAAGAAATATTTTCCCTTTCCTTTTTGGTATGAGATGAGAACTTTGACAGTGTGGCACAAATTAAACAATTTGAACACAAAATAAATACACGGCAGTGGTCAAAATGTTTGATGGGCTGATTTCCTTTTGCCCCAATTGGCTTAATAAAAAAACAAAACAAAATTATTTTGCTTTTCAATTGCTGGGGAAAACAAAAGAAAGCAAAACGAAAACCCAACAACTTCTAAAGATATAAATTAGACATCAGGGTTTTGAATAGAAACAGGAAGTGACTTCGGCATATTCATCAGCCACATGGTAGCTACCTTGGAATCTCATTATCCAAAGCAAATGAGACTTTTCTTTGTGTCACAGGGATTTATAAGGAAATAGAATAAAATTAAGTTGCTTTCTATCCAATTCAATTATTCTCAGGGAGAATCCATAATTATACAAGGAGTTTTGAAGAATGGGAAGGAGAAAATAAATGGAACTGGTTTGAAAGATCCTTTGTACCTCTCTATGGGCAACTCTGCAATGATAAAACCCAAGTTGGTGCCATCTACAAAATGCCAAAGGAAAAAAAAGTACAAACCTCAGAGAGAAGGTGATAAATGAAGGGGAAACCTAGAGGCACCCCCCCACCTTAACCTATGGAAATATTATAAGATAGTAGGGACAAACAGGTAGTAGCTTCTCTCTGGAATGAGTGTTGAATTGAATTATAGAAGCCAATTATTCGAGGGGTCTTTTCCCTCAAATTAAAAATTAAAATTAAGATATAGAGAAGCACCATTACTTGAAATCATTTTTGCTTGGGTTTAAAGGCATTTCTTTCATAAGAACTTCAGATCAATTTCAGAACCACAGCTTTTATTTAAGTGGATTTCATTGGGATATGATTGACTTCTTTTTCTTTTAAATTAATACTGTTTCCTTTTTCATAGTAGTTATACAAAATGACCTCATTACAACTCATTCCTTTGACTCAGTAACTTATTTTTGTCTTCTAGCCCACCCACCAATTCTTTGATCCCAGTGTCTCGTTCAGAAAACAGTACTACTATCAAAGTCTTCTCAATTAACAACATTTCACTGCCCTGGATTTCCGGTAAAATGTTGCAGATTTCCCATGGATGTCTTCAAAGAACCATGTACAATCGTGTCTCATTAATGAAACTGCATTCACTTTTGGACCTAATTGGGCATCCACCAACTCCTTTGGCTTAGCTGATCTCCAGGACCTGGTCCTTTTGGTTTTTGTTTTCTTAAATCATACTAACTTTTGATTGTCAACCAGCATATTAAGAGCTTATCCAGAATTCCATTAGGAAAAAATCCCCTTATTTTTAGTATTCCTACCTGCCCAGGAAAGTTAAATTGAGAAAAAAGTCCAATTTTCCCCTTTTCTTTCTGGCAACCATAGCCTTCAAAGATGCAATGAAAAAAAATTAGAAGGGAGGCAACTCTGTCTCGCCTTTCTCTTAATTTCAGAATCAAAGTTGCTACCCATGCTGGACGAGATGAGCAGATGAACCAAAGGGGTGACAGAATTCAGAAGGAAGACTTTCTTTACAAAGACAATGAGACATTCTTTAAGGAGACCACCTACCATTCCACAGACTTTTTTAGGGAGGGGGGAAGGGGAGAGGTGACCTTTTGAAATATTCCCCCCCCCAGAAGAGTTTATAGTCCAACATGCACAGAAAGAAAATTCAGCCTTATAGGCAAATGCCTCCTAATAGAGGTGGCCCCCACTATGGATTGCGCTGTACAAGAGCATAGGCGAAAAGCTCATGGAAATGAAAGCCTTTTCGGCAACATTAGTTGGTGCCTGGATCTTGTCCTGTTCTGATTCTCAACTGAACCCAACAGGTCTGGGGTTCCTAAGCCCAACTAATGTGCAATTTTCTTTATAAACTCTGCAGTATGTAAAACACCAGTGGAATATAGGTTAAACAAACATGAAAATAAGAACTGGTCCGGCCATGTAGGTCAAATAAAGATTTTTTTTTAAAGAAGAGGAAAAAAAAAGAAAAAAAACACAAAAGAAAACCTCTATCTTCTGGACTGCGTTAGGATGTCACTTCATCTTTGGTATAAAATAGGCCATCCATAGGCTGCATTTGATCACAACTAGGAAAGACTACAGAAATTGTCAACAATTTCTTCTATCTATTGCTTTTTTTTGCACGTTTTTTGACCATAAGCTCCTATCTACTTAAGTTTTTTTTTTCTTTTTTTTTAATGCTCTTAAGCTAGGTTTTGCAATGTGACAAGCAAAGCTGACTAAAAACTTCTTAACGCTCATAAAAAAGACTGCAGGTAAAAAGCACAAGGGCTTTTGTCAGCGATCACGCCTTGGAAATAAAAAAAAAATCTGCATCCTGCCCCCCCCCCCCAAATCCCGTATCATTTCGAATGCAGCCATTTGATTGAACCAATGTCAATAACTTTCCTGTCGATCATGTTTCCTTTCTAGAATGATTCCTGTCAACACTTAAGACAAAGTTCATGAAAAGTCCCAGCTTTTTTTTCTAATCCTTGCAGTTGCCACGGTTCCTTTATCAACAAATTTTCTTCAAACGAAGAAAAACATTTTCTTTTCAACTGTACAGTTTATTTTTTTCACCCTAAAAACTCAGAGTCTATTAAACTTCTGCACCAGTTGAAGCTGGCTCAAAGCAGTCTTTTCAAATTTCCTTCTCCGTTTTTTTTTTTCTAACAAGACGTGGACAGCTTGCCTGGAGAGCCTCTGACGTCCTTAAAATTAAGGCAATTAAGATTCAAGATAAACCTTACCTAAACATTTCTAAGAAAAAAATTAAAAAAAAAAACAATGCACTAGAGTTAAAGAAGGGAAAAAAAGAGAAAGTAGCTTAATTATTGAGGAAGACAAGGTTTTCATCTCAGCTCGCTCCCTCTTGACATCATCAGATTCGATGTTGTTTTATTTTTTTTAAAAAAAAAAATCTATCTACACCTTCAGGTAAATTCTGAATCCAAATGTTCATCCAGATGAAATGTCAACCCCCAGTGTTTATGTTTTTTTTCCCCCTCTGGGTTTTTTCTTTAATTAAAAAAAATTATAGCAAAAATAAAACTGTCAGACTACATGACGGAACCTTTCGCACAGCACATAAAAACACTTGGGTTTTTTTTTTTCATTGGGTAAAGTAGAAAATGAAAAAAAAAAGCATTCGGTTGACGCCTGTGCAAACTGGAAGCCAACTCCTTGTTCAATGAAGTTTCTCCATTCAAGGCAAAGTTTTCAGATCGACATTCTTCAGTCCTGTTTATTGTCTGTAAAAACAATTGAATTAAGATAGTCACTAAGTCACAACAACTTAGAAGAGTCTCCTCTCTTCTTTTCCACCTGGATCCTTTTAAACAGGATCCAAGTCAAACCAACTCTAGAGGCACTTAAATAAGTCTTTAACATGAAGATGGCTACCCAGGAGTGCTCTGCTTATCAGAGAAGGCCACATTCAGGGATATTTAAACACTGAACTGATTTGTACACTCTCTCACCCACATGTACATACACCTAGAGGCCATGAATTTAGCACTTATTAGGAGATACTCTTGTCATCCCTCAAGTCTAGGACAAACCTGGACACACAGTAGGTTCTTAATCTATACTTATTCGCATATGAAATATGGTCTACTCTACGGAAAAGAGAGGCAAGCAAAAACAATTTTCATAATAGTATGTTTACCTACACAATGACTAGACTCATCATTTGTAAGATTTATCTGTCAGAGTTCAGATAATGGCTCAGAATATAAGTTGTTAACATGTCTATTTCAGGCCTGACTTTTTATGAGGCCAGCCATGATTAAGATTGGCTGACTGTTATCACTTCTGTCCATAGTTCAGGTTTGAGTTGAATATATGTGGAGAAGCATATTTGCCTCCAAGCAGAATTTCTGTTAGATTTGGTTCACCAAAACCTTTGAAATATCGGTGAACCATTTTCTGATGGTTTACCATCTCTTACTCATGGCAAGATGCAGCCAAAGGATCACAGCTTCATGATTTCCCAACAGCTCGATTTTATTTTGAATTTCTATCCCTGGGCCCTAAGCACAGTGCCTTTACATTTAAAAAAAAAGCAATCTAGACCCACGATTGCACTAGTATAATTAATAATTAATAATAATAATACTAATAAACATTTATACAGCACTTTAAGTATTACAAAGCACTTTCCATGTGTTACCTCATTTGATTCTCTCAACAACCCTGGGAGGTGGGTACTCTTATTATCCCCCTTTTACAGGTAAAGAAATTGAGTCTGAGAGAGGTTAAGTGATTTTTCTATGGTCACACAGCTAGTGAGTATCTCAGGTCTTCTTGACTCCAGTACTCTATTTTGCAGTGTCATTTAGTTGCCTAGGCTGATTTTTTTTCCTTATTATCTTTTATTTCTACCTGTAGATATATGACCAAGTGCCTTATGGGAGCTCAAGAAAAAGCAAAATCCCTATTTCCACAACAGCATCAGTAATAGTAGTAATGTTATTATTGCTATTTATTAGAAGCAACAGTACCACTAGCACCACCGCCATCATAATTAATAATAAATGACATTGACAAAGCACCTTAAGTGATACATACATATATACATACTATATATATATATGTATATTACACACACAGAGAGACACATATAACATACATACATATTAATCCAGTGGATGCTCACAATAACCCCATTAGAGCTACTTTCCATATTTACCCCATTATTCAACACCTCCTGCTGCCTGCAGGTTCACATCATGCTTTGCTAAAATATCTCTGACCATAGGAGCAAATCAGATATTTTTAGGGATGTTATTGCATGCTGAACAAAAATTGGCAGAAGCCTCATCTATTACTCTAATAGCAACCCAGTGAATGGTTTTTCTCTCTTATTCAATGATCCGCAATGACTCAGAAGACACCGATTTCCCCGGCACATTAGGTGCACTGTTTTCTGTACAATGCATATTTATGATCAAGGTTGGAACTTCTTTCAGGTTTTATAACTTCATGTTGAAAAGGGACTTCATGTTGAAAAGGGACTCCCTGCTACATGGCAACAAACGTGTGGAACTAAGTGGCAGAGGCTCACATTTGCATGGTTCCTTCCTGCCACTTAAAGCCGGGAGGAAAGGTGGCTAGATGTTTAACAGAGCTGAAGCTACTCCTGTCCCAACTATGTCCACTCTGCCTGTGAAAATGCATATTTGCATAACGCAAGTAGCTTGAATTGATGTGAGGGAAGAAAAGGGGCCATCTGAGCATTCAAAATTATTGGCGTCAAAACATTTAGCATCAAAACCATTTCAAATGCTCCTCTTCTTAATACCTCAGTGGGATGTGGAAGTGACTCTGCCAGGAGAGGGGTAACCTTGGAATAGCTCCCAATAGAAAGTAAGCAAGTTCTTTGAGGGCAGGGACTGTTGGATTCTTGTTCTTTTTCCAGCAGTATGTTGTAGTAGATGAATAGCTGGTCTCTGTGTAGGGAAAACCTGGGTTCAATTTACACTCTGCATCTGGGGCAATCACTTAACCTTTCAGTTTCCCAGGTGGCTCTCTAAGATACAAAGCTACTCTAAGCTACAGAGGAGGTGCTAATGCTGCAGTGGTAAAGGGAGTTTCCTTTCAGGGAGGTCCCTTTATCAATGAAATCACAAACAAGCCCAGAGGGGGAAAAAGGCAGCTAATTGCTTCCAGAGAGTGGTTTTAATCAGTGATTTCCTGGAATCACTAAATAGCTAAAAAGAAGGACAGAGTATTCACAGAATCAATACCTCAAAGTGAGACTGAAATAGGGAGTCAGGTGTAGCATATCTCCCATACACAAAAATCAACAGGTTGCTTTTAATTTCATGGTGTCAAGTCTCCAGTAATAATTTAAAAAAAAAAGCTTAAGAGAGTATTAATACAAAAGATGGTGGTCTTGCCTGGAGGGGACTTTCTGAGACTGAATAGTTGCCCTCAGCCATTAGCTGACCTATCCTTTAACGGAGCTAACTTATCTTTTCTACTACCTTCACTTTGAATTTACATTCTCCCTTCCTTAACATAAAGGGAAGAATGAAACCAGGGTGGCAGCCATTTTTTTCTGGATGGGTTCACAAGAGAGGCTTTCAAGTCCTGACAGTTCCCTTTTCCTGAAACTGACAAAAACATGGCTCTGATCATGTTAATGACCTTCTCTGTGATGCTCCAGAAATGATTACCTTCCATGAACTTAAAATGGCCTTGGAGGGGTCTTTCTACCTTTTTTTGTCTTTTAGACCTACCCTAGTCAATGGCTGTGAGCACTTTGTTCAGAGAGACCAAGGAGGAGAAACTACATCAGGGTAATGTGTTTCAAGAATTTTTTAACTTCCACTTCAAAGAAAAGAGTGCCCTGCCAGGAGGCTCTGGTGTGTCATCCATCAGAAACGTCTCAAGGGGCATTGGCTGGCACATTGGAAGATACTCCGCAGAACATCCTGTAATGGACAGGACAGTGTCTCTGAAATCAGGAGGCCAGCTTTACAACAGCACAAACATTAAGAGAATGGACTGGTGGAGGATATCCAAAGCTATTTTCAATCTGTACATTAAACGTCAAAGTGATCTGACCTAGATCTCCCCGCTTATTTATCCTCAGACAAACAAATCCTGTAGGAACAAAACTTTGTTTTGTTTGTCTTCTTCAAAATAAAATTTTCTGAATATCTTTTGTTTTTACATTGTCTTAAGTTCTTTGTTTCTTCCTTTCTGTCTAGAGCAATCCCATACAACAAAGAATTTTTCAAAACTTTCATTTCTTTAAAAAATAAACAAATTGAGCCTGGACATGGAGGGAACTGGGAGAAGGTCTTAGCTCTTCAATATTGGGTGGCTATTACTGAAGGCTGAGGATAAGGCAACAATAAGTATATTATACCTAGAGGTCTTCCTATGACTAGCTGGGAGTGGTCTGACTGACAACAGAAGATCATAGAATCTCAGAGGTGGAAGGGACCTCGGAGATTCCTGAATTAGTTAGCTGAACTAAAAGTCCCCTCTGCCACATGCTCAAGGAGTGGTCATCCACACTTTGCCTAAAGCCCTTCAGCGATGGGGAAGCTATTACTTCCACCTACCACCTAACGGTGACGTGAAAATGAAATGAGACAACATTTTAGAGGCAACTAAAGTACTGCAGTGGGTAGAGAGAGCTGGACCTGGAATCAGGAAGACCTGAGTTCAAATTCAGCCTCAGATGCTTACTTGTCATGTACAAGTCACAGAAAACTTTGTCAGCCTCAGTTTCCTCATCTTTAAAACGGAGATGATGATGATAGGACCTGCCTCCTAGAGTGGTTATGAGGATAAATGAGAGAATTTTTCTGAAGTGCTTTGAAAACCATAAAGTGCTATATAAGTTCTTTCTATCTGTCGGTTACTACTATTATTACCAGTAGGTTATTGGTATTGTGGTTGTTGTTTACTTTCAAAGGCAGTCAATTCCATGACCAGAAAACTGTATGTTCTAGTGAGGAGCAGTGGATAAAGCACAAAGTATCCTGGTCATAGCGTCACGAGAGACTTTGGTTTAAATCTTGGTTCTGTCACTTACTAGTGGGAAGGCATGGGTAAATTCCTTAATGTAAGTACTCTGTCTGTTTCCTCTTCTGTAAAATGGGTATCATAATGCTCCTAGGTCTTTTCTCATAGGGTTGTCCTAAGTAAAGCACTTTGCCAACTATAAAGTACTATATAAATGTTAGCTGTTATCACTTCACTTTTGGTTTGCTCCAACTGTTAGGAAATTAATTGAATCAAAGATTTTGACCTAAAAGGGACTTCAGAGGCCATTTAGTCCAACGTCCTCATTTTACAGAGGAGGAAACTGAGGCCGGATGCTGAATAGGCAGTAAGTACTAAAGTTGGGACTTGAACCAAGGAGCTTGGACTCCAGAGCTAATGCTGGACCAATACTGGACCATGATTCCATTAAGTCATCTTGGCCTTCGCAGTTTCCAACCCGTGGTCCTAGTTCTGACCTCTGGGGACAAGGAGAGCCAACCCAATCCCTGTATCACATGTCAGATAATTGGACATAGATGTTCTGTTCCTTCCCCTGCTCACCCTGAAGTCTCCTCCTTTCTATGATCAGCATCAGTGATTGCTTTAATTCAGTTTCATCCTCATAGTCACAAGGTCCTTCATCTTTTTTGGTCAAACTCCTTGGCCAAATCACTTTATCTCTCTATATCTCAGTTTCTTCATCTGTAAAATGGGACAATTGGACTACCAGTCCTCTGATGTAGCTGTTGATGACCCCTTTAGCTCTAGATCAACAATCCTCCCTCGCCTAGCAGTATCCTTTCAACAAAACCTGAAAGGTTCAATTTGTCCAATGGTCACGAAGGGGCCACCAGCGCCATGTCTCTTGCACCATCCCATAAGAGGCTCTATAGGGTCAGGAAGGCAAGTCTTCATTCACTTTGACTGAAGAGAAAGGGAAGAATGCTCTGTTGTGTGGGGCAGGAGAGTTCACCTCTTGAACAGGACCCTATGTTTCAGGAAGACAAGTCTTCATTCACTTTGACTGAAGGGAAAGGGAGGAATGCTCTGTTGAGTGGGCCTGGAGAGTTCACATCCTCATATTTCCTAGATCAGGGCTTCTTAAACTTTTTCTACTCATGACCCCTTCAGCACTTCTTAAACTGTGGGGGTCATGACCCACAGTTAAAGAAGCTCTATGACCTAGACTCTTTCTGTCTCAGGTAATGACACCGTTGGTAGAGACGTATGTGGTATAACCATATCCTCTTGTTTACTAGAAAACATGATTTTTCATATTTTCTCATTCTTCTGGAAAAGGTGAAGAGTTGGCTTTTCCTCTTTACATGGTTTTTTTTGAGAGCTGTTTTGGAAATGTAATTTTCTCGCAGTTGGGAATTTAACATATGAGAGGAAGTCTGGCCTGCCGTTGCTTATCTGTCTGTCTGTCTATCTATCTATCTATCTATCTATCTATCTATCTATCTATCTATCTATTTTACTGGGTGCCTAGTGTTGCCTTTGGGTTCTGCTCATATAGTGCCAAGCACCTTATCCTTCTTTAGCATTTCCTCAAGCATGTGGTAGCTTAATGATAATGATAATAATAATTGCTACAATATTGCATACTAGGTAGTATTCATACGGCTTAAGGATTTACCTTAAGGATTACAAAGCGCTGATCTTATCGTATCTTCACAACAGCCAATTCAGGTCTTCCTGATTCTATATATATCACACTATCTATTCGAACTCAGGTCTTCCTAGCTCCAAGTTCAACATTCTGGCTCTTCATTATGCCACCCCAATGTCTGTAAAAGTCCTATCTCCATTTATATCAGGGGTCCTTAACCTGGAGTCCGTGAAGGTGTGTGTGTATGTGCGTATGTGTGTGTGTGTGTGTGTGTTTCTAAAATTTTGATAAATGTATTTCAATGTAATTGGTTTCCTTAATAATAACCTGCATTTTATGCATTATAATTTGGGCACTTCTTTAAACTTTTGTTAAACTTAGTATCCTCTTATACAAAATATGGTACAGTGGATAAAGGGCTAGATTTGGAGTCAAGAAAACCTACATTTTATTGTAACACTCACTAGATATGTGACCATGGACAATGCCCTTAATTTCTCTGAGCTTTTGTTTCCTTATCTGTAAAATGGGGTCAATACCCTTCATCCCTACTACATGAGGTCACGGTGAGGATAAAGCAAGATATGTCTATGCTTCCTAAGATGTTAAAGCACCATCCCACCCCCCCCATATGGAGGTTCACTACTCACTTAGACTGTTGGTAGGAATATGCAGGCGTATGTTCACTGGATGTTTCCACTGCTATCTGCTGTTGTTGGGCACTGGCTTCCTGTGATGAAGGTGCAACTGTCTGGGGAGAGGTATCAGCAACAACACCCTAGGAGAGCAAACACAAAGGTCTCACAAGTTTTAACCATGATGATGGGGGATTTAACCTATTTTGGGGATCCCACAAACTTGGGATGCATCACTCCACCTGCTTTCTGGCCAGAGCCGTCTAACTATGACCAGCAGCATGAGCTTGCAGGAGCAAGCAGGCAGCAGAAAATCCAGCCTCCAGGTGGGTGCCTGGCCCTGGGGCCTTGGCATTCACAACAGCTGGGCCATGACACTCACCCTCAGCCCCACAGCCCAGAAGCCCCCTCTCGTTGAGCAGAACAGCAGCCAACAGTTTCTTAATGTTGGAGCAGCTGTGGGATCTCTGCCTTGAGCAAGATGCTGATGATCATAGGCTGACGCATAATTCATGCCATCAAATGTGCTGGGCTCTGACATTTTAGTGGTTTGGACAGTAGAGTCACATGGAAAACTATGGGTGCTTCACTTCACACAACAAACCAAAGATTTCTTTTAAAAATATGGCCTCAAATAACTTTTCCCCTTTAAATCATTTTCATGTTTTTTTTTCCATGTCTTCTGGAGGCTTCAATAATTGTTTAGCTTTAATTTCTGTTTGTAAAATATGTGCACATATATTTATATATGTATTCTATACACATTCATATATAGACACATTTACATATGTATACATTTATGCATGTATGTATATAGAGATGAGCATATTTGTGCATCATCTATAGATAGATATACAGATAGAGAAATGACAGATAGATATGGACAGACAGACAGATAGACAAGCAGGCAGGCTGGCCTGGGCCTGGATAGGCAATTTCATTTTGTTAGGGACCTAGTGATATGAAGCTCCTTCTACAGATGCAAATAAGGAGAGTCTCTGCAACTTATTTTTAGGGACATGCATGGGATGGTGGGATTAAGTGACTTCTACAGGTTCATACAGCTACCGAGGTGGGATTTGAACCCATTTCTTCCAGTCTTCAAGGCAGACTTTCTAATCACTATACTATAATGCCTTTCATAATACATAAAACATAAGCTTAAATATATACTCACATTTACATATATATAATACAGCAATATATAAAGCATGACTATATATACATATGTATATGCATATGCTATATCAGCAAATAAATAGATACATGCATAGACCCCCATGCTGTATCTCTAATCTCTTCTCTGTTTCCTTTTCCCTGATGGATCATCGCAGCACTCTTTACCCCAGGATGGATTCTGTAGACCCTTTTCACATGTCCTCCCTAGGGCTGGTCTACACTACGAATGTCTCCCCATGCAGTTCTTGGAGTTGCTGCCTACGTCTTTGTCTAGTACTCAGCCAGCAGAGGGAGCCCTTTTTGCCCTCTCTGACAGGCCTTGAGCCCCGTGTAAACTCTAGAGATTTGGGGATTGAAAGGTCTGCTCTTGCTCAGTAACAAAGATAAGTGTGAAAAGCATTTATTTTGAAAGCTCTCCCACGGATCGTCTCTTGGAAGGTCAGAAACAACTTCCATGGCACCAGGCTCTCTATCTGCTCCTTCTCTTTATGGACATGTCTCTAAGTGCATGTACACATGGAGAAAATGCCTATTGGCCCCTCTCTGCAAGCACAGATGAAGACCATTGGGTGGAGACAGAAGGTGCCTCCACCAGCTAAGGTAATCATGTCGTGGGACTAATTGCATGATCTATACTTGGAAATCTATAGGATTTCCTTACAGTTGTGTTCATGTGCAAAAAGAAATAGCAGGAAGGGCCTGGTGAAAAAAACACAGGCTTTGGCTCAGACAATCTGTTTGAATCCTGCACCTTCCACTCCCTGTGTGACTCTGGGCAAATGACTTCATTTCTCTGGGCCTCAGTGTGCTCATCAGTAAAATCAAGGCATTAGACTTGATAGCTGCTGAATCCCTTCCACCTTTAGATCTGGGATCCCATGGTCTCTAGAGACCTTGATTTCTCACAATTCTGTACAGTTCTCAGTCCATGGTCCTTTTGACAAAGTCAGAAATCTTGTCTTCAGCCAAAGATGTAGATGGATAGGTGATGGAGACCTTTGTACTCACAAAGGTTGAATTGGCTTTGGAGAGCCAGTTTTCGGAGAATCTTCCCATATTCTGTGCTTTCTTGGCCAGTAAAAATAGCCCATTCAATTCTATTCCTTACTCAAATCAGAAATTATTGACCATTAAACTTGTTTCCCAAACTTTTGTGCCCATTTCCCCAATGCTGACACACTTTGAAACTCATTCTGTTGCTAAAAGGATTTGTCAGTGCTCCCTTCAAAATTCTGAGTGTTTTAGACTTAGGTTTTACTTCTAGATTAGGTCTTAGCATTTGTGGGTGCTGGCACCTACTTGGGCCCTTCCAAAAGGGAACCATTCCAAAGGAAGCCCAACTGAAGGGAAGGGATCTTAAGCATATGGTCATGATAACAAAAAGGTAACAGGGAAAAGGTAACAGAGGAAAATCGTAGCAATGGAAAAAAAATAAAAAACAAGGGGTAGGAGCAGAGAGAACACAAAGAGCCCAGTCTCCATGCCAAAAGTGCACTCATTCCTCATTCCTACCGTTTTGAATCCCCAGCATGATTGAAAGCTCCGCTAAAGTACCACTTTCTATGGGTTTCCTCAACCACCCGGATGTCATTGTTCTCTACAAAGTTCTTAGCATTTAAATTGTATATGTTTAATATTTACTTCTATGTGTATATGAGCTTTATGCCCAATAGGATGCAAGCTCTTTGAAGGCAGGATTTTTTAACTCCATAGTCCAGCACAATGCCTGGGACATCCCTAATAAATTCTTATTGGTTAACCACATCCTCAATTCTCTCCCATTTTGTCTTGTGGTCCTATTAAGATAAAGTGATCATTCTAGATTATCTATCTGCATCATCATAATTTTTCAGCTTTCTAAAAACATCTTCCTCCTCTTCTCTCCTCCATGTTTATCTATGAATCTACTTATGCATACACATATATAATATCTATATATCTAATAGATATAAAGCTACCTATATGTCTAGAAGATAGCTACTTATATATCTATTTACCTTTCACTCTTTCTTGTTTTTCTTTCTTTTCTG
The DNA here is from genome assembly GCA_028646595.1 of Phalanger gymnotis. NCBI lineage: Eukaryota > Metazoa > Chordata > Mammalia > Diprotodontia > Phalangeridae > Phalanger > Phalanger gymnotis. The sequence goes on from CM053623.1 coordinate 19,034,047, forward strand.
TCTTACCTTTTCTTCCTTCCTTCCTTCTTCCTTCCTTCCTTCCTTCCTTCCTTCCTTCCTTCCTTCCTTCCTTCCTTCCTTCCTTCCTTCCCTCCTTCCTTCCTTCCTTCCTTCCTTCCTTCCTTCCTTCCTTCCTTCCTTTTCCTTCTCTTCCCTTTCCCCCTCCCTTCTCTCTCCTCATTCCACTCCATCTCCCTCTTCTTCCTCCCTTTTCTCTGTCTTTCTCCATGAACACACGTACACATAGCTATGTATAGGGACAAAGATACACATCACAGCATGCTGGGATGATTATTGCAGTGAGACAGCAAAAGCCTGTTTTTGTATTGGGGTGACTCAGGCCAAAGTTGGAAAGAAAGAAAAAGAGACAGAGCCTTTCTGAAGGATGACAATGCCATCAGCACCCTTTCTGATGCAAAGACAAGGGGAGGGGTTGGTCACTCAGTTTCATCTTCCTCCTTTGCCCAAAGTAAGAGCTCAAAGCTCGCTCCCTAGAGGTCACTGGCAGGATCCAACAACTCTATGTACTATTGAGCGAGCATTCAAGGCTTTTAGGTCAGGACAGGGGAAGTGGAGATTGTGCATCCTGGGTTTCCTTCTCCCTCCCTCAAAGAGAAAAACAAATCCCCTGAAACTGAGTGACTCCAAACACTTCTTAAGACCTAGACTCGATCACGTCATGTGATGCACAAAGCAATCCCATGGTCATGTAGAGGGTGGTAGGTCTGACTTCTCATGACCAAACTCTTAGTGCCAACTTTAGCAGCCATGGTCATTTGTAGCCAACGATTCCTCCATGTGCTGGAGAAGAAGGTTGTATAAGATCGCAGTGAGCTGCTATGCATAGTCCCGCCCCCCGTTCCCCCAACAAACCTCCCCCTTAACTCTCCCTGGAGGAACAAAAGTAAACTTACTTCTATAGGGACGGCTGTTGGAGGCACAGGAGTGTACTGGGGAATGTAGGTCCCTTGCATAGGAGCAGCCGCAGTCATATACTAGAGGGAATCACAGGTAAATCCATGTGAGTGTTTTGTATTCAAAGCAGAGAATAAGTCAGACAATGATCTATTAGCCATCACCCATAGTACAGGGTCTTATTAATTTCTGAATCTGAACAAAGGAATGACGGCACGAGACACACCCCATGAACTAAAGGGGTACTGCCTGGGAACTACGGCATTCAAAACAAGAAAGGATCAGAGCAGTTAATTAAAAACACTTAAAAACAAACCACCAACACCCACCTCTTTAGATTACTTCTCATCTCCATGGAAGCAAGAGGTTCGACAACAGAGCATTAGCTTCTGCAAATATTCCCTTTAATGGAGACACATAATTTATGGACAACTGTTCTGTCAAATAATAATTCACACAGCCATACTGCTTTACAGTTTGGAAAACAGTCTCCTGTTTGTGTATTATTATCACCAGTTTCCAGATGGGACAAGTCAACAACCATTTATTAGGTACCTACTAGGTGCCAGGCATTGTGTGAGAGAGTGATTTTCTTAAGGATACAAATCTAACAAGTGTCAGAGCTGAGATCTAGAACCAGGTCTTCCCAATTTCACATTTGAAGTTATTCTCTCACCACATAATCTCCTGATTCACTGGTCCTTCTTACAGATGGATTGTGAAACTTCTATGAAGCCTGATTATCTGGATAACATAGGCCTTGTAGTCTGAAAAACCAGAGATCAAATCCTGCCATAGATATTTAACCGCACTAGTCACTAAATCTGTCTGCCTCTGTTTTTTTAGCTGTAAAATGAGGATATTAATGATGAAGATGAAAAGGGATAATATGTTAATGTATATGTTTGGAAATTTTTAAGTGCTATTTAAGAGGTAGCTATTATCTGTTTGTTTCTTCTATTCATCTAGTTAATAATTCTGTCAGACTGCAAGCTCCTGGAGGATAAGGACTTTTTGTTTTTGCCTTTCCTTGTATCCAATGCTTAGCCCAGCACCCAGCACACAGTAGGCACTTAATAAATGCTTGCTGACTGATTATTCAGTGAGGTATAAAAGTATCAACTTATGAGAGTTGAATTAGAAAGAGGGAGGAATTTGGCATAAGAAGACCCAAGTTCAGATGTCCTCTGACACCCTAGCTATGTGACACTGAGTGAGTCATAGACTGTCCTGCAAAATGGGGATGATAGCACTGACATCATTGTGCAGTTGTGAGGTTTAAATAAGATGATGTATATAAAGTACTTTGTAATATTATTATTAGGTGAATGTGAATTCTATCTTGTGAATGCCAGATGCACTAATAACAGCTCTTCCTGGTTTTAGATATTGAATAATCCAATAGATATTGGACTTTTTGACTCTATTTCCTTACCATGTTAAGCAGCTAGCATGTTGCTGAAATTTGACTGGCAGACTTGAGCTTTAGGACCAGAATTTCTTCATACAAACAAGCCTCACAATATATATAAGTTTGGGAGAAGAGTTTTATGGAAAGTTACAAGGTCTACCATTATTTATTCAGCTTTGTTTGCTGAATGCAAATATTAGGGCATTGAATAAATATACATACTCTGTATCTAAAACATGGTCACAGATCTTAGTTTTGTTATCTAAAATGCGTACTCATGAAAGGAAGGCATCCGATCTGAGAATCAAGCCATATGAAGGTTTAAACTTTTAAATTTATTTTTAATGATGGCTAAATATGTAAGCCAAGAATTTCTATCCTGATTAAAACAATCATCAACCTCCCCTGGTATGCTCAATTTGAGGCTAGGAATAGAAAAAAAATAAATGCCCAAACTAGCTATAGTCCTTTGTATGGTCAAGCCACAGGCCTTTGTCCTGTGGCTTATCCATATCTCCATATCTCTTATTCCCTTTCCCTGATCCCACTGTTCATCTCCTTTGGACCTCATAGAGTGCATTATTTTATCAACTCTCCAAAGTGCTTACTATTTGGTATTGGGTATGTCAGCCATGTATGTTGGTGCCTGGTCACCCTAGGACATGGTAAGCATCCTCAGGGGAGAACTCATATTTCACCTAAACCTTATGTTTGTATCTAGAACAGAGTTTTGTACACAGGAGGCACATAATACATGTTTTATCTGAAAGAACACATGGGAAGTGACTACCCCTCATGGGGATGCTAAGTGAGGGGATGCCTGGAATTAGTCATTGACCAATGAAGTATGGGCACCACATCATTAGCTCTGGGCTTATAAAAGTCAACCAAATTCCAATAGGCAGTGTGTCTGAAGGAGGCACATCCTAGAGGTCTACACTTCCATTTGCTGGAGAATTCCACTTGCCCTCTTCTCAGGAAGATTTCTGAGTCATAGATGCACAACTGATTTTCACCTGAGGCAGGGTAGCATAGCTGAAAGAAAGTCAAATTTAAAGCCAGAGATTCTGGGTTCAAATTCTGGCTTGCCATTTAATGGTTGTGTGACCTTGGACAAGTTGATTTACCTCTCTAGGGTTCAGTTTCCTCCTCTGTAAAGTGAGGGACATGGTCTGGATAATGTCTAAAGTCTCTTCTGCCTCTAAATCTATGAGCCTGTGTTATTTTTGTTGGTCATTTTTCAGTCTTGTTTGATTCTTCAGGACTCAATGAAATGTCCCTTTGAGGTCAGGGGCCATTTTATTCAGTTTATTTTTGTCTTTTTTATCACCAGTGTTGAGCACAGTACCTGACACGTCTCTACCACAGATCAGTGCCTGTTGATTCATTCACTGGTCTTTCAGTTCTAGGGTCAACGCTCTTCCTATGATGAGGGAAGGGAAAGAGAAGGGGAAGAGGGGAAGACCAAGGGAAAGGGGAAAAGGGAGTTTAAAGTGGTTCTGCCACAGTTCAGTGGATGCTGCTGTAGCAGATGTGGTATGTTATTAACAAGATGCATGTTAGGAGGATCTCAGGCTCATAAGATCATAGACCAAAAGGGGACTCAGATGTTATCTAATTCAGCTCCCTGTTAGAGAAGGAAATGAGGCACAGGAGGGTAAAGTAGCTTCTTCACAGCTTCATAGACTTAGAACTCAGAAGCCATCTAGTCCAAACAAAGATTCAAAGCCTCAAAAACTTTTCTCAAGGTCACAAGACAATAATGATGATAAGGATAACAATAGGTAACATCTATATATCACCTTAGGGTTTGAAAAACACTTTCAATATCTCAGTTGATCCTTACAACAACCGTGGAAGGTAGATGTGATTATTATCCCCATTTTACAGATGAAGAAACTGAGACAGGTAGAAGTTAACAGACTTGTCTGAGGTCACACGAGGAGTAAATGCCTGAGGCAAGACGGAAGCTCAGGTCTTACAGACTCCAAGTCGAATGCTCTGTGGATTCCCCCTAGAGAGGAAGAAGCAGAGACGGGATTTGGACCCAAGCCTCCTGACTTCCAATCAAAGATATTTTCCACTGGAAGGCAAGGGGTCTCATACTTCTAAGCTGCCTTTGGTGGTGATTTCTTCCCCACACGTTCTGTTTGGACTTCATGCCCAGATTCTTCCAAACTCTTTTAAGAGGTCCACCCTACACGCTTGTTTTCTCCTTCTAGCCTGCTGTGACTCATGGAGCTAATGGAGATATTACAGCCCAGAATGAATTCAGCTCATACTTGGCTCTGCACAAATTGCCTCGTTTCCTCTTTCTGGCTGACTTGCTGAGGCCGCATAAGGCTAAGAAGACAGAGTTCTGGGCAGGCTGGAGAAGCCTGATTGGAAACAGAAGAAGAATCTCATTTTCTTTAGGTGCTTGAACAAGTTATCTGGGGGTAATATCTTATTATAAAGTTTTGGGGAGCTAGGAGGCCCTTTCTTTGGGTAAAGCCTCACAATAAATCCTTTAGAGGAGATTCGTGGAAGGACACAGACAAGAAAACCAGATGGTAAGGCATGGGCAGGTCATTATGGGGTTTTGATGATGTGGGGGTGGTATAGAGAGGTTACCGGAACATTGGATCTGCCTGGTAATTCCAGTAAAGTCTCACAAGAGGCAGTCTAAAACTAATAGGCAATAAGCTCACCCACATGCAATTTTAACTTGTAGCCTTGGGCTGTTTATCACAATTAATTCCAAACTTTCCTTGGGGACATGTGGTCTAAATCCTTCAAAGGTCCAAAGGAATGGCAGCCAGCCTTAATCATGTTGGCAAAAAGGACCATCAATGTCTGAATGTCTGTCTGTCTATCTATCTCTCTATCTTTCTTTCTTTCTTTCTTTCTTTCTTTCTTTCTTTCTTTCTTTCTTTCTTTCTTTCTTTCTTTTCTAATCAATCTGCCTGTCCCTGTATATTCACTCATTTATTTATTCATCAGTTTATCTATTGATATATTCATTTATTTATTATCAAGACAACATATATCAAAAAATTAGGATAGAGATTCTCAACTTTTTTGTATGTTTGTTTGTTTCAAGGACCCTTTAGCAGTCTGGTGAAACCTGTTGATGCCACCTTAGAATGTTTTTAAATGTGCAAAATAAAATACATAGGATTAGAAAGGAAACCAATTATATTGAAAAACAGTTGTCTAAATATTAAAAGAGATGTTTCCAGACCCCCACCTTAAGAACCTTTGATTGCTAGAAGGATTTCTTGAGTTCAGGAGTCTGGCTTCTAGACTTGTCAAGCAAGCTCTTCTGAATTCTACTCATTGCAATCCTCATCAGAATGATATCCTTTCCTTATGCTAATTTCCTTACCTTGTGACCCAGAGGCAATAAACAATGACAAATGGTCTTTCTTTCATAGTGCCTACATAGTGTCAAGCATGATAGCTGACTGTGGTTGGTCTGGAGATGAGGTCCACCCTTTTTCATATGTCAGAAGGCCTGAAGAATCATTTTCAGGTTCCCTGAATAAACTCCAAATGCCATTTCATGTTCCAAGAAGTCTAGACACTGAATTGCTAATAGAGCACATGAGGAGAAAAAAAAGGTATATGGCTTGAGGTAAATTATTTTTTTTTCCTCAGGTTGACCAGTTCTATATTATTTTTAAAAGAGAAGGGAAGTGGAAAGGGAGAGAGAAGAAAAGTGAGATGGAAAAGGGAAAATGGGAGACAGGAAAGAAATTATGTCTTTGCAGTTCTTGATTTCTTTAAAGGAAACATAATAAAAGTACGGTAGAAGGAAGAGGGAAGACAAACACAAAGAGACTGGGAGAAAAGATATGGAAGGTAGGTCAAAGGGAGTAGAGAAAAGAAGAAGAGAAAAGGGTAGAGAGATGGGTAGAGAGGGTAGAAATGGAAATGGAGGAGGGAAGGGGATGAGGAAAAGAAAGTCTGTTTCTTAGGCCATGTATTGTCTTCCCCTCATTTATTATGTGAAAGCTGGTGTCCTTCATCCCCAGTACCCTTCATTTGTCTTTTTCATGACTAACAAATTTCTTTCTCAAATGATATGTTTTTTTCTTTAAAGCAGGGAAAAGCAAGATTGGAGGACAGGGGAGACAAGGCTTATGTTTCACTAACAATTCTCAGCTGTCTGATTGCTAAAAGCTAATTTGGTAGTGGTAGTGGGCTTCATTGAGTGTGTTCTGAATGAGAAAGAGGAGAGTCCCACTGCACTCTGCCCTGGGCTTGCCACCTTGGGAGTATTGTGTTCAATTGTGGATGCCATTTTTTAGGAAGGCTGTTGAAAAGCTATATGTGTCAATTATGTGTTCAAAGTCACTGGACTTTTCTTGGAACTCATCCTTCTTGACCTTTCTTCAGCGTGTGATGTTGTTGATGAGCCCCCCAAAAAACCCACTCTCTCTTCTCCAGTTTTTCATGTTACTGTTCTACCTTCCTCTCCTCTCAACTGCTGGGCCTCTTTTCAGCTTCCATGGCTGAATTATCATCCATATCATACCCAACTATTATTATATACCAAGATTCTGCTCTGCATCCTTTCCTTTTCTTCCCCAATTCTCCTACTCAGTGATCTCCTAAGCTCCCATGGGTACAATAATTATCTTTTTTTTTATAATTGACACCACAAAGTGTCAGTCCTGTAGCACCAGCTACCCGTTGGACATTTCCCAATAGAGGTCCCATAAGCACCTCAAACTCAGCATGTCCAAAACAGCTCATCGCTCTCTGCCAAATCCATCTTTCTTTTGAACTGACCTACTGCTTTTATGGGAACCACCAGCCTCCTAATCAACCAGGTTCTGAATCTGACGGTCATCCTTTACCCCTCACTCTTCCTTACCCTACATATCCAATCAGTTACTAATTCTTCTCAATTCTGCATTGTCTCCATCGGCTCTATCGCCATCCTACACCAGGCCATCATCATCTCCGGATTTCCCCATCAGAATTTGGTTTGCACAATTTATAGGTCTTTTAGGAGGTGTTTGTGGAAAGGAGCTCATTGCACTACTTCCTACCACTCAAACATCTTGGCTTTGCCTCTCTTTTTTTGTAGACTATGCCAATAGCCTCTTGATTGGTCTCCTGTCCTCAATTCTGTCCTCTCTGCAATCCATCCTCTGCACAGCTGCAAAAGTGATTTTCCCAAAGTGAAGATCTGACCACATCAACCCCTGCTCAAAGCATTATAGTGATTCCTTATTTTCTCTCAGGTAAAATGTCTTTTTGGCATTGAAAGTCTTTCACAACATGACTTCTACCTACCTTTGCAGACTTATTACACCTGACACTCCTTCACACACTCTACGTTGCAGTCAAAGTGGCCAAATTGCTGTCTTTGATAAGTGACATTCCATTTTCTATTGCTATCCCTTTGCAAACACTGTCCTCTGTGTCTGGAATGATCTCCCCTCACCTCCGCCTCTCAAGATCATTTGTTTCCCACAAAGGACCTTTTCCAATCTCTCTAGCTCACCCTATAATACCTTCCTCTCTAAAATTACTTTGCGTTTACTATGTCCTAATACCCCTTAACACTATACATTCATTTTTATTTATTAACATGTACATGTTATTTTTCCCAGTAGAATGTAAACTCTCTGAAGGCAGAGACTGTTTCATTTTTATATCTCTATCTCTAGCTCCATTCCTATAGAAAAGTGAGTGTTAACTGGTTGGACTTGATATTCACATTTGTACTTACACACCTATTTTTATCATTTTGCTATTAAAAAGTATGATGTGAACAGATGCCTCATATATTTTTATTGAATAGTAAAGTCACAGATTGACCAGCTAAGGAATCAAGAAACACCGAACCCCTTACTGTGGTAGGTTTCATTCCTATCCCCTGTGCAGTTAGCACAGGGCTTGGAGTCAATAAGAACCATGGTAAAATCCTGCCTCAGTCACTTAGAAGCTGCACAACTCCCAGCAAATCACTTAAACTCTTGTTGCCTCAGTTTCCTTATATGTAAAATGATGAAGTTGGATGCTAAGGTCCCTTTAAACTCTAAATTTATGATCCTACTATCACCTATTAGTTGTGTGTCTCTAGGTATGGCACTAAACTATTTGAAGCCTCAGTTTCCCAATCTGCAAAGTTGGGATAACAACAGCACCTACCTCACAGTGGTTGATGAAGTTAATGTCTACATCTTTGTCACCTGAAATCTGCTCTGTTTTCATTTCTGTATTTCTCTTTCCTGTGGCACCACAGATCACCACCTCACCCTTTGCTTCTCCTTCTCACTCCAGCTCTTCTGCTACTGTGTTGTTTTGAAGGGTGCTCATTGTTAAGAAATTAAAAAGTGTATGAAGAGTGGTGAGCTCTCCAGATGGAAGGTGCTTCAGAAGTGAAGCAGACAAATATATAAGGTTCTTAGGTCAAAATGCATTAAGAAGCAGCAATATTTTGTATTTGTCTACCATCTTACTGATTTTTCTGAAGAGCTTTCAGAGAAAGTGATATGGACATGTGGCATAACCAGTGATGTCTGCTAGAACTTAAAATTAGATTTTTCTTAGGTGACAGGCTTCTTTCCTTTCTTCCTTTCTCCCTCCTTCCTTCCTTTCTTCTTTCCTTCCTTCCTTCCTTCCTCCCTTCCTTCCTTCTTCCCTCTTTTCCTCTCTCTTTGAGAAAGAACCAATTGTAGTGGGTTTTAATTATAGAGATAGCTCAGACGAGCTAAGAGGCCTTCAATTTACCAGAAAGCTTTATTATTCCCTAATCTGAGTCCTGTGTCAAAAACCAAACAAACAAAAAACAAAGCCAACAATATAAAGGAGCGTGAGTGAGATAAGACATCACAGCCTATGTTGAGAGTGAGTTCAGATCCTGTTCACTCCTTGCTGTCTACTGAATTCCCCTATAGAGTGCTTCCTTCCAGCATTCTCAACCCCAGATACTAGAAGCATTCCTGGGAAGCAAACTGTAAACTCAAAGGGGGAAAATCCTGAGGACATTCTCCAAATGTTCCCTGAAACAGAGATAAAGTCCTGGCAGAGTCCATGCATTTAATCTCCCCTGTCCCCCCTTTTTAAGTCAAGAGAGATTTTGGGAGAGAACGAGACCTGTTCAACTACTTGAAATATTTATTCTTAAAGATCATGCCAAGAGGGAGGAAATAAGGGGAGAGGCAGGGAGAGGGAAGGGAAGAGAGCATGCCAAGTGAGGGGGAAAGAAATTGGTCCAAAGTTGGAAATGGGAATGGTTATATTTAAAGAATCATCTTTATATCAAATTCAAAGGGCTAACTGCACCACTCTCACAACAGGAAGTGACAGCTTACATGTACATTCATAATGAAACTGTGTTCTGCGTAGCCTTAACAATTACCCTTGTTGTGTTAGCAGACTATTTTTTTCCAATTCAGAGTTTAGACCATTAAATGGAAGGGCTTTATGTGGAAATGAACACATACCATATATGCAGAGCCATAACTAGGGTGGGGTGACTGGTTCTTGGTCCCAGGGCGCTGAAATTTAGAGGGCATGAGCATTTAAAATAACGGTTTTTAAAGACTGTGCAACTTTGAAATTAATTATATTTACATTTTAATAGCAATTTTACTTTTAGCACTATAGACACTAATTAGCATGAACAATTAAATTAGGTGGTGCAATAGACAAAATGCCGGACCTGAAGTCAGCAAGATCTGACTTCAGATCTAACCTCAGACACTTCCTAGCTGTGTAACCTTGGGCAAGCTACTTAACCTCTGGCTGCCTCAGTTTCCTCATCTATGAAATGGGGATAATAAAGCACCTACCTCCCAGGGTTGTTGTGAAGCTCTAATGAGATAACATTTGTAAAGTGTTTTACAAATTACAAAGCACTATATAAATACTAGCTATGATGATAATGATGATGGTGGTAAGGGTCCTAGAAGTTGTGCTTCTTGCCCCAGTGGCATAACATCAGGCAAATTCTGCCCTCCCTCATCACAACCCTCAGTGTAGCACCCTTGAGAGAGTCTAGAATTTCCATTTCCTGGCAATGGGGTTGTTTTCAGGGTCAGAGAATCTAGATCAGGCAAGCAGCTCAGAGAACATTTAGTTATAGGATCAGAGCTGGGAGGGGCCTTAGCTATCAGCCAATCTAACTCCCTCATTTGACATATGAGGAAATTGTGGCTGTAGACATGAAGTGATTTGTCCAGAGGCACAGATATAGTAAGAGATTGAATTTGAATCCAGATCCCATCACTCTGAATCTTCTGCACCGTGGGCCTTCCCCATGGATCCAGTGTCATGGTGTTTACCCAGCTGATCGAAGGGTATGTTTAGTGCTGCTTGCCTTAGGCACCCAAACTGCAAGTTACAGCTTGGCTTTTCTGATATGTAACCATCTCCAATTTGCTCTCTCAGTGTGGCATGGAGAAGACTGCTAGCCATTGAAGATTACATGCCTGTGGGGCCTATATTCTGGCTGGTCTTATTCAAGCTGGAAAGAATCTGAGTCCATTCATCATCCCAAACCAGCCTTGGTGGGGAGATATAACCACAGAGATGAAAGCACTGGTTTTTGAACTTTATAAATGACTCCACTAAAGTGTTGCTTCAATGTTTCATTTTGACTTGGCCATGACCCTAGGCTCTCAATAACTATATCGGAAATACCTGTAGGTCTTGCAGAGTGGAAAAGGCTTCCAATGTGGACCTGGCAATGACTTAGGTAAGCATCAAGGGAATAGCTAAGTTTGGATAAGATTAGATGCAGAAAGCTGTCCACTAGGTAATGATTTTATCCCCCTAGCCATAGCAGCTCATATATATCTTCTTAAAAAAAAAAAAGACCGGACAAAGGTTTGTAAACTATAGTGGGAGAGGAAGCATCTATAGAACTGAAATCGTGGCCCTGAGGTCTTGGTGAACACACACATTTTCTGTGGTCTCTTGTCAGTGGCTCTTTTCTTTCAACTTTCCCATCTGGCAGGAAGCCAGCAAACAAAATAGGTAGAACAGCATGGCGCTGGGGATATGCAGACATCTCCACAGAGACTAGAGCCTGCTCTTAAGTACAACATTTGGAGGAGCCAAAGGTAAAGGACAAAAGTTCTCTTCCTTGTTGTCTTTGAGGAATTTAGGGATAAAAAGCATGGAATAAAAGGCTAAATGAGAGGGTAGAAGGAGGTGGAGGAGGAGAAAATTTAAAAAAAGAGGAGAAGGAAGTACACCACCTGGTACCAGCTAAAAAGGGGTTCCATGCACGAGGATCATAGGATCATAGATGTGAAGGTGTAAGGAATGTGAGAGATCATTTAGTCAGAGCTCCTCATTACAATAACTCAGGTCTTCCTAACTCAAGGCCCAGCATTTCATTTACTGCACCACCTAGCTGCCTCAGTGGTAGGACTTGAACCAAGTTTTTGATTCTTAGGCCAGTTCTCTATTCATTAAGCTTCCTTGAATTCCCTTAAATCCTTTGCTTCCTAAGTGGAACCCACTTCCTCTCTGTAGGGAGCAAAAAGTATGATCGGAGGGTTGTAATTTCTTATGTATACCCATGTTGCCCCACAAATGTCTATCTGGTTCCTGGTGACCTTGTGGGATAATATATAGTACCTACAAGGGAGGAGAAAATGACCACTCATCACAGTTTCTATGTAGCTACACTTCTGAAATCTGCTCATTCCTGTAGGTCTTCCTCTTCACTAATGTCCTCCACTCCTCCAACGCTTTATCATGTTTAAGAGGTAACCTTAGGTCTTCAAAAGTGATGAAAGTTAAGAACCTCTGGGAAAGGGTACCCCATATGGTTAGGCTTCAAAGTATATATGTCTATCAACTGAAGGTCATCCTAGCTAAGTTTGGATGGACTCCTCCTCGGGTGGCTAATTGGGAATGTAATTATCTATCTATTTGTCTATGTGTCTATCATCTGCTATCTATCCTGTCTGTCTGTCTATCTATCTATCTATCTATCTATCTATCTATCTATCTATCTATCTATCTATCTATCTATCCTATCTGTCTATCTATCCTATCT
>CM053623.1:19046884-19064947 GCA_028646595.1 Phalanger gymnotis
AATTGGGGATAAATACACCCATGTTACCAACCTCATGCCCCATGATGAAAAAGGCACTTTGGAAACCCTCAAGCAGAAGAGAAATAAGAGTTCTTATGATGTGTGTTTCCACTTAAGCACGGCTAGATGTCAAACAGGAAATGAGAAGCCATGTCATTACAAGCTAATAATGACAAACAAAGGAAGTGAAATGGAAATCTGACACTGACAATGTTTACTGGAACTTCCCATGTTAGAGAAACAAACAACAAAAAAAGTGAGGCCATTTTGTTTGGAAGGGAGGAATTCACAGATGTGGTACATGACAAGATGAAAAATGTCTGAGTAATGGGACAGCTGAACCTTGTAAACAGGAGAGCAGCTGAATTGGGATATTGCCAATGCAAGAGGGGAAGGACAGGAACTCCAAGGGCCTCCTCTTAGGCAACAAGAAAAATGAAGGGTTAGACAAATTGAGCAGTGCAAAGGTGGCTACGTAAGACCCTTTTGGGGGGGGTTGTGAGGTCAAAAATCTTTTCCATCATAATACTAAAACATTTTAATTTCTAATATGGTAAATATTGATAGGCAAAACTCACATAAACAAATGCTCTTGGTAGGCCACATTACTTTTTAATGCAAAGATTTGAAAACCTCTGCTCAAGACCATTTTTCAGTGTCACCTCTAATAGGAAGCCTTTGCCGACCATCATATATTTACTATCTGTTTCCATGTTGGCACATCCTCAAGTAGAACGTAAGCTTGTTGAAGGCAGGGATTTTTTGTTTGTTTGTTTTGTCATTCTGTCTCCAATACTTTGCACTTAGAAGGCATTTAGTAAATGCTTTTTGGATTGGATCAAAAGTAGTGCCTATCCCTCTTGGGTTTGGGTCTTGTTACATAGGTTAAATTTTTGTTTTAATTCATTTTACTGAGCTTCTTTGAATATTTTTTTTGCTAATCTTTCATGAGTCCCCAAGAATTGCTATTAATAAGGTCACTTGAATTAAGCAAACTTCTAAGTGAAATATTAGTTCCTTTCTCTGTGCAGTACTATTTCTAGGAAGGGCCTAACATGTAGGTAGATAAATGTGTAGTGATCTAATGGACTTTGCAGAAAGACCTCCATGATAAAATTTTTCTCAACCTCACTCCACCATGTCGCACCACCTGGAATGATAATAGTAATTGTAATGCTAATAATGATAGCTAACATTCATATAGTGCTTTGAAATTTGCAAAGTTCTTTACATACATTACCTCATCTGATGCTCATAACAAACCTATAAGGTAGGCACTGTTATTATCTCTATATTACAGATGGGGAAATTGAGGTGGAAAGACATTAAATGACTTGGCTAGGTTCAATCTAAGAAGCATTTGTGAAGATACTAAGAAATATCTAAGTATTTTTGACTCTATCCGTGGTGCCACCTGGCTGCCTCAGACAAATTCATTATGAAATAATAAAGAGTTACCCTTTAATGTTATGGTACTGTATTTCCAACACTCCCCTGCCCCCATCCCAGATAAATGATAAATGCTGCTGAAGAGGGTTGCCTGGGAAGTCATTATCAGCTGTCAATACCTCTGACATTAGTTAACGAGATGATGGGTGACCTAAGAAGGTCCTGAGACGATGGTACCCAGAAAGGTGAGTTGTGACGAAGGGAGGAGGGCAGGGTGGGTTGCTGGCCAGCTTGGGCAGGCTTTGGTCATTTGAAGTGAAGGAGTATAGAGGAAAAGGGAGGAATACAAGACAGGGAATGTATTCTTTCTTCCTAGGTATCCCTAGTACCTACCAAAGTGGTAAGAACATAGTAGAGGTTTAATAGATGATTACTGATTAATTGATTAACTCAGCCACAGGTAAACAGGTAAGGATGAAACAAACATACACTCTGCCTATTTTACAATTCTATCCAGAGACATACGAATAAATTACCACACTTATAGATCAAATCCTTTTGGGCTCCTTTATAACTCATGACTTGGGGGTAGCAGATAGAGAACCAACCTCTGGATCAATAAGATGTTGGTTCACACTCCGCCTCTGAATATATTGGCTGTGTGGCATTCCTCACTCCCCTGCCCCCATGTTATGTAACCCCCCATGTCCCCAGGCAACTTCCCAAGTCTAAAAATTACAGGGCAGGTGCTGATTCAGATTGGTTGAGGGAGTTTTCTCATTGGGAAGTGCCAATACTATTGATGATGAACAAGTATTTATTAAGCATTTGTTATATGCCAGGTACTGTGCTAAGGATTGAGGGGAGGGAATAGGCAATCATATAGCACCTAGTCTGTGCTAGGCACTTTACATATGTTATTTCATTTGACCCTCATAACAACCCTGGCTAGTAGGTGAAGATGCAAAGAAAAAGCAGTTCCTGTCCTCAGGGAGCTTATATTCTAGTGGGGAGACAACACATATGTACATAAGTCCGTATTCAATCAGTATGGAGCAATAGATAAAATGGTTCAAAAATGGTTTAAAAATTAGATTCTGTAAACATCTACCAAAGTGAATTCCTTTCTCATCCAAGACTGTTACTGCCCCCGTGAATAAGCATTCTCACTGCTATAAAATGATCTGTATGATAGGCCTTGCATGCAGATGGCTGCTTTAAGGGCTCCTAAAAGAAAGCTTGCATTTCATACACAAAGCACCTGGTATCCAGCCCAAGTTGGCCATTTTCCGTGGTAAATGCAAAGGACATAATTTTGGGCAGATAATCAAAATAAGGAAGGAGAAGCAATATCTTCTCAGCTCCATGAAGGCAAGGTCAATTCCTTTTTTAAACTCTGTACCTCGCATACAGGAAACACTTAATAAACTGGTCTTGAAAGAATGAATGAAGAGAATGAATGAGAAATGACTTGGGAGGGCTCCTAGGGAAGAGAAATGCTTAGAAACAAAACTGCTTCCAAAGTCTCAATGCCATTCTTTCCTGAGTCTCTTGCAAATAATCCACAACAGTTCTAATTGGCAAAGGAGACATAGCAATTTGTGTACAATGGAGGGTGACTGAAGTGTGAAATGAAGGGCCCAGGAGCTAAGGGTTTTGTCTCTTGATTTCCACAAATTTAGAAATATAAACGGCAAAAAATCAGGCTTAGATGCTGCCAGTAAAGAAGAGAGCCTTAATATCCAAGTGTAGTTTAATCCTCTTAGTTGGCTCTAGGCTCCAGCAGAAACTGGAAAGGGCCAATTAAGCAATCTCCCTAATTATCAGAGGCTTCTTGGAATGCACCATGGAGGCCCAGATTTGTTTTCGTGACATGGATCATTTTAATTTGTACATGATATATTGTCTTAAAACTCTATTTTTTAAAAAAAGTATTTTTGTCATGACAAATTCATTAACTACTAGGAGAAGGCAAAGCTTAGCCAAGAGGCATCAGGCACAAAGGAAAATGATGGCAGAGAACCCCTTCTGTATCTGCTAACTAAAATCATAAAGCCTATATAGATTCCTGCTATCCCTGCAACAGGAATACAAGAACAGGGCTCAGTGGCCCTTGGTTCTACAAGTGTTCCTTGAGCAGTTCACCAAGTTGAGAAAGAAGAGGAATGATTTGTTGGCATTTGGGTTCAATGGTTTTTATGATCCTGACAGTTCTTAAGTAAAGAATACTGATTTTGGAGTCACAGGAAACAGGTTCAAATTTTGCCTCAGACGCTTATTACCTATGTGACCACAGGCAAAGCATTTAATTTATCTGGCCTTCAATGCCTTCATCTGTAAAATTAGGGAGTTAGATTAGCTGGCCTTGAAGGTCCCTTCAGCTCTATGGTTAAATCATTTAACTTCCCTGGGCCTCATTGGAAGACAAGTATGAACTGAGGGCGTTGGATTGCTGTTATTTTTCAGTAGTTTTTCAGTTGTGTCCATCTCCTAGTGACCCCATTTGGGGTTTTCTTGGCAAAGATTATGGAGTAGTTGGCCATTTCTTTCTTCAGCTCATTTTATAGATGAGGAATTGAGGCAAACAAGGTTAAATGAGTTGCCCACGATCACACAATTAGTAAATATCTGAGACTGGATTTGAACTCATGCAGATGAGTTCCTGATTCCAATCCCAGTGCTCTATCCACTAGATGGCCTTTAAAAACCCTTCGGGTTTTATATAAAATAAAATAAAACAACAAAAAACCATGAATACCATCTATTATAGAGAGGAAAAAGATTTTAGCAGTGATCTAATCCAATCTCCTCAGTTTATAGAGGAGGGAAATGGGACCCAGAGAAGTTATAACTTGCCTAAGGTTACTCAAAGTAGGAGAGTCAGGATTTGAATTCAGATGCTTTAAACCAATCACTCTTTACAGGATACCATGCTGCCTATAGGTCATCATCATCAATGAACACTTCTTTAGCTCCTACCTACTATGTGGCCCAAGCACTGGGCCAAGCACGGTGGATGAAAAAAGAGGCAAAATACAATTTCTGCCTTCAAAGAGCTCACAGTTGAACAAGGGGGACAGCATGTAGGCAACTGCACAAACCAGATCTATGTTGTAGAGCTGGAAGGAATTCAGAGAATATGAAGTTCAACCTTTCATTTTACAAATGAGGGAAATGTATAGATGTTAAGTGACTTGCCCAGGGTCACACGGCTGGTATGTATCTGCAGTGAAATTTGAACCAAGACTTTATAAGACTGTTGTGAGTCTCAAATCTGAAAATGTATGTAAAGTATTTTGGAATGCTTATGATTCTATAGAAATGTCTCCTTTTATCATTAAGTCACCACCTTCCCCAAAACCATCAATGACTTCCTATTGACTATACAACAAAGGAAAAGATCCACAGCCTGGCCTTTAAGACCCAACCCCCACCCCACCCCCAACAATCAGACTCATATGATCTTTTCTCTCTTCACTCATTTTTTTTTTTAGTCAAACAAACCTATTGCATTCCTCCCAAGGCATGATATATTCCACCTTTCTGCATTTACCCAAGCAATCTCCCATGCCTGGGATATATTGCCTCTCTCATCTGTGATTCCCAGAATCCTTTTCTTCCTTCAAGCATTGGCTGAGGTTCACACTCCTCTGGAAACCTTCTCTGAGGCTCCCAATACTTAATTGCTTTCTCTACAAATTATTTTGTCTTTATCACCCTAGGCAACTGTTATATCCCTGCCATAAAGTTCACTTGGGGACAAGAACTGTTTAATATTTCTTCCTGTATTTATATCACCCCTTCTCCTTACCCATCCTGTATCTTGCACATGATAGGGACCTATTATGAGCACAACAGGTTCAATAATTTCTTTTTACTCATCCAAAAGTAGAAACCATATTAGAAATTACCAGGATACAAATGGCAAATACTCCAAATATTACTCATAGTTGATTTTCCTCAACCTATGGATTGATTCCTTGCTTTTGCCTCATGTAAAACTGGCTGATGGCCACACAAATCAAGAAAGAGCTATGCCACACCCTGGGGTGGGCTAAACTGTGTAATATAGCCTTCAAGGCTGTCACTGCACTCCTCACATATTCAATATCAGACCAAGCTATATTACACAATGCCTCTGTTTTCCCACCTTTTGGCTCTTGCTCACACTTTTCCCTCTAATAGGAGCAGCCCATCTCGTTAGCTATTCTTGCCAATACCAACAATTTTCTATCTATATGTTATTGCCTTCATGCTGTTTGGATGGGGCCATAAAGCCTACAGTCTTCTCCTTGACATGATCTTAAAGCCGCAAAGACCTGGGTTTAAATCCTGCCTCCAGCAATGACTAGTTTCATGACCCTGGGGCAAGTTCCTCCACCATTGATCCCTGGTTTCCAGTAAAATGGGGCTGATCACAGCACTGACCTCTCAGTGCTTGTGTGGATCAAAGCCATGCTGCTTTGCCAACAGGAAGGCCTTATACAAATGTGAGCTACACATTTGCAAAAACAGCCCCAAACTGTCTCTCTTAATTGCTGGTGCTCAAGCCTTGCTTCCTCTGGGAAAAAATGTACAAGTCTCTGAAAACCCAGGGAAACAGATGGATTTCCCTCTTGGCCAAGAAGCCGATTCCAGGGCCATTCTCAAGGTTCTTTCAATTTCGAGGGTCCTTAGGAAACAGGGCCTGTGGTGGCAGCTGTGCTTTGGGCTCCTGTGGAGTTAGCTACTCTGACTTGCTTGGTTGCTAAATGGACTGGGCCAGAAATACTAATATCAGCGCAGTGAAAGTGAATGCCAACAGAGGCCTCGTGCAGGGAAGATTACATTTTAGGACAAGGGGGGAGGGGCAAGAGGAAAACAAATCTTGCCTGCACTGTCCACCCTGATGGGGTATAACATTTTTTTTAATGAAGAGCCTCTAATTTCAAAAGGACAGTAGTCCTGGTGTGGGAACTCCTTCCACTAGCAAATATTCCAAGGCACAGACAAGCATATGATCTTATATTTAGAACAAGTAAGGACTTTAGGGGCCATCTACTTCAAACTGCTTATTTTATAGATGAACAAACTGAGTTGTAGAAAGGTCAGATGAATTGCCCATAGTAGCATAGCCAACTAGAGTCAGGGGCAATATTTGAACCTCTATCTCTTTCAATCAGTCCTCTACCTATCCTCCTTAATCTTAGTGCCTTCTGAGGTTATCCCTACTTTCTCTGGTCTGTATCTTATTTATACACAGTTAATAATAATTACAGTTGATTCTTATATAGGACTTGCTAAGAGTCAGGCATTGTGCTAAGCTCTTTATGATTATTTTATCATTTGAATCCTCGCAACAATCCTGGGAGATGGGCGTTATAATTATTATCACTCTCATTTTACAGATAAGGAAACTGAGGTAGGCATCAGTTAAGTCACTTACCCAGGGTCACTTAGCAAGCATTTTTGGTTGGATTTGAACTCAGGTCTTCCTAACTCTGGATCTGCCGTGTCATGTAGCTGTTGTTTTCATAATTGTCTCTCCCATTAGACTGTAAACTCTTTGAGAGCAGGGGCTGCTTTTTGTTTGTGTTTTTTTGCCTTTCTTTTTACCTCCAGTTCTTAGCACATTGCCTGGCACATAGTAGGCATCTAATGAAAATGCTTATTGCCTATATGCTCATAATGACTCTACAGGGGACAGCGACAGAGAGATGAACTGGAGTTGTGATCTGACTGGCATAAGGAACTCCTATATAAGGAAATGCTTTCTGCTAATGCTGATCAACACGCACAACACTAAGGGGTTATGGTGTGTGTGTATCAGAAATGAGATTTGAACTCAAGTCCTTGGCTGCCTTATTAACTATTCCATAAAGAAATGCGAACAACTCAGGAAGTTTCTCTTTTTCTTTGTAATGATCGAAAGAACTATATATATATATATATATATATACATATATATGTATATATATGTATATACATATATATGTGTGTGTATGTATGTGTATGTGTGTGTGTATATATTCATTTGGAGTTTAAACACCAGTGTTCTAATAAGTTGAGAAATATTTAGGAAAAAACAGTTACTCACTGGACAGAAGGAATTCAAGAACGGAAATTTGCTAAAGATATTAACCAAAAGCATTAGATTTAATTTAGAGATGTAACTAATTCTTCTTTACAAACACTGTTGATTAACAATAAAGGGCTATTAGATACATATCTCCCAGACAGAATAGTGGCTGAAAAGAAAGAAAAGAGGTAGAAAACCCTCCCAAACTTTCTTATGAGTGAAATAGGAACTTGTTTAATCGCTGCTGAAAATCCTCTTTAAGGCCAACTTGCCCTGTGCCCACTGGCAGGTGGCTGTTTTCCTGTAAGCTCTTGATACAATAGAGCTTCTCTAATGGACTGGGTATAGCTTTTTGCCATTCCACTAATGAAAACAGCTTAAAGCCATTACTTGTGCTGATCACCATTGCTGATAACAGTAATAGAGTATCAGGATGGGGACCTTCATCGACAGAGACATGACAAGGAATTGGGTGTACCATAATTTGAGTCTGGGAAAACCGGCATGAGGGCACTTTCCTCTGCTGTGGGAGAAACAGGGCAGGGAGGGAAAGACAGAGGGAGAGGAGGATGTTAGCACAGCCTACTATTTAGTAGCTTTCCATTTTAACTAATGAACAGTAATGATGACAGCTAGCATTTACATGGTGCTTACTACATGCCAGGCACTGTACTGTGCACTTTACAAATATTATATGATTTGATCCTCCTGGCAAACCTGGAAAATAGATGCTATTATAATCTCATTTTACAGTGACTTGTACAGGGTCACATAGCTAGTGTCCAAAGCCAAAGTGGAATGTGAATCTTTCTGACTCCAGTACCTAGCTGCCTCTAATCATTGCAGTTAATAGATGGCACAGTGGATAGAGCACAAAGACTGTGGTCAAAAAGACCTGAGCTCAAATCTAGCCTCAGACACTAGCTGTGTGACCCTGGGCAAGTCATTCAAACCTGTTTATCTCAGTTTCCTTATCTGTAAATGAGCCAGAGAAAGAAACGATGAGCCTCTCCATTATCTTTGCCAAGAAAACTCCAAATAGGGTCACTAAGAGTGAGACACAACTGAAATGACCAAATAACAACAATAGTTTCTAAGCTCAGGTGTTTCTACACTGTAAGGTACCTGTAGCATTGCGGAAAAAAAGTCCTGTGGGAAAGTCCAGCTGCCTTGCCCTAATTTGGGCTCTGCTCATAGGCACCTTTAAAAGCACAGGGCAATGTTTGGTGAGGAATTGATAAGTATGATGCATGATCTGGCGGTGCTAGTCTACAAGGAGGAGGGTAGGTTGGAAGTGCTGGGTATGTGGGAGACGGGATGGGAAGGGTAAATAGACTGTGATATAAAAATATGAGAATTTATTTCAAAAAGGTGACTTAGACGAATCAATTATAATGATATTAGCTGATGAATGAGCATGGCTGTTATCTAGGGAAAACACAATTAACAAAATGAATCCTTCCAAATGGGAAACACTGATCAAGGACAGAATTATTGTTATGGCTCTAAAAATCCTGTTACCTTAGAGGTAGACAGATATTCTTTGTTTTCCTCCCAGACTTCTATACTTATATCTGAGATGAGTCCCAATAGTTCTATTTCCACAAAGCCAGAAGGCTATGGTGGACTGGGATTTGCACAGTGTCTCAGAGTCCCAGCACTATCGATAACTAGCTGCATTACTTTAGGAAAGTCATGACCTCTGTGAGCCTCAGCCTCAGTATCTTCATTGATTAAAATAAGAATGATACTATGACCAAATTTTTACTTTCATGTCTCCTAATGGTAAAGGCTTCCAAAGTACTTAATGAATCTTTTCATTACTCTAGTATGGAAAGGATGTTTTGTTAATTCTCTATCTTTTGGCAAATGGTGAAACTGAGGCAAAGAAAGATCATGGGAACCCACAAGGGTTCCAGCTGAGTTGTTGTTTAAGTCTCAAAGACTGGAAGCCAGTGGAACACAAACCATAGTGGGTTTTGGCAAGAGGGAGAGGTTTTGAAGACAAATCCAACAATGGAATATAGGTTTGCTTGGGGGTCAGCTGAGCTAGCTTCTAAGAGGATCGTCACTACATAGGCTGGATGCAAGGTAATCAATTTTTTTAAAATTATAAGCATTTTATAAGTCTTCTCCAAATCCCAGATATAATCTGCCTCAGTGGAGAGTGGATACATTCCATTGAATGAAGATTGGACTATTATTTCAAAGTCCCAGACTTTCTGGGCAGACTTCAGAGGTTATCTTTTCACTCATCTCTCTGATGTGGTATTGGAAACCAAAGAGGTATGGACCAGTGTGGGCTTTGTTCTACGTTGTGGTAGCCTTGCCCTGAGTCCCTCTGGGGATCACGCTGACAGTACAGACTAGCTAACGCTCTCCTCTTCTGAATAAAATGAAACATAAAGAAAGATTCTTGAACTTGATGTCAGGAGTCCTAGGTTTGATTCCTACTTAAGGCATATATATATATAATAGCTTCATGATTCTACATTTTCAACAGCTCAGTCTCTATCAAATAGAAAGATAGCATCTCTTTTTCCTGTCTCACAGGATTGCTGTGAAGAAAGTGTTTTGCAGGACTTAAAGCACCATAGAAATGTAAGTTGCTGTTTTTTGGTCTGGAATCGTGACTTGGTCAGTCTAGGGAATTTCCAGTATGAAAATTCCCTCTAACAAGACAGGAAAGCACCTCAGCTATAACTTACAGTTTTGGAGACCTGCTTGGGGCAAGGAGAGTTTGAGCGACTGGCCCAGGGTCTCACTGAGGAAGGGATTTAAACCGGAACTTCTTGGCTGAAAGGCCAGCTATCTGCTGTACCATGTACTGCTGCTGTGACTATTACAGCCATTATTATAATCATTATTACTCTTCCTGTTATTATTATATCTCTTTTGACTTTTTATTGGTAGAGACTGAACTTCTGATTTCATTGGCGTAAAGAACTCCAGGAAGAGGAAACTCCTTCTACCCATGCAGGTTGGCATCTTCTGTGCCACCGGGTCTTAGAGAGGTACCTAGGACACTGAGTGGTCAGGGATTTGTTCAGGGCCAGACATGATTTAGGCTAAAATTGAACATTCCAGCCTTGAGTTGAGGATAAACCCCCACTCAAAGAAAGTCTTGGTTTCATCAGAAAGCACATCTTGCCTATCGGAACTTTATACATCAACGGAAAATGAAAATGATATTTGATAATTCTATTGGGGGGGAGGGAATCTGGAACAGAATGCAGTCTGTTTTCCTTCTGCTTTGTCAACAATAATGAGCAGGCTTTGAAATGTCTGCTGTGTTCATTTCAGTGTCTAACCATATATTTTCAAGCACCTCTTAGACAATGGCCTTCTATTACTGCTGAATGCTATCACAGACACCCAGATATGCCTCCTATGTAAATTCTAATGACTGCTGGATATAAGAAGGCAATTGGGCCCCCTGGGCTTGGGCAATTCCAAAGCCTACGGTTTATGCACAGGTGTCATTCCAGAGAGACAGAAAGGAGAGGGCCACTAGAACATGAGTGTGAGCCATGGGTGTCATTTCTCATGCTAAGCAAAAACCTTTTCAATGCTATCACTATTTTCTACCATTTCTTAAGCTGATTTTCCATAGGAAATATCCCAAGTCAGATCAATGGTCCATCTAGCCCAGTATCACATCTCAGATGAGACCTAGGAGACACATTGCCAGGGACAATCAGAGCACATGGTAGAAACCCTCCCAAGATTAGGCCTGCCTGCTGAGAATCCCATAGCTTCTTTTTAATGGCCCATTTGTCTGTCCATGATTTATGAATTTCTCTGAACCTTTTTGTTTAATCTACTCAGTTTAATCTACTACCTCCAGGGGTGGGTAGTTTAAGATAAAGATGCTAGCTAGGTGGTCCAGTGATAGAGGGGTGGGCCTAGAGTCAAGAAAACCTGAGTTCAAATCCAGTCTCAGCTGTGTGACCTTGGGCAAATCACTTGACCTTGATTTGCTTTAGTTTTCTCATGTATAAAATGTGGGTAATTGTAGCCCCTCCTTCACAGTGTTGGTGTGAGGACTAAATGAGATAAAATTTGTAAAATGCTTTGTAAACTATGGAAACTTTGTAAACTACTAAAAAAATTTAAAAATGCTCATTTAGGGGCAGCTACGTGGTGCAGTGAGTAGTGCACCAGCCCTGGAGTCAGGAGGACCTGAGTTCAAACCCTTCCCCCCCAAAAACTAAAAAAATAAGTAAAAATGCTCATTCATTCATTTATTTGACTTTCCCCTAGATTTTAGCCTTTTCATGGCAAGAAATTTTTACATATTTGTTAGTTTTGATATGCTGAGCTATTTAGGAACCCAACTAATTTCTGTAGATTTATTAAAGTGCCCCACCCACTTGGGATCTCAAAGAATTCAATGAATTCTCCCATTGCCTTTGTCTACAAGATTTTTTTTATTAACTTGTATTTTTTTTAATGTAAAAAAAGTCACAGAAAGATTACAGGTTCCAAAATGTAGAGCTGGAAAGGACAATAGAGGCCACCTAGTTCACTCATGCACCAATATGCAAAAGAGAACAGAAAGATGCAGTGATTTGCTCAAGGTCTCACAGGCAATGAACATGAAGAGAAACCATCAAATACCAAATCCAGTACTGTTCTCATTCCACATCTGCTGTTGTGCTGGTGTCAATCCCAGGGAACACTGTCCCTTCCCATCATGTTTAAACTCACCACTATGGTGCTAACTCAAACCTTGGTTGACACCACCTCCTTCAGCCTCCTCTGTCCTCTGATTGGAGGACTGGAGGGCAGACTATCAAACGCCTCCCAATGCCTTCTTTTATAAAGGACAGAAACTGGACTCTTGGGCTCATTCTGCTCTGCATCCAACTGATCTGCTTAGTCTCAGCTCTTAGATCAAGACGCCTCCACGCATCAGGTATCCCCTGGACTTTGCTCTACCCCTTTTCTGCTTCCTTTTGCATGTTATCTCCCCCTCCCCAGTAGATTATATACCATCGGAGGGCAAGTATCTCTGGGGCTTATCACAGTGCCTTGCACTTAATAAATGTTTATTGGATTGGATTGGATTTTACTGCCCTTTGACAGATCAAAGATTCTAGTCATTAGAAACCTGACTCTGCTTCAGAAGCCAGATTTCTGATTCCTTGGCCCTGAGTTCAGAACACATGGTCTCTTGCCTTTGCTGCTGGGCTCACTATTGGCCTATGATGGGCTATAATTAGGCCATTTTCTATGCTCAAACAAGCTTCTTTGGCTTGAACATTTTATTTTTCTGCCAGCTGAGAGTACATCTTCTCTGGTAGGCATCTTTTATTTAAAATCTTTTAAATCTTTTATTTCCCTTTATTTAGAAACTTATATGAATAGATCAGAGTTCTGACTAGTAATGGGAAGGACAGTTGGATAGGATTTTTCATCTAAACTTTCATTAATTCAAAGAGTGAGGCCAACTAAAATGCATGGCATGGGGAAAATAATCAAAGAAATTCTATGGCCTAAGTCTCATTTCTTTTGCACCCATGTTTCTAATGAATCAAGATCAGTTATTGGAAAATATCAGAGTGTTTCAGAGCTGGAAGAGATCTTAGAGAGCCCAAAGAAAGCAAATAACATGGTCAAGGTTATTATGCTTTGCATTATGTTAGGGAAAGTGAATAAAACACTGTACTATGAGAAGACTTCAAAGTAAAGTACATAAAACTCACAAAATCATGGAATGTCAATGTTTGAAGGGGATTTAGCAGCCATCTCTTCTAACTCATACCTGAACAAGAATCCCACCCAAGTCTTTGCCTGAAGACCACCAATGTGGAGCCCATTGTCTTCCAACACAACCCATTCTCTTTTTCTATTATTATTTATCCAACCCAAATTTGCCTCTTTGCAACTTCCATCCAATTTTTCTACATTATACAAGATGCAGACATTGTAGAATGACAGAGCAGGAAGGGACTTGAGAAGTCACCTGGCATGGTGGGATCATAGTTCCAGAGTAGGAGGACACCTTGGAAGTCACCCAGTCCAATCCCACACTTTTCGGATGATGAAACTCATTACTCTCTCAGTATCACACAACTAGTTAGAAAAAGCATTGGGATCAGGACCCAGCCTCTCAAATTCTAATCTAGTGTTCTTTCCATCTACACTATTCTTGAGGAAGACTCATCATTAAAGATTGTCTCCAGGGTGGTGAGATCACAGGATCTTAAGAGCACCCAGACCAACCCTCTCATTTTACCAATGAGGAAGGGGCAGCTCACAGAGGGTGAGTGGCTTGCTCAGGCTCACACAGTACGTGGTGGCTAGAGTCAGAATTTAAACCCAGGTCGTGTGATTCCATGTCATTCCCATCATGCCACATATTCTCACTGACACCTCATAGTTCAGTCTCCTTTCTCTCTTCTGGGTTATCCTATAAGTGCTTTGATAAAATAATTTTTGCCTCATTTAGTGGCATTTGGTCCATCTTGTGGCTTGCATATCATATGGGCTGAAGCATTTGTGATGAAGGGAAAATTCTGCTTATGCCTCCTCATGGAGACTCACATATACAGAGGTACACACACATACATTCACACAAATATGCAATTGTATAATTCACATATACACATAAACACCATATATACAAATGCATGCACACACATACCTGTATACACATACAATCATACTCCTACACTTATGTGCACATTTATACCATACAGAAATATGTACACATAAACAATGCATGTGTCTATACATACATATACACAAACACACTCACGTAATATGCTCACATTTACATAACGTATACATACTCATATGCAAACATAATTCACATGATATACATACATAGGCACATAAATACACATACATACAAATATACATGCACACACATATACCCATTCACATGATGTATACACACACATGCAAATACATACATATAAATTTACGCAATTTACACACAAACACACAATACCCTCCTGTATGCTTAACAAGAAGTAATTTTCTTCGTAACATAGTCTTTGGATTGACTAAGCCATTGCCTTGCTGCACAAGTAACAATGTACTACTGCCTGTGGCCCAAATTACAAATGGGCCATATCAGCCCCACAAACCTCAGGGGAAGCCAGGCTGCTCATTAGAGGTTCTGGGAAGAATCCAAGCTGCACTGGGTTCTGCTAGATGGGGACAGAAGAGACCATTTGGAATGTGACCTTAGATGCTGAGAATAGACAACGTCTACTGGACTTGAGAGTTCTGTGGGCCTGCTGCTATATTGTTGTTTTTAATTGTTGCTCCTTATTAGTTAGTGGAGCAGAAGCAGGGAAAGAGGAGAGGCCTAGGCTTGGAATCAGAAGAGCTGGGTTTAAATCCCACCTATAACAATACGTGTCATCTTACACAGCTGAACCCTTCTATGTACCTTGTTTAGGTGATTCGTTGTGTCTTACTCCTCATGATCCCCTTTGGGGTTTCTCGGCAAGGATACTGGAGTGGTTAGCCATTTCCTTCTCCAGCTCATTTTATAGATGAAGAAACTGAGGCAAACAGGGTTAAGTGATTTGCCCAGGGTCACCCAGCTAGTAAATGTCTGAGGCAATTTTTGAACTCTGGTCTTCCTAACTCCAGGTCTCTATTCACTGAGTCACCTAGTAGCTCCCTTATTAGAATGTGAGCTTCTTGAGAGTAGGGATGGCCTCGCCTTTCTTGTTTTTATTCCTTGGGCTTAATCAAGATGTTTTGATAAAAGCATTTAGTCAATGCTTTTAAACTCATTCATTCATTCATTCATTCATGCATGCATGACCAGAGGTAAATTGCTTAGCTTTTCTAAGTTGCAGGCCCATATCTAAGACTAAAATCATAGAAGGACTGCTATCTGTCTCAGTAAAAGGGAGTTCTCACACTGGCAGATCCTACATGGACACTACAAATTTCTTGATATAGTGACATTTTTTAATTATACAAGACCAATCAGATCTTAAGTTGTTCTATGTTAATGGTCAACTCAGTCTACTAAAGAAGTTAGTACTGACAAGTCATGACTAGGAGATAAATACATCCATCCCAGCCAAGGGAAACCCAGCAGTGATGCCGCCATGAGTGATGAATAGGGTCCTGTTCACAAAAGTGGGGGGACACGGAGAAAGAGAAAGCTATTTTTACTGAGCTAAAACGTAATCCATACAAGTTTGGAAGGAAGGGAGGAAGGGAGTGGTGAAAAAGTGATGAATGGGAAAGAGATCAAAGAGAAAGAAAAAGGTCATCATAACCATCCAATCAAATATTACCTGCTACTTGGTCCCTTGGACAAGTCTTCATTTTTCTGAGTCTACGGACTTAAGACAAGAAGTAAAGAGGCCAGGACTGGAAGTGAGTTCAGAGGCCACTTTATCCAAACAACAATTGAAGCGGCATTTCCTTTATGACATCCCTGGTCCTCTAGAATCTGTCAGAAGACCTTTAATGAGGCAGGGAGGTCACTATCACCAGAGGCAGCCTCATTTGATTTTGGGATATCTCTGACTTTTAGGAAGCATTTCCTTAAATTGAGCCCACATTTGCCTCTCTTAGAGATGAGGAAACAGAAGTACAGAGAATGACTTGCCAAAAGTCAAATGAAACAAGCATTACAACTGGGACTTTAACTTGGGGTCTGTGCCTACAAGTTCAGAATACTTTCCACTAACCTATACTCCTTCCCTCATACTTACCTCATCATTTTTATGCAAAAGATGCTTCTGAGGTGGTTAGAGATTTTGTTACGCCTCTTCAGTAGTCAGTCAGTTAGTCAAGTAGCATTTAATCAGTGCCTACCATGTGCCAGGCACTGTGCTATGTGCTGAGGACACAAAGAAAGGCTAAAAATGCTCCTTGCTGTCACATGGCTTAAACATTTCTCCCAAACTAACTGAGCTTTCCAAGAAAGTCTCTTTTTAATACAGAGCACAGGAACCAACACGAGCCAGGGCATCTTCTCTCTTCTCCGACACTGGAGTCTCGGCTCATTCTGATGAAATAACAACCTGGAAAGAGCAGTAACCTTTCTAACACTAGGCGATGGCTTCCAGTCTAACCAAGTCCAACGGGTCTTCCCTCCCACTTCAAAGACGTAGAACTTGGCCAGTTCCACAGTTCCTTTCCAGGAATGGCTGTCTTACAATTGTGCTGAGATTTGTGGCAATATTCTGTAGATCTCATTGCAATATATGAAGCGGAATGGTTATTATCACCCTTTACAATGGGAAATTCTCATTATTCATTTGACTAGGCAGAAGGTGTGGATGAAGAAAGTCCATTCTAAGTGTTTTGCTAATGCCCTTCTCAGCAGGATTGCTCAGATCTCTTATCTGATTTCCATTTCAGTAGAACTGGTTTACATTCTGAACTGTAAAGCAAGACAAGAATGAATATTTTGATCTTGCCTTTCTTCTTTGTTGAAACTGGTTACCCATCTCACCCTCTCCACCTCCCATAAAGCCATCAATTGCCTGGGTAAGACTCCTTGCCTTAAAGGCAACCTCTTGCCTTGAGATGAACCCAGTGCCTGATATGATTTTAGCAAAAGTGAATGTGAGGGGTGGCGAGGTGGTGCAGTGAGTACAACACGAACTCTGGAGTCAGGAGGACCTGAGTTCAAATCTGGCCTCAAACACTTGACACACTTGCTAGCTGTGTCCCCTTGGGCAAGTCACTTCACCTCAATTGCCTTGCCTTCCCCCCTTAAAAAAGTGAATTTGGGAACTTTCCTAGGCATTGCCTTCTATAAACCAGGCTCAAGGAGATTTGGATAAATAATCATCTGAAGTACTTCTCAATCTCATGTGCAGCTCATTAAATTCAACCATAAATGTGAAAGGTGACTGCTGCTTCAAGCTTTTCCTCTCCCCATCTCCCTTGCTTTTTGTTAAAACAAAACTCAGCTTCATAAAAGAACATCTAGATGTAAGCAGCTGGAATGTTGAGGACCCAGATGACTGAGCGTGGAACATGCCTAAGGCACAGATGTTTCATGCTCTAGTTTATAATGGCAGGGGATACACAGGGTGATGCTGCTGAAGCACCAACCAGAAGAACTAAGGCACTGTGCAATGGGCATCTCAAGGGATAGTTGAGAGCAACCTCATTAATCATGGACTCAGAGGGCTCTAAAGAACATGGAGAAAGCATCTGATCCACTCAGCATGCTCCAGAGAGATTGTTTTCTTCCAATTTGTCTTTAATTTATTCAGAGAGAAAAATTAATTTCTTTTGGTAATGCTTTCTCATACTCCACATTTCTTCTCTCTAGGGAAGTTCTTCCCAATGGCTAGTTCAATTCTTTCCACCACAAGTTGCTTTAGTTATAGTTAAACCAAACTAGACTATAGTTTCTCCTGAACCCTATATCTCCCTGTGTTCTATATTCTTCATCTCAGCAACTGTGTAGGTGGTCCCCAATGCCCAAAATACACTCATTCCTCCCTTATCTCTACTTCTTACAATAAGTAACATATTAAACTCTAATGGATGGTGATAGAATAAGTCTACCAGTGAAGTGGTAGCCTGAAGTGAGTGAATTGAAATGATGACAATCAGAATAGTGGGGCCTTGAGTTCCTTCCATTGAGGATCCTTTGAAGAAATGAGAGATGT
>CM053623.1:19065447-19086817 GCA_028646595.1 Phalanger gymnotis
ACATAAAATCAAGAAAGCAAAGGTAGGAAAGTTTGCAAGGTCAACAGAAACCCAGGATGAAATAGATACGCCCGTTGAGAAAAATTGGTTTCTTACTGGGCATGTAGATTTCTCTGTTAGAAAACAGGGTATGAGAGTGGTAGGAGAAAGTTTGAAGCAGCTTGGCTAATGAGAAAAGGAAATAACTCCCATTTTTTTTTACTTTAGAGATTGGTTCTGTTTGGGTAGACAGTGGTTCCTGTGTGATTGTGCAGATTGTGATTTGAAAACAGGGGACAGTGAGGTTACTACATTGGGGACGATTTTGCCCGTGCAGGACTAGAGATGAGCAACCTCTTCTCCTTGCCATACTCCACTGGACAACTGGAGGTTGAGGGGCAAGATGGCAGGAGAGGGGACAGGGAATCTCCTCCCCTCCTCCGTTACTTTGTAAATGGAGCTGAGCTGGCAGAGATTATGACTGAAATCCTCCCTCTTCCCTAAACTAAAAAGTATCACAGCAGTCACATTTCACATACGTTCTCCAACTGGAGGACAGAGTGCTTCATTAAAACAGGACATAGCTGGGGTCTAGCCATTTTCACATGGCATTGAAGGTAATGTTTTTGTATCCCCAGGGCAAAGTGCCTAGCACATAGTAGGTATCTAATAAATGGGTTTTTTTGATTGGCTGATTGCCATTATTACCAAAAGAATAAGAACAAAAAGAAAACCTTCTAATTGGCAGAATACTCTGAAAGATGGAATCAGGCTGGGAAGTTCAATTTTCCAAAAGTACCAGTCTTTCAGGATGCTAATCAGGGGTTACCTAAAAATCAAATTCTGACACTAGATCAATTGGCAAAAGAGTAATAAATAATTTGAAAACAGAGTTAAATGCATAGACAGTGATTTATATGTAACAGCAACTCAAAAGATATTTTTAAAAGAATAAATAGAATTTCAGCGAATTCTTTTAAAATACCATATTGATGCCAATATAAGCCCCATCCCTAAAACGAGATATCTTAGAAATATCATTTTGCCAAATTATAGTAGGCCAATGGATCTGTGATCTCCTGGCTATGGGTCCTCATCTCCTGGTGGTGGAGTCAGAGGGTCTGGAGTCAAATCCCTTCCTTATCATGACCTATGCAACCTTGGCCAAGTTTATGTGTTTGGGCCTCAATTCCTCATATGTAATATGGAGCGAGGGAGAGTTAGAAAAGATGGTCTTTAAGTTCCTCTCTAGGTCTAAATACATGATCCTGTGGTCAATGCTTTTTTATCCTGTGGAATTCTTTTTGATAGCTTCCCATAAGCCATAAGCAATGTAAAATTAACATATTAGATTGCCTGTGGACATTTGTTGTATTTTTCCAATTCAAATAACAGTGTTTCATTCTATTTTATTATTTAATGACCATCACGATCTGTTACTTGCTTACTAAGTATAATCAAAGATCACACTCATGTTTTCTCCCAGCCAGATTTTATGGGACCAATGTGGTAGAAATGAACATGGCCATCTCCAAATACCTTAAGAGCTTTATTTTGGTTAAATCCTTTACAAAGCATCCATGTGTGGTGAAGGAACAGAATATCTGAGTAATGATCATGGTTATCAGTCACTTGACCTTTTCCAAAAGATCGTCAACTAAAGGCTGGATGATGAGTGAGTGTCATGGAGGGGATGCTTGTTCAGGTTTGCTATTGACTACATGGGTCTTGGGGTTTGTTATGACTCTAAGAGTCTGATTGTATGAAATAGCCGTCACTATGCAGGACCTTTGGTGTCAATTTAAGTTTACTTTGTCAATTTCTAACGAATCAATATGAGTCAAGCTCGTATAATGAGAGAACAGGATTTGTGTTAAGAAGAACTGGGTCCAAATCCTGTCTTCGATTCATACTAATTGTATGACCCTAGGTAAGTCATTTAACCTCAGGGCTCAGACAATTCTAATACTGTAAGGCTATGAGGTATAGAGCAGGGATAGACCAATTTACATTGTTCTACATATTGTAACTTGTGTCTATCTTACTTCTACAACGTGTCTCTCATCTATGTTCTACTCTTTATATAGTCACAACTCTCTTTTTAGCCTTAAGAATTTCTTGTTCAGACTATTATAATAGCTTCTTAATTGGTCTTGCTTTCAATCTCTCACTTCTTTAACCCATCCTCCACACAGATGCTTAAAAAAATCTAAAAAGCACAATCACTACCCTGCTCAAACACCCGTAATGGCTCCCTACTGCTTCTAGGATTAAGAAAAACTTTTCACCTGGACATTTTAAGTCCTTCACAATCTGGTCTCAGGCTATTTGTTTTTCCAGGCTTAATTAACATATATAAAAAAATACAGGGCTATTTTCAAAGCCAGAAAGAGCTGGGTTGAGTCCTGCCTCTGATTCATTCTGGTTGTATGACCCTTAATCTCTCAGTACTCTAGAAACTTTCTAAGACCATGTGCGGAAGAGCAAATGCCATCCTTTATTGGCAGAGGTCATTTCAACACTAATGAATTGGCATATTGCGGCCCTTCTCTATCTTCCCCTTCCTTCTCCCCTTCTTCCCACCCAAATGAACTCAGGGAGCCTAACTTTCACCAACTATTTCTTGATTAGAAAATTAGGTGGGCGATGGGCTGTCAAATTTCAACTTCAGGGCACATGTTCAGCAGGAAGACCTTTGGGACTTGGCAGTTGAATGACCCCTGCTTTACAGTGTGCCAAGAACTGCTATCCTCAAGGGAACCCTTCAGCACACCAAGAATCTCATTATGCTTTTAATGGAAATGGCTTAGAATCCTAAAATCTCAGAGCCAGTAAGGGACCTTGTGTTTCATCTAGGATCACAGGTCAGCCCATAAAGCTAGAAGGGACTTTAAAATTTATCTGGGTCAGCCCCATCATTTTTCAGATAGGGAAACTGAGGTCAAGAGATGCAAAGTTATTTAAACAACGTCACGAAGGGAATAAGATGCCGAACCAAGATTTGAACACAGATCCTCTGACTGCTAGTGTTTCTCTCTGTTGCCCCTTGATGCTGGGTTCACTCCAAGAAACACCTGAAAGAGCCCTTGCTTTGGAGCCAGGATACCTGAGGGTAGAATGAGCACCATCATAGGCTTGCTGTCTCTGCAGGGGGTGGGTGGGTGGGGGGCAGAAAAGGGCCTTGCTAAGCAAGTTATTGGCATAAATCAGAGAAACATTTAGCCTACTTAAAAGAAAGACTTAGACACTTATCTGAACAATCACTGCAGTGGCCTACATTCCAACTATGAATATGCTAATTATAAATGATTCTATCTTTTCTCCTCTGCTTTCTCTTCTTTCTATTTGCTCCTGCTCCCTACCTTAGCCTTACCACAGTAAGTATTACATGCAGCCCCCAAACTCCTAAGGAACCAAAGATGTCACCTGTTCTAGGCCATGACTTTAGGCAGTATTTCCATGATATCAATGAAGCAGAGAAGATACAGAGTGATTTGTCCAATGGTTTGCTGTTGTTTAGTTGTGCCTGACTCTTTGTGACCCCATTTGTGATTTTCTTGGCAAAGATACTGGAATGGTTTGCCATTTCCTTCTCCAGCTCATTTTACAGATGAGGAAACTGAGGCAAACAGGGATAAGTGACTTGTCCCGGGTCAGACAGCTAGTAAATATCTGAGGACAGATTTGAACCATGGTCTTCCTGACTAGTCCTGACATTCTATCCACTGTGCCACCTGGCTGCCCTACTCAGTGATACACAGCTGATAAAAATGCACGCCTTAGAAAAACATCACAAACTTTGCCATTTTCTATTTGGGGCAACTCATTTACCTTCCTGAGGCTTTAGTATCCATATCTGTAAAACAAGGAGACTGGACTAGATGGCCTCTAAATTCCCTTTTGGCACTAAATCTCTGATTCCATGACACAAATGACTATTCACTAAGGTTAAAGTGCTCTTCCCTCCAATGAGGGAAAATTAATGAGGTTCTGGGATTTGGAGAAAAACAGCTAAGACCAGCCAATAGGTATTTCAACATCGTTTCCCTGATGATGTTACAAAGAGTTTCGTAAAACATCTACTATAACAAGTGTGGCGGTGCTGCACATGAAGACTTCCAAACACATGCTGTTGCAGCTTGGCTTCTATCGAGGCAATCCTTCTGCTGCCCCAAGTCTCGAGACTCTAGGCTAGAGTTTATCTTCCATAATCCTGCTCTGCTCATCTTTGTCATCCAGAGTCACGGCCCTGAATACAAAATGTTTTCCTCTTTGACATCCTGCTACCCTACCTTCCCCATCCACAAGAGTCTTACCCCTACCCCTACCCCTACCCCTACCCCATTGTCCCTGAGCTCCTTGGATACCCTCCTTTATGCTCAGTCTCCATCTGCCATATCTTCATTCACTCATCAGACATTTATCATGCTCCTTGAAGTTAGGGATTATCTTTCTTGCTTGTGTTTGTATTCTCCGCTTGATACAATGCAGGGCATAAAATGTAGTAAGAACTCAATAAATGCATTTTGATTCCTTGATTCATTGATTTCCTGATGTAAACAAAGCACTGTGCTCTCCACTGCAGGAAGAATACCAAAGTGAGATGAAGCTGTCTCCTGTCTTTATAGAACTCCTCATACCCCCTGGCATTGAGTGAAGCCTAGTTTCCTCTCTGTGGAAATCACATCTCTTGACATCCTCTTCACTGCTGAAATCTCCTTCTTTCATCCCCTCACATCCTCCCCTTTCCCCATCCTCCAGAGCCTGCCAGGGAAAGGAATCAAAATCATTCAACTTCTAAACTTTTGTTCTGCCATTATCAATAAATAACCTGTTATTTCCTGATGATCACATCCTCAGACTATAAGACAGTTCCCCAATTCTCGCTGCTGCCATCTGCTGACTTCAGGCATTGTAAGCTTCTTGAGGACAGGGACTATCTTTTGCCTCTTTTTTTGTCCCCAGAATAGAATACAATGCCTCACACACAGAAGATCCTTCATAAATGTTTATTGACTGGTTGATACTTACGTTGTCCAAGGACTTCAGGTTCACATTCATCTTTTCCATTCTGTCTTCATACTCACATATCCACACTCATGACCCTCTATATCTTGGCCTCTAAATGACTTAACATGGTGCATTTCCATGACTTCTACCTTACTTCCCTGAAGTTGAGAGAGCACTGGACTTGGTAGGACCTGTATGAGTCCCATCTCAGACACATATTAGCTAATGCGACTCTGGCAGGCAAACCACCAGATTTTTCTGAGCCTTAATTTCCTCACTTGGATAAAGAGGAGGTTGGACCATGTGGTCTTTAAGTTCTCTTTCATTTTTGTAATTATGTTCTATGTTCATAGATACTATGTTCCCAACATGCTCAACCTTGGATAGCAACCACTGTCTGTCTTCTCCACTCCTGTTCCTGAGATATGTGGCACTGTTGAAGGAAATCAAGACATTCTATTGGCTACACCCACTAAAAATGATTGTTATCTAACTTTAACTAGGCCCTCAGTATCTCAAAGGCAGTATTTTATTCCTCTGTATCTGATTCTCTATGGCATTGACTATAGCACCCATTCACAGCCCCGTTTGTGTTGCCCTCTCTCCACGTGGATGACCTTGCCTCATGCTTTGCTAAACCTATTGAGGATGATATGAAACTCCCTGGGCTCCCCTCCTCTATTCCTTAGGGCAACTGTGTGCCCTCTCCTAGTCTCTATGACTTCCTTCTGGTCTCAGAGGATGACATGGCCTTTTTTTTCCAAGAATAATCCCTGACCTTGCATTCCTGATCCCATCCCATAATTGTCAGCCCTAAAACTTGGCTACATGGATCATCCCTACACTGCCATCTTTCATCTTTACCTCTTGGCTAGGTTCTTCTACTCTGGCTTCAAATATGTTCAGATCTCCCACATCATAAATAACAACAAAAACCTCTGCCATGTCCCCAGTCTCCTGACCCTATCACCCCCTCTAACTATTATGTTTTTTCTCTCTCCTCCACTTTACTGCCAACCTTTCAGAAAAAAGTAATCTATTCTCACCATCTTCACTTTTTATTCATTCATCAATTCCCTTTAATCTGACTTCCATCCCCAGCAGTCTACTAAAACTAACTGCCTTCCCTGTGATCATCAGTGCCTTTTATTTGCAAATCCAATGGCTTCTACTTAGACCTCATTCTCCTTGACATTTCTGCAAGATTTTACATGGTAGATTCTCCCACCTTTTCCTCCCCCTACCTGGATTCTTTCTCTTCTCTCAGCATCCATGGTACAATGTCTCCCCTGTTCACTTTCAGCCTCTCTGATCATGACTTCATGGTTTCCCTTTCTCCTCTCTCTCCCCAAGACATCTTTTGTCTCTCTTCTCTTTTTTCTCATTGCTCCCCATGAATATATTTATTTGCTCCCATAGCTTCAATTAGCACATTTAGGTGGACATCTCCCAAAGCTATCCTGCCAAGCCGAGAACTCTCCAGACCTTTCCCCTGGGTCATAGTTTTGCTTGGATGTCTTGCTGATACCAGTCTCAACTTGACCCCAAATGAAATAATCATTCCTTACTCCCTGACAAATCTTGGCCTACTCTTCCCAATGTTCATATTTCTCTTTATGCCACTACTAATCTCCTAGTCATTCATATTTAAAATGTGGAAGTCACTTTTGACTCTCTCTCTGCCTCATTTCCCCCTCTACTCCATACCTTCTGTCCAATTAGTTGCTAACTCTTGTCAGTTTCCCCTCCATTAATATCACTGGAATCCATTCTCTCCTTTCTACTTCTAATGCGAATGCAAAAAATCAGGCTTTTCTTACTTCTAGCCTAGGCTAGCATAACAACATCCTAACTGGAATTCCTGCTTCCACCCTCTCCCTTCGCCAATCCACCCTTATCACTGTTGTTGAACTAGTCTGTCTAAACAAGCATAGGGCTGATCAAAACCTTCAGTGACTCTTCACTGCCAAGCAAATAAGAGACAAACCCTTTAGCCTGAAGAGTCCCCTTGAAGAGCCCCCTCCCTCAGCTCTAACTTATTTTTTTGACCCTTCGTGGGCTCTATTCTCCAATAAAATGTGATTCTTTCTCACTGCTAGCTCTTTCCGGCCTTCATGCATTTGCCCAAACTAAGCATCACGTCTGGACCAAGCCAGCCCTGCTTGCCTGTCCACTAAAATCCTTCTCTGAAATCCTTGATTTTCCTTGCCCTCAGTGACAACAACAATTCAGGGATATTCAACAGGGCTAATGATGTTCTCTTCCTCTTTGATTTCTATGTAGGAGTCAAGTCAACAAATATTTATTAAGTACATACTACACATAGTAGTAAAAAAAGGGGGAAAAGTCCCTGCTCTCTAGGAGAGACTTAAGCTGGAATAGATCTTAAATGTCCTTTAATACAATTCCTTAATTTTGCAGATGGGGAAACAGAAGCCTAGGAAGTTGAATGATTTTAATAATACCTGGCACATAGTATGTTCTTAATAAATACAAGGTGATTTATTGATCTAGCTGCGAATCAAGGAAAACCACAATCTTTCAATAATCAAAGTTGCAAATGAGTATAAGTAGGCTTCAGAGTATTACCCATGATGCCTTACATGTAAGAAATGGCATTTTTTAGTCTGGACTTTTGATTTCATCTGTGAATGAGGAACTCTCTTATGTAGAAACTCACTTGACTGATGCTGATTGGTAACTTGTATGTAATTTACAATCTTGTCATTCTGTCTGGGGCCCTGAAAGGTTAAATGATTTGCCCATAGGACACGTAACAGATAGGACTGGAATGCAGGTCTTCCTGACTCCTAGGCTAGCTCTCTGTTCGATGCACCAGGCTGGCTCCTGGCATTGATGATATCGTCCAGGAAATTGATGAGGGGTGTGCATCATGTAGAGATGAAGAGGGATGGACAATGTGAATGCTCTACTACTACTGTCCCAAAGTGAAAAGACCCAGAGAAAGAGGTCCAGTGCAGTGGGCAGGTTATCTATGGGTGAGGAAGTTGGGTGCAATGGAAATACCGATGTATTCAGAATCAGAAGACCTGGATTTGAACCTCAGAACTGCCACTTACTACTTGTCTGATCTTGGCCAAGTTCACTTAAGCATCATGGGTCTCATTTTCCTTGTCTGTCAAATAAATCCTTCCAACTTCAAATCTATAGCTCTATGAATTATGGAAGGCAATAGATAAAAATTACTAAGGATAAGGAGTCCTGGATGGGTTTTGTGACAAACACTGTTGGAAGCTGTCCTTCACACTTGTGCCTCCATATTAAGATGAAGGATCCATCAAAGCGCTGGCATACCCAAAAGTACTGCTAGAAATTAAATCTTCTGCCCCTCCTTTCTGGAGGTTGTGAGGAGGGGGAATTCTTTTCTAGAACAGTTTTTTTTTTAATATGAGTCAGGTCAGCCTGGATTTATTAAGTGTTCCAGGCATGGAACTAAACACTGAAAACCTTAACTCAGGAAGCCTTTGCTCATGGGGCTATTTATAACTCAAGCAACAAGATAAAACTGAGGCTGAAATAGGAGGCTATTTTACTACCTTTTTTAACCAGGAAGAAATCCTACTGGCAGAAAATATCCCCTTTGATTTAATAAGCAAACATCAGGTACATTAGTTTCCCTCCCTTTTCAATATCCCCAATGTCTCTATGGTCAAGAACAGAATCCAGGAATTCTAATACCATGATGTTCAATAACTTTTTAGAAAATTGATTTATATTTTTAAAGGGAATGAAAACTGTACTATCCACCTGTCATATCCTGGCTTCCTCACTTGTGAATAAAATAAAAATGATGTATTGACTGTAGTTTGAAGAGGGATGGGGCATGAAACTCAGGCACAGGCAAAGAGCAGAGAGTCGAGAACACTAAGGGATGAAGGATGCTGTCTCTATCAAGAGTACACATTTTCCTTTCAGCAAAAGGAACTTGGCATATGAAATGATCATAAATGAAGGTGAGTATTTACCTTATTCAGTTTGGGCTCATGCACATACATATACAGAAGAGCACACACATGGAATCATAGCAAGAATTTGATGAAGTCACACTGGAATCTTGAGAGATGCTTCAGTAAATAATATGGTATGAACAGAGTGAGCTGAGCTAATGTTACCAGAGAAAACAGTGTATGCATGGTTGGGGACAAAATATGAAAGCAACCATAGGGTGTAGGGTAGGAGCTTACCGTTCCCGTCGTGCCCAAGGAAAGATGGTTCATCTGTTGCGTCAGGGGGCCCATCATGCTTGCTGGCTGCATTGACATAGTGTGGTCCATTGTTGGTGTTATCACAGCACCCTACAAACACACATCATTGCCGTCTCAAAACATGCTCCAAAAAAACAGGGAAAAATGGTGTTTCTTAAATACAAACAACATCAGCTAAAAACCTGTCATGTCAAATGTGTGTATATGCTATAGACAAGAAGAATAAAGGCATCCGTTATTTCAATTTCTAATGAGGCCATTTTGTGCCCATTCTAATTACATAGCTTCATTGACTTCATTGCTTCTGACAAAATAATGCCCATGATTTGTCTGTGGTGTGTAACTATATGTTGAAAAATGCTTGCCATTTACATTTTCAGAACTCTGTGTGGAATGGACTGACTCACAGACACTGTATGTATTCCCTATAGGTTTCCTGGCTATTTAAAACCTTCAGCATCTGAGAAACTTGAGCCCTGAAGGCAATTATCTCAGCTTTCCTGCTATTGAATGAGGGTCCTGAATTATGACATTTTCCCCATGATTAAACTTGACTAGCTGTTGACAGTCACAATGTCAACTCCCATTGAACAAAGAATGCTAACATAAACCTAGTCCTTCAGGAGATTTCTTTGCTCAAGGACAGAAGTGAAAAAGCAAAAATAAAAGAACAGGGCAGCAGCACCCCTGTTGTCTACTGGTCACTCCCTTCCATTCATCAAACTTCTTTCCATGCCTTTGACTTGAGCAGACAAAAAGATGGAACTCTATTTGATGCCATTCGATACTCGGGTGAGACAAATGTTACAGCAAGTCAATTGACCCTTATTCAAGTGCTTTGGACACTCAATTCCTGGCGCATACCTTTTAGATAATTCCCCAGGCTACCTAGCACACATTTGGAAGGTGCTCAATAAATACTCCTGGATTGAGAGATTCATCTGTCAATACTTGGCTGCAAAGAACTGTGATTTCTTCAGTGAGGGTCCTTACCCACTGATGAAGAATACAAACCTTATTGGATTTTTTTTTGTTTCTGTGATTGAAAAATTCATCAGCTCACAGCTGCCCTTCTGGTAATGAGCATCTCTGAACTCAGCTAGGCCTGTCCATAGACAACAGACATACAATCTGTTCTCTGGTCCATTCTTGAAATATTTCCAGTTTGGAAATACTTTGTACTGGTCATCATCTGCCAGACCTAGAATGTCATCTATCCTCGATGCTACTTCTCAGAACCCATGGTTTTCTTCAAGGCTCAGCTTAAGCACCATCTTCTACAGAAATTATTTCCTGATTCCTCAATTGTCGTCTCCCTCTCCAAATCATCTTTTATCTGTTGTGTATATATTGTCTTCACCCACTTTCCTCAATCTGGATCACTACTTTGGCTTAATAAATGTTTATTGCTCGATTGATGCAGTAAAAGTTTTCAGTGAAAGTGAAAGACTCATACATGTACAAATTGATATAGTCGGGAAAGGACATTAGAAATCATTTAGAGCAAATACTGCATTGCACAGGTGAAGAAACTGAGGCATAGGTTCATAACTTTTCAAGTGATGGTATTATTTATGTATATACTTCTTACTACATGGTCATACAAACAAATAACTTATTTTCCCACTTTTCCTCCTCCTCCTCCAAAAAAGAATGTGGGCCTATTATCATACCACAATAAGCATTTTGGCAGTGAATAAGCCAGGACAGATGAGTGTGGGTGGCAGTCTCAAAACACAAAACAATTACCATAAGCAAATGTCTCCAGAAAAGCTTTTGCTTAAGACTATGGTTTGTCACCATGTTTTCCATACCAAAGCCCCCTCCTTTGGCTGACAGAGTCAGCTTCCCACTCTGCCTTTTCTTAAAAAAAGTACAAATTCTTTCTCTTCCCCTCTCTCTCCTTCCCTTTCTCTCTCTCTGTCTCTGTCTCTCTCTCTCTCTATGTATATATATATATATATATATATATAATATATATATACTATATATATGTACATAAACATACATATGTATGTATGTGTGTATATATTTATATGTATATATATTTCTATGGCATTGCTTATAGGTGGCATGGACAGATAGGATCTTAGATCTGACCTGTCTTTAAGGAGAGTATGAATACAGCTGTCTTGGTACTTCTAGTGACCTAATTGGGGCCACTGTTAGGCAGAATCCAGTCTGAGCCACATCTCCTTCAGTATCTAAGAAGGGTACTGAGGTAGAATTCTATCTATTTGCCACCTCTCAAATATCTCTAGTCTGGGGTCAGAATGAAAGCTGCTTCCCTGATTATAGATGATAGAGAAGCTCTTAGCCTAGACCCTCCCTATCAAACACTGTCTGTACAAAAGACCATCACAAATATTAAGTGTCTTATTAAAGAAAAGAGCAAACAAATCAGACAAGTTATGCATATTAGACTATAACAAAGAATACACAAGAATAAATGAGCTCTTCAGCAGAGAGCAAGATAAACCAAAAAGAAAGAGGGAACATTCTCTCTGAGGGGAGTCTGCCCTTAGCAGACCCTCGGATTGCAGGCAGCAGAGGTCAGGTGCTTGTGAGGGGAGCCAGCTCCCCTACATGTCTGTAACTCCAGACTTCAGCCCAATTTTGAAAAGTCCACTCTTTGCCTCTCCCTTGGCGGATCTCTCAGGAGGTCCTCCCTCAAAATATAAGGTCAACCAACTGAAATCTTTTCTCTCTTCATGGAACATCATGGGTTATGATTCTCTGAGCCAATGAAGAGTCACATCACCTTACATAAAAGTAGAATATATGTCATAGGGCTGTCCTTCAGGGGCAACCAAAGCCACGTGGAAATGGGGCAACACTGACACATTTCACGTGGACACAATTGACACAGCAGGTTAGGTCAACAAGCATTTATTAAGCACCCACTATGACCAGGCATTGTGCTAAGTGCTGAGGACAAAAAGAAAGGAAAAAAAATTGTCTCTGCTCTCAAGGAGCTCACAGTCTAACAATGGAGACAATATACAAACAACTCTGTACAGAAAAAAAAAAAACTACAGGATAAATTTGACATAATCATAGAGAGAAAGTATTAGCATTAAGGGGGACTAGAAAAGGCTTTTTTTGAAGAAGGTGGATTTTTATCTAAGAGGAAATAAAGGAAGTGAGGAAGTAGGGAGGAGGAGGAGGCAATTCCAGGCTGTCACACCTCCACTGAAAATGGACCTCCAATAAGAAAATGGAACATCTTGTGCAACATTGAGTCATACGTATCTATACGGAAGTCCAAAGATTGGAAAGGTAGGAAGGTCCCAGGTTATGAAGGACTTTAAAAGCCAGACAGAGGATTTTATGCTTGAACGTGGAGCTAATAGGAAGCCAATGGAGTTGATTTCACAGTCAGACCAGTGCCTTAGAAAGAGCAAGCTCATAGTTGATGGACTGGAGTGAGGACAGTACTGAAGCAGGGAGACGAATCAGAATGCTATCAAGAAGAAGTACCAGTGGCAAAGTGGAGGAGGCATAAGACGAGAGGCAGAGGTCTTTATGAACTCTATTATAAAGATAGAATTGACAGGACGTGGAAATTGATATGACATGGGCAGTGAATGAGAGTTAGAAAGACATTGAAGTTGGGGCAATCAGGAGGTTGGTGGTGTTCTTGACAATTAAAAGGAAAGAAATTAGGAAAAGAGGAGGGTTTAGGGACAAAAATAATGATGCCTATTTAGGCCATGTTGAGTTTGCGTTATCTATGGGAAAGGAGGAGTGCGATGCCTCACAATCAGTCAGACATAAGAGATTGTATGTCAGAAACAAGATTTGTGCTGGATAAAGAGATGTGAGATTCAGCTACATGGAGATAATTAAATCCATGGGAGCTGATGAGCTCACCAAATGATAGAGCATTGAGGGGGAAGAGAAAAAGGCCCAGGGACGAGTTTTGGAGGACAGCCCTGGTTAGCAGGGCTTTACTGGATGAAGATCCAGTAAAGGAGACTGGAAAGGTGTGGTCAGACGGGTAGGGGAGGGACAGGACAGAGCTCTTGTACTAAGTTCTCTTTAAGTAAATTCCCACAAAACAGTCAAAAGAGAGACTGCTGAGAGAATCATTTTATCCTTTATCTTTGATAGCTTGCTACTTATATTGACAATTGTTGCTGACTCGAGTTGCATTTCCATGTTGAATTTATTTACATTGAATTAACTTTTTAAGAAGTTGTCTCCCCCACTTTCTTTAACACCTGCACACAATAAGGAGGAATTACTCTACTGTTCTCTTCACAACCCCAGGTTCTAAAACAGCGTTCAGCATGTAGTAGCCACTAATAAATAACCTGTCGACAGAAGTAGCATGACTGCGTGGATAGAATCTTGGACTTGGAGTTAGTAAATTCTGGGTTCATATCCTGCCTCCAACATTTAGGAGCTTTGTGCACCTGGACAAGACACTTTAGCTTTGCAGGTCCCAGCTTCCTAACAGCAAAAGGATGGATGGGGTGGGAGAAGGCCTCCAAGGTCCTTTACAGCTCTATGGCCCTATGAGTGATTGAAGGGGGTGATATTCTGAGGCAGATATCTGGAAAATAGAGATTTTTTTAAAATGTGGGAATTTTATTGATGTCTTTTGTGTTGACATCACCTTCATTGTCTAATGCATCCCTCCCCCTTCCCTTACTCAGCCAGTCATCCCTTGGAACATTATAAAGAAAGAGAAA
The DNA here is from genome assembly GCA_028646595.1 of Phalanger gymnotis. NCBI lineage: Eukaryota > Metazoa > Chordata > Mammalia > Diprotodontia > Phalangeridae > Phalanger > Phalanger gymnotis. The sequence continues at coordinate 19,079,360 of CM053623.1, forward strand.
AAAGTAGTTTTGCAAAACCAACCTATTGTTTTTGATGATATATTCAATACCCCACACCCACCTCTGTAAAGAGAAGGGGAGTTGTGAAGAAAAAAAATGTATTGCCTAGACCCTGATTTGAGGAATATGAGAAAAAGAAATCAAATTTTGCGTGTCGAAGACAAAAGGCTTCAGTTAGAAAGAACAGAGCTCACACAGGTTCCTAGACATAGAGCCTGAAAAGAAGCTCTGAGGCCATCTAGGCTAATGCTCCATTTTATAGCTAAGGAACCTGGGTTGGGGGAGGGGAGGGATCAGAGAAATGACGCAGCACAAAAATGGCAAAGCCAGGATTTTGAACCCAGGAACATGCTGTATCTCCTGCATAAAGTACTGTAATCAAGAACAGGTTGAAGAGAGGAATTCTTCTCTAAGCATCCACTTTTCCATGTTAATTTGGGGACTAAGACTTGAGGGTCTTGCAACACAATTTTGGTTCCCATTCTAATGGGATTCATTTCTTAGTTAATTTCCATCCTTTTTCAGAAAACTGCAAAAAATGCGTGTAGCCGCTGGCTTTCCTCTCAAGCCTCTGTCCTTCTTAAGCTAGAAGTAAACATTTTGTAAAGTGACAGTTATGGGAAGAATCCAGCATCATCTTGACTGGGCACCAGAAACAGTGTAACTTCATGTTAGGAAACCTGCCTGTAACCAGTCCTCTTCTTATCCCCCCTCCCCATCAAAGAAGGCATTTTCGCAACATTCTAATCTCCAATTGGCCGGAGATTTCAGATTTGTTCTTGAACCTGGGACTTGGGCGTTGTTCTTGGAATACATGTCCCTGGAGACTCCCAAATACATTTCAGTTATAAAAACCCACGAAGATACACAAATCTAATCAGGCTGATCTGGCAGCAGAAAAGGACACTATTCAGAGAGAAAGCCAAAAGCTATGTTGAGTAAGAACACTACCCCACACCCCTTTTTCCCACTCTCTTTCCTCCTCCTTCCTCCTTCCCTCCCTTCCTCTTACTCTGCTCTTTTGTTTTCATCAAAGACATCCCTATTTCCTCCTTTGCTTCAGAGATCACCTCATTCCATATTGAGGTCACCGACAGACGAGTTCAGTGTTTGCTTGTGAGATACCATATACAAAAACCACACATGCATGTCAATGTCACCCGATATGTCTATGGGGCTAATCAATCAAAGCCCAGCCGGCTGAAAAGAAAGGACCAACCGCCTGAAATCAAAATTAATTTGGGAGGCTCCCAAGGATAGGATGAGTTGACTCGTCTCTCAGAGAATCTACTGCAAAAGTGACGGTTGGGGACTTGGTTTGATTACAGATGCGACAGGCTGATGGCTGCTTCTGTGCACATACCAGAAACCTGACAATCAAAGGAGAAGAGTGGGAAGGGATTTGTCATCATTTGGTATTGTAAATAACAACACCAGACACAGAGTGGAAACAATTTGGAAAAAATACTCCCTCTGCCAGCAGAACCATTTATCGCAAATAATGAATAATAAAATAAGGGATCTTGGGGGAAAACATATTCAGTTACTCACATTTCATAGACTGGTTCAGGAAATGAAGTTAGGGAGTGCCCATAGATTAGTGAGAATATAAATTCCCTCAACAGTCTCAAGGAAAAAGGGATTTGCAGAATCTTAAGTATTTTTGAAATGAAACCCTATGGAAATAAATTAAGCCTTCTTGGTCATAAATAGTTAGAGGAGACCCTCCTCCTACCCCAGAAGGATTGAAGGGTATAATCACCTAGGACAAAAATGATTCAATTCATCTCAGTTCAGCAAACATTTATTAAGCACTTACTAGGTGGCAAGTATTGGGGGCAAAAAGACAAAAGTGAAAGCAAACCAGGAAATCCTTGCCCAAAAGGAGCTTGTATTCTACTGTGAATGCATGTGTATCTGCAAAATTTAAATGGATTTAAAAATACAACATAATTTGAGGAGGGAAAATGCTAATAACTAGAGTAACAAGGAAAATCTTCCTAGTATTTGCCTATCCTTTAATTCACCAAAGTTTACATAATCTTTGGGGAAATCTCAAAGGGAGAAAAATAAACTTAATTAAGGAAATGGCATCTGGTGGTTAGGGCAATACCAGGTCCCCCAACCATAATTATATTTCTAAAGGCATGCTGTCAAAGCCATTCCTGCCCAATGAATTGGAGTTGCCGAAAACAGGACATTTAGTTTCAGATGTTGCCATCACATTAAGAGTGATTGGGTTTATTTGAAAAGTATAGAATGTGATCCCTGATGGAGCTCACTCAGTAAATGGCAAGTCAAAAGGAAACAGATTTTTAATTTTAGCATCTCCGGATGTCTGGGTTTGCTTAGTTTTGAAATTGTAAAGGCTCACAGAATAACATGCCAAAACACTGCAATAGAGCCTGGAGACCTAGCGAAGGATGGAGGGAGGCTGGTCATCACCATCTCTGTAAAACTGAATTAGGGAAGTCCCGAAGAGAGACTGCAGAGAGGGCTGCCCCATTTTGGATGAAAACAATTTTAACACACTTTGGGCAAAACCTTCAAAGATCATCAAATACAGAGCAGACTTCTTTGATTCATGGCCAGAAGACCCCAGAGTTATTAGGCTTCTGCCAATACTTGGAACACATTTTCAATTCAATAACTTAACCTGTGTTTTACTTTCTCAACTGAAACTAGGATTAAAAAGCAAAGTCAGTGATATCCTGGCAATATGATCATGGTTCCTTTCTTCCTGGGACCGCATGCTATTCTAATAAAGTACTGTGTTAGTTCCAGAACACAGACTACAATAAAAAGGGATTTCTTGCATTAACACACTATTCTCGAGTGTAAGCTTTTTGAGAGCAAGACAAGTGCAACTTGTGTCTTTGTACCCTTAATATAGTACCTGGACTTTAAAAAATACTTATTGATTGAATTTTTTTTTATTAGGGAAGAGTTTAATTACATCTGCCAATGTAATAAATATTAAAGGTAATTAATTGATACAGTGGAAAGAGAGCTGGAAATGGAGTGAGAAAATGTGGATTCAAAATCCCTGGTTTCCTGCTTATACTGAGGCGCCAATGACTTTGGTCAAGCCATTTAAACACTCAAGAACCTTTATTTTCTCATCTATAAAATGGAGGGGGGAAGGAATTGATTAAATTATCTCTAATGTCTCCTCTAGGTCTTAATTTGTGCTCAAGGGACCATATTCTCTTAAGCAGACAGTGACTTTCAAGAAAGAATCTTATTACTTTTTTTAAAAATTACTTTTGAGAGGTTCTGCTTTTACTTGTTAATAGAAATAACTGAAAGTTCATATCTGTCTAACCCAGATAGAAAAACTCTGCCCTATACAATAGGATCTGCATTTTACCATCTCTAAAGATCTAAGATTTTGTAATAAATTCTTATTTCTCTCTTGTACTTAATAAGTAATTATTGTATTGGCACCAATGTGGGAAATCTCTCTTAAAGATTTATATAGGCCAAGATCTAATAAGACAGTAAAAGAAATTCCAAGTTTCGGGTAATGGCCATATTCTGGTTCATTCTGTTTGCTCAGAGCTAGGAAATGTTGATTCTCCCTTTTGTCAGACTGGCAATATGGAAATTTATGTCTCTTTGACCAGATTTGGGTGATGCAAGTCAGGTAACCCAAGACCCTCATTTTAACATACCCCACCTTCCATTGTGTTAACCAATCAGCGTTGATTGCCACTCTCAGGAACACCTACTTTTCAAAGGGCATATAAACTGTGAGCCCATGGCCAGGAGGGGTCTTTGGGCTAAGAGATCCTTTTATTAATAAATGTGTCAGTCTTATGAATAACATTATTAAATTACCCAGAAACTATGTGTCTTGGAATTTTTTAATCATCACAATTTCCTTAGCGCGGACACCACACCTTGGAACTACATCCTGGTACATAGTCTTTGAGAGGTGCAAAGGCAAAAAAAAAATCATTTTCAGTATTAGCTAACATGGATGTGATCCTCTGTCAGGGTGGGATGGGGCTAGCATCCATGGAGCATAGGTCTGCAATCAATCACACCCCTTTATATTTATAATTCTCCTGTTATCAGTCTGGCTTTGTATCTGAGATTGTGGTTTCTGCTGTACCCAAAAGACAGAAGTTAGACAATTAGTTATGTAGTTAAAGAAGATATACACAGCAAACTTTTACTTCATTTGGATATCTCAGGTAAAAATATTTAGTAGTTTGAATTTTCTAGATAATTGACTAGAACAACTTTTTATAAAACTGCCAGGCCTCCGATGAGCAATATTTCAACTTGACTGAAAAAGCAACAAGAGGAATATGAGGAAATCTTAGAATTTTTTGGTACTAGTGCCAACAAGAAGACTTCTGCCCCTCCACCAGGTCCCATATTGCTAGAGAATATCAACAATCTCCACTGTAAGAGGACAGATACTCATAAAATTTTAGCACTTTCAAAATGAAGTTTAAATCCAAATGTACCACCTTTCCTAAGGGAGTAAGAATGGCCTGGAACCAAATAGACTTCTGGGATTAGGAGGGTTTTTTTTTTAATTCTTCCTTATCTTCAGGGACCAGGAATGAGCATATGGTTTGAGATTGGGGAGGGACTAAAATGAGAACCAAGGAAAGAGAAAAAAAGAGATTTAGTTTCACTGATTAATGAATTTCAAATGTACCTTGTTCTGGCTCAGCAGCCAATCAAAAATTTCTTTCTTCACCACTCACATAGCTTGATCAGCAGAATGTCTGTATATGCTCAAATCTAGCAGTGAGGCCCTTCCATGAGTATTATCATGTCTTTCTGGAAGCAACTCCCAAGCTTTTTCCACATGGGCAGTCAACAGACCAGGGAAACTGTGATGATGGCCCTCCATTTGCCAAGAACAGAGCAACTCCAACAATACTGAAAACATTTCAATAGCAATTGGTATGCCACAAAAATTCTGAATAGCAACTACCAATCATCATTAACTTCGTGAATTATGTGATTTTCTGAGCCAATTAGCTGATCCCCAAACTATCTTCACTCTCCACAGCTTTGTAAGACTGTCTTTCATACTTACTACATACTCTTCCCCAGATTTCTGCCTCCTTCAATCCTTCCTTTCCTTCAAAGCTCGACTCAATTTACCTTGTCCAGAAGGGAATCTTTCCTGGTTCCTCTTGGTATTCTGTGCTTTCTCCCTCCATTTTTTTCTGTATTTATTACTGCATACAGATTTTATGGTCCCCCCAATAGAACGTAAGCAATTTGAGGGTAAGGACTAGTCCAATTTTGCCTCTGTTTTCCCCAGGCTATGATTGGATTAGATCGGGGTAAACGTTCCTCAACCAGATTTAGTAGATAAATTCTAGGGAGTTGCCTGAGATAAAGTGACTTGCTCAACCCCTCCACTCCCCCCTCCCCCCCAAAAAACCCCAAAACCAACCACAAACTAAACTGAACATGGACCTAACTCTTATTACTTGCACCTTCCATAGAAGCTGACATTCACATAGAAATGAATGAAAGATGCCTGTTGTGTAGAGAGCCCAGATTAGTGAGGGGGAGATACATAGTAACTTAAATAAAAGAGTTCCTTTCCCCAGTGTGCATACCATTGAAAAAATGGGTTAAGGGTAGAGAGGTGCAGACAAATATGTTACATGTTGAAAAAAAAGTTTTGGTGTCCCTCCTCCTTACACGGTTAACATTTTCCCATAATCCTGACTTCCTTGGGCTTTCTTTGGATCTCAAATAAAAGTATAGTACCTTAAAGAAAGTTATTTTGATATTTGGAACCAACATTGAAATAACATCCCATAGAGTTTTGGGGAATGTTTAATCTCCTGGCTTCCAGGTCAATTTTAAAACCACAGATGTTCTGTTGGCTTTGATGTACTTCAAATAAAAACCCAAACATAGAAAGTCTTTACAAAAACTGGTGCAATTCATTTGGCATCAAACATACCCTAAAAATGCTGGTAGAGAAGTTCTATATAAATCACTAAGTCAATGGGTATATACAACATGGACTTATGCAAAACAAGAAACCAAATGAATAAAAAGAAAAGTACTCCACAAAGTAGAAGACCACACTATGCTCCCTTTGTAGAATGAAAGCCAGCTATCTTACCTTCTTTACTGCAATTTCCTTCATAATGTAAGCTAAATATTTTAAAGCTTAGCAGCCAAAGTCATTGTCCAAAGGTGACAAATGTGGCAGATTCATCCTGAGTCTCCATGTGTATGAAAAGACTTCAGAAGTTCTAATTTGTGTCTTGTTTGCTTTTGAAAATAAATGTGAACCTTGTTAGTAGAAATATCGCCCATTCTCCTGGGTTTTCTCCCTTGTACTTTTTGGGGATGGATGAGTTTAGGCAGAATTGAGACAGTGGATGCGTTAGTTTTAAGCATCTGAGTTGATACAATCAACGACCATTGGGCGATGAAATTTCAGTGTCAGTGTGAAGACTAAGTAAAGAAAATGTCTACACGGCCTTGGGTTGGATTTGGAAGTTTTAGCAAATGTCTTATGTCCTGAAATAATTAGCTATTATAATTATGATAGAAGTTCAAACCATACTAATCCTTTTCTTCAGCATCTAAAATTAAATGCATCATTAGTTGTAGGCTGTTTTTTTTTGTAATCTGGTTAACTGAAGGGATTTGGAGTTTTAGAAAAAGACATAGAAACTAAACTAACTTTTGAAAGCACATTGTTGAACCTTAAAAAGATTCCAAATTACAGACTGTTTATGGAGCTGGGAATAAGGGCTTCAGTTACTGGTCAAAGATCTGGTTACCTTATAGTTCCCTGATGGCCTAGACTCTAACGTGTGTGTGCTACATTAAAGCTCTCTCCCCAGGTTAGGTAAAAATGCAGATACACGTTTTTGACATATTATATTATGCTTGATTTTGTGAGAGAATGATGGCACCCTGGGCTCTTTTGGGTGTATTTGACATGAGGACACATGGATTGCTGAATTCCACAGAGGGAGAGATAAGAGAGGGAAAGATAAAGGAAGGGAGGGAAGGAGAAAGAGGCAGACAGATAGATAGAGAGACAGAGAAAGAGACAGGGATGCAGAGACAGTTATGGATAGAAAGAGAAAGAGACAGAGAGTCAAAGACAGAGAGAAATAGACATTAAGAGCAACATGACCATAGAAATGTATGTAGAGTTGAGACTTTTGATGTTAAAAACAAGCTTCTTCAGAATCACAATTTCTATTATATCTATTGGGAGTAATTTTGAATGTGTAGATCTGGTGCCTCAAAATTTAGTCAACTGCTTTTTTCTTTTTTTTAATTTTTATTTAATTTATTTAATATATTTAGTTTTCAGCATTGATTTTCACAAGAGCTTGAATTACAAATTTTCTCCCCATTTCTACCCTCCTGCCCACTCCAAGATGGCGCATATTCTGGTTGCCCCATTCCCTGTCAGCCCTCCCTTCTGTCACCCCGCTTCCC
>CM053623.1:19087317-19103079 GCA_028646595.1 Phalanger gymnotis
GAGGTGATGATAAAGCTTGAGATCTTTTTGTTCTGCCAGATTATTAACCAACAGAACTGAAGCCACAACCAGACTCTCCTTTACCCTCTTCTCAAAGAGTAATAGAAGATGATCAAAATATCTCAAATCAACAAACTGCCTGTGTGGATCTGTTTTTGCCTGGGTGTCCCAAAGGTAGCTTAAACTCAACATGTCAAAAATGGAACTCATTATCTTTCCTCTTAAATCTGTCCTTCCATATTTCTGTCAAGGATACTAGTCACTAGGTTCTCAACTGGGTAGTTAGGTGGCACAGAGGATAGAGTTCTGTACTTGGAGTCAGGAAGACCTGAAGGTTCAAATGCAGCTTCAGACATTTTCTAACTGTGTGACCCTGGGCAAGGGTTAACTCCTGTCCGCTTCAGTTTTCTCATCTTAGAAGTGGGGATAATAACAGCACCTACCTGTCAGCGTTGTTATGGGGATCAGATGAGATGTTTGCAATGCTCTTTTCAAACCTCAAAGTGCTACATTAAATGCCAGCTATTGTTATTAACCTCAATGTCATCTTCATCTCTTCATGCTCCCTTGCCCTTATATCTAGTCAATTACTAAGTCTTACTGATTCCACCTCTCAACATCTTTTATGTCTGTTTTCTCTTCTCATGTGGCCACTATCCTAGCTGTGATGAATCAGTCAACAAACATTTATTAAGCACTTACTATGAAGCATACCATTTGCTAAGCACCAAGGATCCAAAGAAAGGCAAAAACTCTCACCTGAACCATAGCAATAAATTGCTAATTCACCTCCCTGCCTCTCCAGTCTCTCCTATCCCATACCTATCCTCTTTTATCTGCCAGATAGACAATTGTGAAACACAGGATCACATAATCTAAAAGCTGGATGGAGACTCAGAGGTTGGAAGGAGTCCCCACTATTACAAACCTGATAAGTAATAAGGTAGCCTCTGCTGGTCTAACTGTCATTCTCCTGCTCAAGAAGAGTCAATGACTCCCTATTGCCTCCAGGATAAAACATGAACTCTGCTATTTGGCATTTAAATTCCTTCATAATCTGGGCCCCAACCCATCTTGCTAAAATAATTTCACATTATTCTTTTTCATGTAGTCTATGTTTCAGTTAAACTTGGATACACTACACTACCTTCTATCACTGTCTCTGTATTTGTACACAATCTGTCCTTCCCCCACCTCCACCCCCAAACTCCATTTTAGCATGGGCTCCATCCTTATCCCTCCACCCTCTTGGAATGCTCAGTTTCTGTCAAGGTTCAGATGAGATCCTCAGATTCTCCCATCCTTGGAAGTTACGATGAGCAACCCACGTGAAAATACTTGGCTTTTATATAATCTGTAAGTACTTAGCCATTTCCATAATTTATACCACTCCCCAATCAAATAGATGCTCTTGAAAGACTGGGGTCATCCTATTCTACTTGTGTCTCCCCAACACATAGGAAAGAGGTTTTTTTATGTGATAGGACTAGGGACTAAACCTATGATTTCCCCTGGTGAGGAAGTTTGCTCTAGCAATATGGGTATCCTTTCTGCAGCTGATCACCTCAGAGAGCTACTCAGAGTTCTGAGGTCACTAGACTTGCAGAGGGTCACAAAGTCAGTATTCACCAGCAGTGAGACCTGAACATTTCTGGTGCTGAAACCCATCCTACCTACTATACACACTGTCTCTGGTCTTGCATATAGTAGGTCCTAAACAAATCCATGTTAGATGAATGACTGTTAGTGGATTGGATTGGAATACATTATCTTTGGACTTGTGGTTACAACTAATGCAACTATACCACGATGTGGATTTTTGGAGCTGTCGTTTTGGAAATATGCAATAGGAAGATAAGATGGGCTGTTCATGTGATAATGATGAGGGAATAGATGGAAGGCCAGAGTCATCCATAAGCATCCAGATGATTTCAGGAGAAAATGAGGAATGTATTGTGTATGAGCCCTGTGGTGAATTTAGAGAAGTGCCTCATTGGATGGGCAGGTGTGATCTGTGTGGCTAAGGGGCACATCCGGATCAGTCAGGTCACCTGTCCATTTGATATCATAAGACAATGTTGGTAAAGTGCACCTGTGCTTTTTCTTTTTTTTTCAATTTTTCCAATGAGGAAAGGAAAGGGAGTTTCAGGTCTGTGAGTCTATCAGATTGTACAAATCCTTCCACATATACAGGTTGGTAATTTATCATCACCGTCATCATCCTCACAACTAGCACTTAGACTAGCTTTGAAGTTTGCAATACGCTTTAGAAATATCTCATTTGATCTTCACAGTGACCCTATGAGATTGATGCTATTGTTATCCTTAGTTTACAAATGAAGAAACTGAGGCAGATAGTGCTTTTACACAGGGTCACAGAGCTATTAAGTGTCTGAGATCAGACACGAACTCACATCTTCCTGAGTCTATATTTAGAACTCTATCTCCTGGGTCAGATACCTACCTAGACTACATGAAGTGTTGGCATACATCTACTCATAAGGGAAGTGAACAAATCTCAGAAAACCAGGAATGACTTCTGTGTAGATTCAAGTCTTAGAAACTTAAAGAATACAAGGCAAGAACTGCTTTAAAGACCTTCATTTTGGCCATGTGATAGATATCCCAGGGCCACATCTCATACTCGGCCTAATTTAATCTATCTCCTGGGGTAATGTTGTTCTGGTCATTGTCACTTTCACCCCAGGAATAATCCCCTCCCCAACCTACAGGGACTCCTGTGGTTTAAGGATTGAGAATAATTGGCTTGTTCTACTGAGGTTAAACAGCTAATCAACATTTCAAAGACAATAGTAATACTTTCAAACCCACAGCCAACTGAAGAGTCTTTGTGCTGAAAGCAAGTTACCTTGGAATAACCTTCACCTCAGAAAAGGTCACATATGTATAAACGTTATTTTCATAGCTCTTTTTGTAGTGGCAAAGAACTGAACATTAAGGGAGTCCCTGCCAGTTAGGGAATGACTGAACAAATTATAGTATCTAAATGGAAAGAAAGATTACTACTTGTAAGAAATGATGAAAGGTATAATTTCAGAAAAACCTGGGAAGATTTGGGTTAACCGACACAAGGTGAAGAGGATCAAGAGAATAATTTATTTATGTTTAGATAGAAATAGAAGAGAAGAGAAATAGAATAAAAATAATTTATTTATTTACGTAATAGCAACATTATAAATAAAAAAATGAAAAACTTAAGAACTTGCATCAAAACAATGATTAATTATGATTTGAGAGGATAGATGACAAAGTGTACTACCCAAGTTCTGAAAGAAAAGTGATGGAGTCTAGGCAGACAAAGAGACATATAAAATATGACACACTCAAAATGTATACTTGTTTTACTTGATTATGTATATTGATTATACAGATTTTGTTTTTCTTTCATTTGCAGTGGGATAGAAAGGAAGGCAAGAAAGGGATGGAGGGGAGACAGGAAGGAAAGGATGAAGGAAGGAATGAAGAAAAGGAGGGAGGGAGTAAAAGAAAGAGAGTAGGAAGGAGGGAAGGAAAGAAAAAAAGAAAGGAAAGAAAGGAGGGAGTAAGGGAGGGAGGGAGAGAGGAAAGGAAAGTTGGAGGGAAGGAGGAAGGAAGAGATTTCTTAATTTTGAACATTTCCTCTTTTTATTTTTTTGAACATTTTTATTTAAAGTTTTGAGTTCCAAATTCTATCCCTCCTTCTCCTCTCGCTGAGATGGTAAGCAATCAAATATAGATTATGCAAGTGCAATTATGTATAACATTTCCATATTGGTCATTTTGTACAAAAATACTCAAATAAAACAAAAAATGAAAGAAGGAAAGTGAAAAATAGTATACTTCAGTCTGTATTCAAACAATACCACTTCTTTCCCTGGAGGGAGATAGTATGCTCCGTTATTAGTCCTTTGGGACTGTCTTAGATCATTGTATTGCTGAGACTAGCTAAGATATTTACAATGCTTCATCAAACAATATTGCTATTATAGTTTACAACATTTTCCTGCTTCTGTTCACTATGTACCAATTCATGTAAGTCCAGGTTTTTTTCTGAAACCATCCTACTTGTAATTTCTTATGGTAAAAATAAAATTCCATTACAAGCATATGCCACAGCTTGTTTATCCGTTCCTCAGTTGATGGTCATCCCTTCAATTTCCAATTCTTAACCACTACAAAAAGAGCTGCTATAAATATTTTTGTACAATTACATCCTTTTCCCTAGCAGGGGTATTGCTGGATCAAAGGGTATACATAGTTTTATAGCCCTTTGGGCATAGTTCCAAATTGCTCTCAGAATGGTTGGATCAGTTCACAATTCAACAAACAGGGCTTTGGTGTCCCAGTTTTTCCACATCCCCTCCAATATCCAACATTTTCCTTTTTTGTCATATTAGCCAATCTGATAAGTGTGAGGTGGTACCTTGAGTCGTTTTAATTTGCATTTCTATAATCGATAGTGATTTAGAGCATTTTATATGCCTATATATAGCTTTGATTTCCTTGAAAACTGCCTGTTCATATCCTTTGACCATTTATCAATTGGGGGATGGATTGTATTCTTATAACTTTGACTCAGTTCTTTATATATTTAAGAAATGAGACGTTTATCGGAGATACTTGTTGCAATTTTTCCCAGTTTTCTGCTTTCCTTATAATTCTGGTTGCATTGGTTTTGTTTGTTAAAAAAAAAACCTTTTCAATTTTATATTATCAAAATTATTGTAGATTTTTTTAATGCTCTCTATAACTTCTTTGGTTCTAAATTCTTCCCTTATCCATAAATCTGACAGATAAACTATTTTATGCTCTTATTTTCTTTATGGTACCACCCTTCATGTGTAAATCATGTACCCATTTGGATCTTTGAGTTTATCATATACTAGATTGCTATGGTCATTTACTATAAGTACCTAATCTATTCCACTGATTCACCACTCTATATCTTAGCTAGTAGCAGATCGTTCTTATTATTTCTGCTTTAAATACAGTTTTAGATCTGGTATGGCTAGACCATATTCTTTCACATTTTTTTTCATTGATACCCTTAATATCCTTGAGATTTTTTTCTTCCAGATAAATGTTATTGTTTTTTCTAGCTCGATAAATAATTTTTGATAGTTTAATTGATATTTCACTGAATGAATTAATTTAAGTAGAATTGTCATTTTTATTATATTGGCTCAGCCTACCCATGAACAATTAATTTTTTCCCAATTGTTTAGATCTTCCTTTATTTGTGTGAAAAGTGTTTATGGTCGTGTTCATATAGTTCCTGGGTTTGTCTTGGCAGGTATTTTATATATTTTATTTACATATTTATATTATTCCCATGTATTTTATTTTGTCTACAGTTATGGAATTTCTCTATCTCTTGCTGCTTCACTTTGTTTGCAATATATAGAAGTGCTGATGATTTATGTGGGTTTATTTTGTATCCTGGACTTTGCTAAAGTTGTTAATAATTTCAAGTAGTTTGTAATTCGTTCTCTAGGATTTTCTATGTATAACATCATATCATCTGCAAAGAGTAATAGTTTTGTTTTCCCATTGCCTATTCTAATTCCTTTTATTTCTTGTTTTCTTTTCTTATTGCTAAAGCTAACATTTCTAGTATAATATTAAGTAATAGAGGTAATAACGGGCACCCTTGCTTCACCCCTAATTGTATTGGGAAGGCAGAAGTTTATTGCCATTACAGAAAATGCTTGCTGATTGTTTTAGATAAATATTATTTATCATTTTAAGGTAAGCTCAATTTATTCCTTTGCTTTCTGGTGTTTTAAAGAGGAATGGGTGCTGTATTTTGTCAAAGGCTTTTTCTTCATCTATTAAGATAATCATATGATTTCTGTTTGTTTTGTCATTGATATGGTCTATTATGCTGGTAGTTTTCTTAATATTCAACCAGCCCAACATTCCTGATATAAATCCTACCTGGTCACAGTGCATGATCCTTGTGACATATTGCTATAATGCTTTTGCTAGTATTTTATTTAAAATTTTTGTATCAAGAATATTTCCTTTTCTTAAGTTTAAAATTAGATTAACTGAGAGGGGGAGAAGGAAGGAAGAAACATACGGGAAAAGGAGGAAAGAAGAATAGAAGGAAGGCCAACCAGATAATAATTAATTGCTTTTGACTTAAGTCCATTAACCTTTTTGAGTGGGTCGATGGCCCTTAGTAGAACAAACTGCTTCCACCATCATTCTTGGCATCATGTTCGAAGCACATGCTGTGATCCCACACTCCATTGACAGTTCTCTTGTGGACCGTTATCCCTACCTAGAGCCTTCCTAAGTAATAATTTCAATAGAGCTAGTGACCCACTATTCATGACAGGCTTTTTGTATCTTAAGTCCTGACAATAAACATCTGGGCGCTGTAATCATCAATACACAAAATGAGGATGAGGATGTTACTGAGAAGAGACATTAATTCCAAGAATGCTGTTAGCCTCCCTGCTGTGTGCCATGCCATCAAAATGGTGTCCTTGTAGGCACATTACTTAATGCTCTCTTTTTGCTTGCCATCCAATTGTTCTTACAAAGGGAATTTAATGGAGGAGAGTGGAAAGGGGAGGGAATAACTACTTATTAAACATCTACTGTGTTCTAGGCAATGTGATAGAGACCTTATAAATGTTATTTTATTTCATCCTCAAAACAACCCTGTGAGACATGTGCTATTATCCCCATTTTACAGTTGAGAAAACTGAGGCTGATAGAGGTTAAGTGACTTGCCCAGGGTCACATAGCTATTAAGTCTCTGAAGTTGTATTTGAACTCAGGTCTTCTGATTCCAGACCTAGCGCTAAATCCGCTATACTTGTGTGCTTGACTAACTAGGGATTTTGTTCTTATAGTGATAATGAACACATCTTGTCCAGATCAATTTACTTAAGATCTAATGCCTATAAGGCATTACTGTTTTTAGAATGCAAATTAATGAAAAGTTGATTGCAACATTAAGCTTCATATCTGCAGAAAATATTTTCTCAGCTGTCTAGACTGGTGACAAAATTAAAGCAATAAGAGATTGTGGGCTAGCAGGATGAAATGCCTCAGTTGCCATAGTGCTGGTTTCACTGGGGTAGTTGACAGCAGCCAGTTTTAGCATATAAATTTTGTTTTCAGCAAATGGGTTGCATGGACCCATAAATGCACAGAACAGAAATTTAATTCAGCTAAAGAAAAATTGTTTAAGCACATACAAGGAGCCCAGACACTGCATTAGATGCTGAAGATACGAAGATGAAATAGAGAATGTAAGTTCCTTGGGAGCAGGAATTATATCCTTTAGGGCTTTGCATCTCCAGCAGCTAACCCTGTGCCTCAAATCTAGTAAGTGCTTCTTGGAGTCAATGGTTCTTGAATTTAAGTAAAGTGTTGCTTTGTGCTTACAGATGCTCAATAAATATTTCTTTTGGTTTTTTAATGACATATTCCACAACTATTCTACTGAGGACATAGGTCATGTAAATGGATAAATAAAATGCAAAGAGAAAACATAATAAGAACAAAAAAAAAGAAATCAAGAATGTTCTAGTTAAATTGAAGGCATAAGAGAATTCTGGAGGGACAATTAGGAAGATTTCATTGTGGAGTTGTTACTGCAGCTGAGCCTGAAAGGCAGAAAAGAATTCTAAGTAGTGGCAGTGGAAGAGGGTGAGGTGAGGGCGGGGCACCTCTAGGCATGGGGGCCTGCCTGCACAAATCCCCAGAACTTATAGACAGAATGATAACTTTAAGGCAGAGATAGCAGTTTCATTTGGTGGAAAAGTAGGGTGGGTAGAAAGAGTAAGATGGATTAAGCCAGTGAAGGTGGGTTGGAAACAGATTGTGGAGGCCCTTAAATTTCAAGATAAATATGTGTATTTTAATCTCTAGGCAATAGAGACTGTCTGAGGGAGGAATCATTGTGGCCTAGGAGAAGGAGACCAAGAAAAAAATAGGACTTAACTTGGCCTTGAAGTGCTTCAAGAACCTAAATAGAATTTACATAGACAGAAGGAATAGTTTTCTACACAGGGGGAATTGCCAGAGGAAAGAGAAAGCACGGAGAATATACATAGCACTCAATTTAGTTCAGCAAGCGTTTATTAAGTGTTTTCTATGTGCTAGGTACCAGTGATTAGAAAAAAAGGAAACAACCCCTCTCCACAAGGACCTTAAATTATACCAAGAAGACACAGCATATACACAAATATGTAAATACATGGCATATACAAAGTAGTTTCAAAAGTGGTATATCACCAGAAACTAAGAGGAGAGGAGAGGGATCACAAAAGACTTGTAGGAGGTCAAGGCTGAGTTAAGCCTTAAAAAGAAACAAGGCATCCAATGTGTATTTTTAAAATATTTCTTACATATGTATGCTGATTAGTTTATATAGGTTGATACACTACCCATTTTGCAATCTAGAAGTTATGTTTTCTTTTGTAATCATGGAATCCCTAAAATTGTATTAATTTCTCTTTATCTATTATGTCATTTTTCTTTCATTTTATTGGAGAGCCTAATCCATTCACAGTTGAGGTTATAACTGTTAGGTGCATGTTTTTATTTACTCATCTGTATTTATTACACACCCACTTTAAGTCAATAGTTGCCCCACATTTGTATACAACAACTTGAATTCAGTTTCCTCCCATTCATTCTCAATATCTATCCCTACCCCAGTCAGCCCCCTCCCTCCCTACTCCCCAGCAAGCTGTATAATCTAAGAAGAAAAGGTGAGGAGAGAGTGCATTCCAGGAATGGGTGATAACATGTGTAAAAACATAGACACAGGAGGTGGAATGTGGAGCATAGGGAACAGCATGTAGACAAGTTTGGCCAGAACATACAGTACACCGGGAAAAACAATGCAGAATGTGTCTGGAAATATTCTGTTGGAGCTAGATTTCAAGGGCTGTCAAATTTGTACTTTATCCTAGATAAAGTGAGCAGGTTGTTCTGCCTGGAATGGGAGGAGACTTGTTTTTGGGAAATTGTGGAAAATTATTTTGGCCAGACAGTAGAGGGCCTTAAAAGTCTGTCTATTCATATACACTTCATTCCCTTGTTAATGAGAAACCACTGAAGATAATGAGCAGCAGGGGGACACCCTGATAGTGGGCTTTTGAAGAAATAAATAAATCTAGTGGTGACAGCTCATCAAGGTTGGCTTTTTTTTTAGCTGCAGTAACTCACAAAGGTCATCTGTAACAGTGTAGAGAGTTTGTGATTCATGCCTGTGGATGAAATGCCCACACAGGTCCTCAAATTCTGAATCTGATGGTGATGGGAAAGATAGATTCATAGTGGAAACTCCCTGAGAGAGAAAGATGAGCTGGAGAAAGGAAAGCAATTAGCATAATTCAGAATCTTTCTGAATTTAAAAAGCAAACATGAAATATAACATCTGGATTGGAAAATTTGTAGACTATTAATCTGTATAAATTATTTGGTATAAATAACTGTAGCTTCAGACCACTGAAGTGTGGGGAGAAAGTAAAATTGATCAAAAGAATCTTATAAAAAAAGTTCTGTACTGAAATAAAAACTTTACCACCCAGTTTTACAATGGACAGAATTTTAGAGTTGGGATGAAAGGACTTGGCTTATTATCTAAAAACAAAACAAAACAAAAACCCTCTTTTGTTGACAGCCTGTGTCATCTTGGCCAAATCACCCTTTGTAGTACCTGTCACATAGTAGGTCCTTAATAAATGCTTATTGCCTGACAACTTTCTCAGTCTCAGTCTCATTATCTGTAAAATGAGGATAGTTCAGATGCTGTCTATGGTACCTCATAGGGTCCTCAAAAAAAAGTATCTCTATTATGTGTAACAATTTAGCCAAGAACATAACTTTGGCTAGAATTGAGAAATGAGCTAAGTGATGGGAAAACCTTTCTTAAGAATGTCCATCCATTAGGGTCCAAGACACTTAGATTTTGTTGTAACAGCTACTACCTTCATTTCTGTTATTGGGGCCTTTGAAACAACATTCTCTTTAGATTTGATAAACATTTGATTTTCACTCACTTTGAATTTTGTGGTAGGGAACCAGGCTCTGATAGTATTTTCTGATTATGGCCTTTGTAATCAAGAAATTTCCATCTCATCACTGAAGTTCATAAACAATTAACCTTCGTAATTAGAGATTGGCTACTGTCCTTTCTGTAAACAACATCTTCCTTTCTGTTTTTGTATCCAGAATAGCTTTGGCCTTGAAGCAAAGTATGCTGTTTGGAGGGAGAGGTGAAGAATTTTGCTTAGATGCTTGGCAACAAGGTGATAATATTTAGTGACAAGCCTTGGTAGAAATAAATTAGAAAAATGAGGTTAGTTTCACATGCAGAAGATTCAGCAACCAAAGGAAACATTTCAATAAGAAAAAAGCACCAGGGATAGGTTTGTCGGACTAATGAGTAGGTGAACATTAACTTAGAGAAAACGTTACCTTGGCTTCCATGGAGTAGAGAACAACTTCATCTTGTTGCTAAGGCTGGAAGCGAATAATTACCTGGGGGTGTGAGGGTGAGAGCCAGTAGGTAAAGTGATGCACATATTAATGCAAGGAAAAAGCCAAGGATGATTTTAGAGATTAACTAATACAAGGTACAGCAGGAGTGAAACAATGATTGACCAACATACTCAACATTGAGTGTTTGACAAAATTGACAAAGCCATGACACACTTTGACACACAACACCACTTAGGAGAAACTTCACAGAAACCAGCATGAGGAGAAAAAGAGAAGGAAAATATGTGTCTCTAACAATCCAATCTAACAAGCATTTATGAAGCATCTACTGTATGTGTGGAATGCTATTAGGTGCTTCAATACAAAGATAAAACAAAAAAAAAGCAATAAACAATAACAGCTCCTGCCCACAAAGAGCTTATAATCTACTAGAGTGACTCAAAATATAAAGATTTAAGTAATGAATGAGAATTTGAAAACAGAGAAGACATTAAACCCTAGGGAAATGAGGCAAGGCTTCCTGTAACAGGAGGCAGATGAGCTGAGCTTAGAAGAGAATTTTAAAGATGCCAGGAGGCAGAGATGACAAGAGAGGAAATTCCAGGCATGAGAGAAGGGAGAACCTGTGCAAAAGAATGGAGTCAGGAGAAGAAATACTGAGTAGAGGGAAAAGCAAAGATGTGGAGACTGAGGAACATCAAAGCCAATCCAATTATCATCTCAGCAAGTAGAGAGGCTTCACACATACTAATTAGTCATATTATTTCTCTGCGGAGCTGTCATTTTTTGGCAACAATGCACAAGGGGGTTTTTCAAGGTGCTTTTTATAATCACCAGATTTCTAGCCTAAAGAAAAATAAATACAAAATACATATCCATTGGGTATATCATGAGTTATGCAAACGAAATCATTGTAATACTAGCGGTGAGGGTAATGATTATAATGAAGTAATCTGTGACAGAAAGAAATAATAATTTAATTTCTACCCCCTCTCCCTATAAATTACTTTGAAATGAATGAAGGAGGGAAGCAGACATGTATTAAGTGCCAACTATCTGCCAGGCACCATGCTGAACCCTTTTCAAATATTATCTCATTTGATCCCCATAACCCTTAGAGGTAGGGGTTATTATTAGCCCTACTTTTTAGTTAAGGAAACTGAGGGAGACAGAAATTAAGTGACTTAAGGATCACTCATAGTATCTGAGCCTGGGTTTGAACTTGGGTCCTTCCAACTCCAAACCCAGTGATTTATTCACTATTCTATCTAGCTGCCGTGAGTAAATGAATGAATGAATAAAAATAAAACACATTTATTCAGTGTTTACTATATGTCAAAAATTGATCAAAGTTCTATAATATAAATTCAAAAGTAAACAAATGAGCAGCATAGAACTAGAGATTATGAGAGACTGGAAACTAGATTTGGAGTAGTCAAAGGTTCTGGGTTCTAACAGACCCCTCTTTAAGGAACTACCTCTGTTACCTTGGACACTTTTTCAACATTCTGATCCTCAGTTTCCTCACCTGTAAAATGAGAATGAGGAAGTTACTTCTCTAGGTGAGATCTTATCTCCAAATCCCAAGATCCCAGGAAAGAAGAGGGCCTTAAAGATCATTTATTAAGAGTTACTCCCTATCCTCTCCAGGATCAAATATAAAATCTTGCCTAGCATTCAAAACCCTTCTTAATCTGCCTCCCCACCTTTCCATTCTCCTTCCACTATATTCCTCCCCACATATTCTTTGATTCAGCGACATCGAATTCCTCACTGTTCCATAAACATAACACCCAATCTCCTAACTTGGGGCATTTACAGGGACTGTCTCCCATGCATGGAATTCTCTCTCTCTTATCTCCATCCTCCAAGTTCCCTAGCTTCTGATAAGTCCCAGCTAAGATGCCACCTTCTCCAGAAAGCCTTTCCCAACCCGTCTTAATGCTGGGGCCATCCCTCTGAGATTGACTCTACTTTGATATTTCTTTATCTTGTTTGTCCATGGTAGTTTACATATGTGTTATCTCCCCCATTAATCTGTGAACTCTTGGAAAACAGGATTTTTGCCTTTCTTTGTATCCCCAGAACTTAGCACAATGCCTGGCATACAGTTGGCATTTCATAAATGATTATTGATTTGTTTACTTGACTACCAACTCATATTTAAATAGGGAATTGTCTGAAATCATAAATTGCCAATAAGCTGGCCATTCACATTTCTAGAGGGATGTTTCTTTAACTAGAGTTCCCACAATAAAAAAAAAAAATCTCAGATTTATCACATGCCATTCCTCTTCTGTGTGAAGAAAATATGTGTTCCATAAGTCCTAGGGCCATTTTAAGGTATTAAAGCTGAAGCTATTAAAGTTTAAAATGTCACAGAGACTTTTAGGACATCCTGTGTATGTTTGTCTACATACATGTGTATATGAATACACACATATGTATGGATATACACTTATACATGTATATCCATACATACATACATACATACATACAACTTCACATACATAGACAGTGTTTTCCTCACAACAACCCTTTGAGGCAGGTACTATTAATTTTACTACTGTACCTAGTATAAGCATTACTATTCCTATTACACAGCTGAAAAAATTTCGACTCGTAAAAGTAAAATGACCTATGACTGTCAGGACTTGAACGCAGGTCTTTTGACTCAAAGTCTAGTATTCTTTCTCTTTTTTATCTTTTTATCATGAATTTAATTCCCAAAACTACACAAACATTTCAGTTTACAAAAAATAACATAAAAGAGGATTATATTAAAAAACTTGGCTTTTTCAAATGTGCAGGTTCTTTTTTAAGAAATATATGTATATAGAGAGACATGTGTTTATACACATATGTGCATATCTCTACACAGAAATATACATACATGTGTACATACACATATACATACAAACACATGCACATGCATATATCCATAAATTAACAAATTTGTGACACGATTGTTCCTTTTGTATTCCCTTCTTTCCATTGGGCAGTTTCTGCTTTTGTTCTCACAGTCAGAAAAATTGCTTTCCAGACCTGCAGATTCCTAGGTCTTTAAAAAAAGAAAGGTGACCTTGAGAAGGAATTGCCATAGAGTTTAGGGGGCCTTTGAAGGTAAAGTTGTTAATGAGCTGCTGAATGCTCTCTCTATGTTCCTCAGTGCCAGTGAAAACCAGATGAACATTTCCACAGACAAAACCCAGCACCCATAAATATTCAGTCCTCCACTGGGAAATCCGCCTACCTTGTCATTCAGAAGACTGGCCTGGAATATTGCTTCTGACATGCATTTTTGAATTCCTTTAAGTCGAATATCTACTTAGAAGTATACAAAGTGATTGCCATAGATAAAGATAAAGTATGTCTTCCTTCATTCTTGAGCCAGCAGTGACAGAGATTTGAGAAAGATAGATAGCTGTCCAGACAGTGCTTGGCACCTACAAAAGCTAATGAAAGGGCCGATTTTAGATTTGTAGCAGTGGACATGGGCTCTGATGCATGAGGGAAATTTGCAGCCCTTAATCTAGCATATGGGGTCATTGCACAAGGTGAACTAATGGACTAGACTCAAGCATGGGCATTTCCCATAATAGCATGGGGCTCACAATATCCAGAGAAAGGAATGTTAGGTGTCAAGGAAAGAGTAGAGCTGCTAATGAACAGGCCATGGGAGTTTCAAATAGAATCAAATTAAATTAAAAAAAAAGAGATGGCAGACATGCTTTTCTCTATCCATTCACCAAGTAAAGGTGATCTTTTTCCAACTTATCCAAACTGAGCATGTGTCTCTGTGGGAACTTAGGTGCTCTCTTACCAACTCTTTTTCCAAGGAGGTCACTGAAGGGCTGACACATACCTGGCACAGGCAGAAGGTCTGCTGCTAACTAAGTGGGAGAACACCCCTTAGTAGGGCAGGAAGACTTCAGAGTTGGACAAGAGGGCACTACCACTCGTGGAGTCAGTCCGCTGATTATGACCTCTGAACTATTGCCAGATAGTGGAGGCTTTTCTTCATGGCTGGACCTGTCCTCAATGAAAGCAGTCACCTGGAGTTAAAGGTCACTAACCCCATTACTGATCCCCTGTGTAATCTACTTCCCCAATTTACTTCCAATGCAGTTAACCTACAGCAGCTGTTTTCCTCAGCTATATAATAGTTCTAGGACTGCCAGCATTTCTGCTCTGAAGTCATATTTTTCAGGCTAATAACTCAGCTGTAAAAATGTCCTCTGAACTGAAACTTGGTAGAGAAGGCAATTTCCCAGTGCCCTTTTGGATTGCCTCTAGATATGTAAAATCAGAATATCAGCTCTTGTCCATTTTTTTCTATAAATGTCACATGTACTTTTAAGAAATGTCATGAGTGACATGATTAGTCCAGTTTGCTGGGAATATTTTCTTCCCTCTTCTTCCTAACTTTCTATAAGATTGACTATTTGGTAGGCAGATGCTTGGGTTTTCCTCTGAGTCTCTTTAAAAGTTTGAAAGGCAGTGAAATGTTATAGTGTAACTAGTCTGGTCATATGGTAAACATCATTTCAACCTTTCTTTCCATCGCAGTCGCTTCCAAACTGATTTTGGAATTGTACAATACAGCTGCGTCAAAAAGCCATATGTCATTAGGTCATGGCATGAGGGAGTTGTCCTTGGGTTGGAACTGAGCCATCTGCATGACCCGAGTCCTTCACCCTGCACCACATCAACTTTTATGGAGCACATGGCTGTGGGTGGCAGACACCCAGGCTGAGAACTGCTCAATAGCTAAGTAGTTAGAAGAGGAGGCTGCTGAATATAAGTTCCCCAGATGTTCCTGGCTCTCCCCATAAGAATTTGCTTCCTTCAGTGCAGAGGTGCTATTTCCAGTGGTTTGTTATGGGGGAGTTCCTTTATGGGAGGAGGTGTCAAGGGCAAAGTTGTATCATAAAATAATATATTCTATGAAAATTTCTTTAATAATTTTAATGTCAGTAGTAAACCCCCCCCAAAAAAACAAGCCATTCATAAATGTATGAAAAAAGCATTGGGGGGGGTGGAGCCAAGATGGCAGCTGGAAAGCACTGACTTGCGTGAGCTCCCTGCCAGGTCCCTCCAAAAACCTATAAAAAATGGCTCTGAACAAATTCTACAACTGCAGAACCCACAAAATAGCAGAGGGAAGCAGGGATCCAGCCCAGGACAGCCTGGATGGTCACTGGATGAGGTCTATTACACACGGAGCAGAGGGGAGTAGAGCCCAGCGCCAGCGGTGGCAGGACCAACCAGACCAGGAGCTGGATGGAG
>CM053623.1:19103579-19122292 GCA_028646595.1 Phalanger gymnotis
CACTCAAAAGGTGAGGCTCAAAGCTTCAATTTGCCACCTATATGACCTCAGCCAAGTCACCGTACTTCTCCAGAACTCAACCTCCTCACCTAGAAAGTAAACAAATTCAATTGTGAAATCTCTAAAGCAGCAGTTCTCAAAGCATAGTCCACAGGACTCTGGAGGTCCCCACAACTTTTGCATGGAGTATGCAAAGGCAAAATGATTTTCACATTACTAAGACCTCTGCATTTCTAATATAAAAAAAATGTAACTCAAAAACTTTTGGGGGGAATCTTCAATTTTTAAGAGTGTAAAGGAGTTCTCATCTATTAAAAAGATAATTTATAAAATATCTATCTTTTAAATATTTTAAAATAGTATTTTAGGACAGTGTTTTTATAATTCTGAAAGTACTGTATAATTGATATTACCTAATTGCGAACTAAAATTTTAGTATTCTCTATATACAAAATTAATATAGAGAATACATTTTAAATTACTATAACTGCATATAGAGTTTGAAAGATACAGTTTTCACTGATGTATCCTTTTCTATCGGTACTACTACAAATCCCATCATTCTCAAAACACACACACACACACACACACACACACACACACACACACACACAAGCAAAGGGTGCATTAGAGTCAGAAGAAATTAAAGATCTTGGTGAAAACCCAGAGCATAATGAAAGTAGCCAGGTTCTGAAATTGACTAAACCTTTTTGTTAATTGATTTCACTTGAATCTGGCTGGTACATGGGAATGGGGAAAGGAAGAAGGATGAATGTAACTAGAAATTACTCTGCTGTGAGCATTCCTAGAAAGCATTGTATGTAATACATGGATCGTGATGGTGCCTGCAGCAGAGGCTGATGCTATGAAAGAGTTCCCTGGCTTTAGCCATATGGGTCAATGAACTGGGATTTACACAGGTATGGATGACAAGAATCAGGAACATAACATATGATCTAGTCATAAATTCTGAGTGCAGAATCCCAGTACAGGATTTTAGAGATGTAGTCCAAACCTTTCATTCTACAAATGAGGAAACTGAGTTTGAGAGAAATTAAGTGACTTTTCCATGGGCCTACAGATAATAAATAGCAGCTCCAGGATGTGAACTTGGGTCCATTGACTCTAAATACAAAACTCTACCCACAGCACCATAATATCTCTCAGAGGATACAAGTCCTACTCCTGGAAATATTGGAATTAGTCCATGGTTGGAACATATTAGTCACCCTGATGCATTTCAATCAGTAAGAGAGCTTGGAATTATGGTAGGTGCTAGGAACACCAAGGCAGTGAATAAAACAGCCCTTCATCTCAAGGTGCTTTCCTCCTAAGGGAAAAGATAGCAAATATTTATTTAACAGCATAAATATGAAGAGAACAAATACAAAGTGACTAAGCATAAGTTTGTTGAGGGAGATCCCTCCAGTTGAGGAGAATCAGAAAAGGCTTCATGGAGGACGAAAGAGATTCTAAGATACAGGTGAGGGTGAAGTTCATTCCAGGAATGGGAAATGGCCAATGAAAAGTCATTGGGATCAGAAATGGAATGGAATATGAGAACAATAGAGAGAAGGTCAGTTTAGATGGATTACAGAATGAAGAAGGGTGAGTAATGTCCAATTAGGATAGATATAAGGGGAGCAGTTTGTAAAGGGCTTCAAAAAGCAAACCTAGGAGGTTATATTTTAATCCCTTAAATAATGGAGGGACATGGTCAGATGTGCACTTAAGGAAAATTAATTGATAGAAGTATTTAAGATAGATTTGAGACCGGAGGCAGGAAGACACAAAGGAGCCTTTGCGATAATCTAGGTGAGAAATATTGAGAATGTAAAAGGGTTTAAGTGCACAAGATGATGTAGAAGTAGAAATGGCAATATTTGACCACAAATTGGCTATGTGAAGTAAGGAACAGTGAGGAGTTGAAAATAATGCCAAGGTTTCAAACATGGAAGACTGGAAAGATAGTGATGCCTAAAATAGAAATAAGGAAGTTGGAAGAGGAGTGTTTTGAGGAAGAAAGATAATGAATTCTGTTTTAGATATATTGAGTTTGAGATGTATCTGAGACATCCACTTTGAAAGGTCTAATAGGCAATTTTTGACATGGACCTGAAGCTCAGAAAGGAGACTATAGCTGGAGATATAGATCTGGGATCTATAGTGGCAGAGAGATGATAATTAAACCCATGAGAGTTGATGAGGTTACAAGGAGAGCTAGTGTAAGGAAGAGAAAGGAGCTTAAGATTGAACCTTGGAAAGCACCCACAGTTAGGGATGTGATATGGATAGTGAGCCAGCAAAGAAGACAGAACAGTTAGAGAGGAGAAGAACCTAGCTTGAGAAGTGCCATGAAAACTCAGAGAGCAAAATATCTAAGAGGAAACGGTGGTCAACAGTGGCAAATGCAACTGATAGGCCTAGAACAGGGGTTCTTACCATGGAGTCCATAAGCATTTTTAATATTTCGATAACTATTTCAATGTAACTAGTTTCTTTTGTAATCCTGTATATTTTATTTATTTAAAAACATTCTGACAAAGGATCCATAGATCAGTTTCCCCAGAAAACCAAAGAGGTCTATGAAAGAATAAAAGGTTAGGAAATGTGGTATAGAATGACAAAGGATGAAAAGAAAGACCACTTGGCAATTAAGAGGTCAGTGATAACTTTGGAGACAGCAATTTCAGCTGAGCAATATATGCGAAGTTGCAAAATCAGGAGAAATAATAACAGAACCTTCTTTTGTGATGCCAAAGAACTTATGGGCATTGCCAAGGAGACAGAAGGCATCATATGTCATTAGAACTAGGGATTTTTTTGGCACTAGCTTTAGAATTGTAACCTTAGTTTATTTCTCAGGATGGAAGATTTCAAAAAGTAAGTTATGATAGAGGTCATCTCGTGTGTTTTCTTTAGCTTTGTTGATGATATTCAATCGTATCAGTCATATCAGTAAAACTCCATTTGGGCTTTTCTTGGCAAAAATACTGGAGTGGTTTGCCATCTTCTCCTCCAGCTCATTTTACAGATGAGGAAACTGAGGTAAACAGGGTTAATTGCCTTGTCCAGGGTCACATAGCTAGAAAGTGTCTGAGGCCAGATTTGAACTCAGGAAGATGAGTCTCACTCATCCCAGCACTCTATCTGCTGCAGCAACACCTAAATACCCCTCTCTTTATGTTACAGATGAAGTAACTAAGGTAATTAAGTAGCTTGCCAAACGTCACACAGGTAGCAAATGACAGGCAGGAATACAAGTCTTCTAACCCCCTGCCCCCCAATCCAATGATCCAATGCTCTTGACCTTGAAGAAGAAAACTAGTCCAACATTTCCTGTCTTTCATTCCTTATAGGTCCTCTCCAACATGTAGCCCCCTCCCCACATTCCTGTTACGTGTTTTTTTCTCCCATCAGAATGTAAGCTCCTCAAGGGCAGAGACTATCTTTCTCTTTCCTTGTTTTCCTGTCCCCAGCATGTCGCACAATGCCTGACGTATAATAAATGCTCATTGACTTGTCTTGGTTTTACAACTCTGGAGTTCATACGTAAGATATGTAGTGAAAACATCTGAAGTTCTAATCACATATGATGTTCTCCGTGTCCTTGCACAACACTCATAACTTCTTTGTCTCTTTGTCATCAATAAAGCAGGATCTATTATTTATTACTCATCCGGACTTCCTGACTTCACAGTCATTGACAGTGTTAGTTTCCAAAGAGTCGTCTTGGGCATTAAAAATTACCAAGTAGTTACATAAGGCAAGTATTGAGTCTAATGAACCCTTGTTTCCTACAGATTATCCCCAGGGAATGGAAATAGGCAGCTAAAATACAATTCATGTCAGATTGTCTAGAAAACAGCAAGTTGCCAAGGCAACACTCCCTGCTTTTGCCATCATATAGAGATAGGGTAAATCATTTATTTTATAAACGTTTCCACGGCAACATAAACCGCTTGAGAAATCACTAGAGGATTGAGAGTGAGGGTAATGACAGCCTATAGAATTGTTCTTTCCCTCCACAGGACATCAGAATAAAATGACCACATCTAAACAAAACTATATATACCCAAGTTTATATACAATCTGGGTACTCATTGAAACTGGATTGCATAAGGGATAGAGTTTAAAAGTATGGTTATCAAGGAAGAGAAGATGGTGTCCTCTGGTCTATGACCCAGATGGGGGCTGCTCATTTTTTACATTCACTTTTGCTAAGATAGCCCTAGCGACACTTGTTCTTTTCGCCTAGATTTTGTACCTCTCAAAGAGGCAGCTGCCACCAAGAAATGCCTAGCCTCAGATGGATGGCCTAACCCACTAGGCTTTTTCCAAGCGTGGATGACAGAGAGAAAAAATATAATATGTCAATTAGTCATCTGTGATAAGCACACCAGTGCATATGTCTGTTAGCACTCTTCAAGAATAAAGGAAACACAATACAATATATAAATATTTTGTGTTTTGTACACAGTAGGTAATCCATGCTTGGTTAATTGAATACGTATAAGCATACACTACTAACATTTGCACACAAAAAAAATAAGGAGCTATAAAACTTAGAACAAAGTGTAAAGAAATATTAACATTTAGGTATGTTTTTAGAACCCTTCACATAAAACAACTCTGTCTCTGTTTAATTTTACCCTGGTCTTCTTTGGCCTATATTTTTAGTGTATTCTTTAGTCTATGTTAGACTATTATCTTTAGTGTACATTTAACTATAAACATCTCCCCGATCCACTGATGCTTAGAAATTTGTCATCTTCTCCCAATAACAGAATTCATTGGCTTGCTTTTAGGCATAATAGTATGGATGGACAGGGGACTAAAGAGCTGAAGAGATCTTGGAGGTCAACTAGCCCAGTTCTCTCATTTTTAAGGGGAGTTTAGTCATTTTACCATTAGAATCCCTCTGATCCAGGGAAATTAACTGTACTATAAGACTGTTTTGATATATTTCAGGGAACATACAGCATCCCAAATCATTTCTTGGTATCTCACAAATAGTAGACCTTTTACTAGAAAATTTGAAAAGCATGACTGTCTTAGGACACTAACAGGATCGTGTTTTACAGGGAATGGGGTCAGTAGCACCCCTTTTATGTTAAAGACAGAAGGCTATCTTAGTTATTGAGACAGCTCAGAGAATAATAGATTTAGAGGTGAGATGGAGCTTAGATGTCATCCAGTTCAAAGCCCACATTTCAGAAATGAGGAAACAAGCCTAGAGAGATAAAATGACTTTTCCAGGGTCACTAGATTGATATATGGGAGAGGTGAGTTTTGGCCCCAAGTGTTTTATTCTAAAAAATGGAAGAAAAGTTGTACCTAACTGTCTTCCTATTCCTAACTGCAGAAACTGCTTTGTGGGTAGGGAAAGACAATTCACTAATAAACTTAAAAAGAAAATTGTTCAGATCTTTCATTCAAGACTTTCTGTCAGATTTTCATTGAATTTTAATCAGTATCTGTCATTTTCAAGCCTTACCCTGAGCTTAATGGCAAGTGGTATGTAAAATGTAAGCCCAAAGCCCAGGCAAGACCCCTGTGCTTCCAAAGACTTAGCCAATCTAAATTAACTACTTAATATAGGCAAGAAACCATTCACCCAACAGACCTGCAATAAAAGAGCACAAATCATTATTGCAAGTTTTCCCAAAAGCCCAACTTACCCTCAATCTGATTTGTTTTAGATGTTATCTATTATCTTCCTGGCCCTTATGGGTGTGTACTAATGGTCTTCTGTATTCCATCAACCCTAGAGTGCCAGAATGACTGACCCAAAGCTTATTCACCATTGCCTCCATTTTGAAAATTGTGTGATCTCAGAAGCCCCCTAGAAAGTCATATTTCTTTTTTCTGCTTCACAAATCAATTAACTTTGTTGCCACCTTATTTTGCTCTTTTATTTCAAAGCAAAAGAAGATTTTTCAGTAGTAAAATGGGATGGGTGGAAGGTAAAACCACGTCAGTGGCAGCTAGGAGGCATAGTCCAAATAAGGAAAATTTGAGTTTGAATTCTACATCTGACACTTAATAGCTGTGTTACTCAGGGTGGCTCCCTGAACCACACTGAGCCTCAGTTTCCTCATCCCTAAAAATAGGGACAATAATAGCACCTAACTCTCAGAGTTGTTGTAAGGAATAAGTGAGATAATACTGGGTGTCCCAATTTCTCAGTTTAGTTTTAAGTTCCTTAAAGGCACTCCTTATACTTAAAACACCTTAAAGCTTAAAACTACCCTTTAAGACTTTTGGGACACCCAATGCATATAAAGCATTTTGCAAATAAAACTTAAAGCACTATAAATGCCCATTATTATATTATCTATCTATTAATATCTTTGTTTTCACCCTGGCCCATCCATGCAAAGAAGATATTTCAACTGAACTCAGTTCAACATATTAATATCTAGAGGAGCTCTCATTCATAACTCTTAATTGAGATATGTAAAGGCATGTTTAGTAGTTGTTTTTTTTTTGAAAGTAAACTTACATGGATGTGTTAAGCAGAGTTTCCTCATGTGTAAGACAAAGGGCTGGGGTGGATACACAGTTCTCCAAGGTCCTTCCCAGCTCCAACTTTCTGAGATTCTGTGTTCTCAACAAAGTCGGATTTAGAATAAGGACCAGAATTCTAGTTTCAATGTGCTGCCGAACAGTTTCCTTTTTGATGTTCCCTGAGGCAGAACAGTGACTGTCAATATTCCTCATAGGCACAAAAGTAATTGGTGACATCATGCGTGAAGTTAGGACTCCCTTGTCTCTGCACTAGGCTCCCTGTTCGCACATCTACTAAGCCTTCTGTAATCACTCAAGTTGAAAGTGCCTCCTTTTGCTCCTCTGAATCCTTACTCTACTGTACTTATGTTCTTTCAGTTCTCAGATACCTTCTCAAGTCTTTGCCTTCTCTTCCCAAACTAGAGTTGTCTCCTTTAGAAAAGTCTCCTGGAGAAAGGGTAGGGGTTTGAATGCTACTGCTCATAAATGATTTTTTTCGATGCCTCTTTTAGAACTTCCATGATGTTCAGTTGAAAAGACGCTGACAAAAATCAGACATACTTTGTGTGCATTTTTTTGTATCTGATAGAAAGGAGTTCCCTGAAGAGCAGAGTAGTAACATGGTCAGATTGGGATTTAGAAGTATATATTTGGCAGCTGTGGGAACAATGAACTGGACATAATATAGGTTGGGGGCAGGGAGGTCATCACAACAGTCCAGGTAAGAATATACCAACCTGAACTGGGATGATTGAGTCAGGATTGTCCAGAAGAACAGAGATGCAAAGGTGTGTTTAGAAGTAGAACCAAACAGACTAAATTTGGCAATTGAGCAGATATGGGAGTTGAGGGCTAGCGGAAAGCTGAGAACCCAGGGTGACCCAGAGGATGATGATGTCTTCAATAAAACATGGAAGTTAAGTGGAGATTCTCTCACAGAATTCCTCTTTGCATTATTCAGAACACCAAGTTTCCTTTTAATACTGTTTGGTCTAACTATATAATAGAAGATAGATATTAAGGAGGAGTACAAAAAGATTGACAGAGAGCTGGGATCCAATTTAGAATTTGTTGGAATCTGTTTAAATATAAATAGT
The DNA here is from genome assembly GCA_028646595.1 of Phalanger gymnotis. Taxonomy (NCBI): domain Eukaryota; kingdom Metazoa; phylum Chordata; class Mammalia; order Diprotodontia; family Phalangeridae; genus Phalanger; species Phalanger gymnotis. The sequence continues at coordinate 19,111,187 of CM053623.1, forward strand.
GTTCTCAGTTTCTTGAGTCCCATTTAACAAAGTTGAAAGCTGCCTTAATTATCAATCTTTAGGTCCTGAATAATGACCTTAAGATAGCTTTTAAAAAGGAATAGAACATCAAAGAGTCATGTTTAAAGAGATATTAATCAATTGACATGAAAGTATCTTCAAAAGAATGTATTTTTCAGAATAGGGAAGCTCCAAGCAAGAAGGTTAATGTGATAAAGGAAAACGGAAATCATCAATGAATAGGGCGAGCTCCTAGAATGATTGGGAAGGCATGGAATCAAGAATCCAAGTGGACAAGTAATCTTGGCAAGGAAAAAGATTGAATCTCCTCAAAAGGGAAGCCAGGAGGAGAGGAGACATAAAGATAAAAGTCTATTCGGAGGTATAGATGAGTGGAGAAGATGCTCATGACAGACAGCCTTCAACCAAGGAGTAGAAGGCAGAGTCATCTGTTGGAAGAAAAGGGGCTGAGGGTGGATTCAGGAGCTTAAAGAGAGAAGTGAACATTTGGAATAGTCACTATTCCAGGCCTGAGGGCACACAGGAGATTATAGATTGCATGGAAATATAGCAGACTCAGTTTATTTTCACTATAATGTCTGGCTACTCACAATGGTGCTGGAGTAAGACATAGAAAGGTCAATGGTGGGAGGTGGCTAGGGTTGGAAATTTTCAGGGTGGAACTATGGAAAAAATAGGAGGAAAAGTGATTCCAGGAGAGAAGACAAATGCCTTGTTGGAATGGTTAATTTTAAGGAAAAACTGTGAAGGAGGCTAAGTGATCCAGAACAAGGTAGATAAAATGGAAGAAAAAAAGAGGTCTTGAAAGAAACTCAAGATCATGATAAGGGTAAAGAGTTGGTTCAAAATGAATGGGGCTGTGGGAAAGGAGGTATAGAAGGGAGAAAAGCATTTATAATATTCCTACTATATGCTAGTTACTATGCCTACTATAATGCTTTACAAATTTCCCATTTGATCCAACAACCTTATAGAGTGGATGACATTATTATACCCATTTTAAAATTGTGGAAACCGAGGTATACAGAGATTAAGTGACTGCCTCAGGGTCACACATCCAGTAAGCATCTGAGGCTGGATTTGAACTCAGATCTTCCTGATTTTAGGTCCAGCGCTCCCTGCCACCTTAACTGGGAGGTAAGAGAAGGGACTGGGAGCTGGGAGATAAGATCTAGAAGGCAACCTAGAAAAAGTGATAGACTTGATGATGTGAACTCCAAAGGAGGAAGGATTGTTGAAGTGATTGAAGAGAAGGTCATTACTGTCATCAGCTCCTCCCGTCAGTTTTGGAGCATTGGGGAGGATATAACTGAGTTGGAGAGCATGGTGAGAAATGACAGGTTTCAGTGAGTGCCATTGGGTAGCAGGGCAAAAAGAAGTGGTCATGGATGAAGGAGAGTTTGTTAGTAGAAGTGTTAGGAGGTAAAGGCTAGGGACTAGGGAGAGAGAGAGATTAGAAATGGATAGGTGGAAACTGAGGCAAGCACAACTAGTAAATATCTAAGGCTGGATTTGAATTCAGGAAAATGAGTCTTCCTAGTTCCAAGTCCAGTGCTCTGTCTAGTGTGCTGCCTAGCAGCCCCTTCTTATATATCAATTTTATATACAAGTAGTCATAATCAAGGTGGATATTCTTGGTCTGGAAAATAAGCAAATACCTTTGAAATTAGACTGAAAAACACACAATTTGGAAAATATTGTTCTATCATATGAGCATTACCCGAATCACATATAGACCAATGCAAATTTAATAAAAACAATATAATTATATGATTATCATAATTGTAGCTAGCATCAGATAATATTTTAAGGTTTACAAAGGTCCATTCATATATTATCTCATTTTGTTCTTGCAACAACCCAGTGAATTGGTGCTATTATTTCAACCATTTGCCTCAGTTTCCTCATCCTTAAAATGAGCTGGAGAAGAAAAAGGCCCACCACTCCAGCATCTTGGCCAAGAAAACTCCAATTGGGGTCATGAAGAGTCAGACACACTGAAACACTGAAACAACAATTGCAACAGCAACAACAGCATTGTGAAAGCGATTTTGCATTTTCATGTACCAATAGAACAGAAATTCTTTGTAGACAGAGGATACTTTTTATTTTTTTTCACCATTCTTTCCCTCACACCTCATCCGGTGTCTGGCACATAGTAAGCACCCACTAAAGCTTGTTTAATTTTGGGGTCTCGATTTTTATATAAAAAAGGAGCGAGGTTTAGGAAATATTTTACATGCAAATACCTCTGATACAATTAGACCTATTTCAACATAAACATGATTTTTTGAAATGGCCTTAAAATTGGAAGTGTAAGTAGAAGTACAATTTGGTTGCTAATGATTTTCTTTTTATTTCCTGTGGCTCTAATCCAGCTTTTTATCCTGAGACAATAAGTACAGTGTGTTTCTATAACTCCTATGGGTGGCAAGGATCAAATGAAATAGCATATGTGAAATAGTTTTGAAAAATGTACAACATAATGTACGATTATTAAATCTTGTTATACTAGTACAATAATGTATTATAACATATTACTATAATTATATTAATATAGTCTAATTATGTAGTTATATTAATGTATAATTATATATTACTCTAGTATATTATAGAATTACATATAAATATAATATAATTTTATTGAGTGCATTATTAGATCATAACTAAGATACAAACTGGCGTCAGTGTCTCCTACTGTTTCAGCAATTTTTTCTTTTATAAGAGCATCATCCCTAATAAGAGGCCAATATCACTTTTTTTGTATCTTTTTTCTATGCCCTCCCTTAATGTCTCCCTCCCTCAATTTTAGTCCCTGTAAGCTCATAGAACCTCAAGCTAAAAAGGATCTTAAAGATCACCCAGTCCAACCCACTCCTTGTTTCTTTCCTTCTTTCTCCCTTCCCAGTTCTTCTGTTGATATAGATGGATCCTTTTCAGAAAAAAAAAAAATCACTATCTAAAAATTTGAATTTAACAAGTAAACAAATTAGGGGGCCATGATTCATGGTATAAATGGAGGCCTCCCATTACAACAGTATTCATTTGTGTTCTTTTTTTTAAAATAACAAACTCTGTAATGCATATTAATCTGTGTGGATCATTGATTCTCAGGGACTCCTTCAAATGGATCTGTGATTTGAATGAACCTTTGATTTGGATGGTTCCTCTGATGATTCAGATCACAGCCCATTCCTGCTTGTCTATCCTAAAGGGCTTTTGTCCATACATTTTCATATATTCAGCTGTGGGAATGGAAGCAATCTACCCATATTCTAGAGATCTTCACCCTTTTTTCTCCTAACCATCATCATGGATGTATCTTGGGGAGCGTGCATGGTATTGTTCATTGGCTATCCCTTACTTTTATAGCATGGTTAGGTCATCCTCTTTAATCACACATTTTTGATAATGTCCTTTATCTGGTAGCTCCTTATTTGGTTTGATGTAGCCTACTCACACCTACCATGTGACTTGCCATTGACATCCAAGTATTAATTCTTTTTTTTTCCGAGTAACAATTCTTTAGAGGCTATTGTGCCTTAATGACTCATAGCCATACAACACTGTCAAAATACCAATATTTTTAAAAGGCCATTAAGATCAGAGATTGAGAAAAGGAACAGGCCTTACAGGTCATCCACTCCACACCCTCTGCCCTCCCTAGTTTACAAATTCTCCTTAATTTCAGGGAGAAAGTACTACCACCTGGCACTTGCTACTTCACAGAAAGGCCAAAGATTAAGATACTTGAGCTTAGATTAGGAGAACTAGCAATCAAGGACCAGTTAGAAATGAATTTAGAAATGAATCTTTGAATCCAGAGTATCCTTAGAAGTCATTGAAACCAGTATCTTCTATAATAAAAAGCTATTAGGATAACAATTCACATTTCGATAGCACATTAAGGTTCAAAAGACACTTTTCCTTACAAAGAAAGACAAGTCTCTAAGGTAGGTACTGACAATGCTATTCTAGGTCTGAGGCTCAGAGGGGTTAAGTGACTGTCAGACTGTGCACCCACAGTCTAATAAGTGTTAGCTCTTAGATAAGAATAAGATAAGAATCCAGCTCTCTGGATTCAATTCCAAGGCTCTTTCCAAATGAGTCAGGGGTAATAAGATTAAGATTTGAAGGGAACCTTGGAGATCACTTTGGCCAATTCCCTCATTTCATGTACCAGGATATTATGAATAACAGAAAATCTCTGGGAAACAAGAACATAAGAAATTATTCTTTTTTTATAAAAATGTACATGTTTGTTGTACCTCATACTGCCATCCGTAGGGCTTCTGTCAAATATTTCATAACCAGATGACTCCGAAAACACCATTCAAGCTATTTTTTTTCTACATGGTGAATTTGATCCATGTGTATACCCCATGGCACTTCTTAAATGCTTATTTGAGAATTAAACAAATCAGAGATTTCGGTGGGAAGCTCCTCTTAATTCTCCCTATCAAGTCTGCTATGCCTATATTAAGTAGCTATTTCTAAACTGTTTATCATGAAACACATGCATATATATGTATATATATATATACATATGTATGTATGTATGCTGCATCTATATATATTTTTTTTCTCTAATGTCATTTTCTAGAGAGGATATTCGAATAAGATTTGGTAAGACTTTGATGAGGACAATAGAGGTTGAATAGTTCTCAAAATAACCAAATCACTCCTTTGAAATAAAAGGTTTATCTGTACCACCTAAATGTCTTATCGTCTAAGTACTAGGGATTCAATCTTAGGCTCATATTCAGTCAGACTTTTTATAGGAAACTCATAGCAATAGGATGTGGTTTTTTTGTGTGTTTGCTTGTTTTTGTGTTTTCTTTCCCTTCCTTCCTTCCTTCCTTCCTTCCTTCCTTCCTTCCTTCCTTCCTTCCTTCCTTCCTTCCTTCCTTCCTTCCTTGTCTTTCCTTCCTCCCTTCCTCCCTCCAACTCTCTCTCTCTCTCTCTCTCTCTCTCTCTCTCTCTCTCTCTCTCTCTTTTTCTTTTTTTTGTAGCTTGTATTCCTAAAGTGATGGGTTCTGAGCGGATAAGTGGCAGAACTCCTGTTTAGGTTTTGCAGATTTCAAATCCAACCCCACATACACTCCAGCCCACTATTTCCTTTGGCGGGGGGGGGGGGGGGGGGGGGGGGGGGGGGGGGGGGGGGGGGCAGCAGTGTGGTGCTGTAGAAAGTGATCAAGTTGGAATCAGAAGACTTTGGCTCAAAACCCAGCTCTCCTCTTTGCTTCCTGTGTATCCCTGAGCAAGTTACTTAAATACTAAGAGCCTCACTTTCCACATCTGTAAAATGAGAGACCTGGAAACTCAGCTATGTCTACATTCTCTTTCAATTGAAAATTTTGTGTCAAATTCCATGTGCAAAATCCAAGGTATTCTAAAAATTGATGCCAACAAAAACAACAACAACAAAAAAAAACTTGGCCAAATGGTGATGTTTCTGGTGTTGGATCTACTTCTCCAACCTCATCCGTGCCTTCAGTGGTTTGATGAAATAAGATCCTCCCAGGAGAGTCTGCCAGTAGTCATTGCTAACCTCAGACACGGTGGGCTTTTGTTTTTGCTGAGTCTTTGAGTCAGCCCCCAGCAGATCAGAAAGAAAGAAATGTTTCTGCTTATAAGTATTCTCAGGTCAGAGGTAAAGAGCAGCTGTTAGATCATTTACTGGATGACATGGTCAAAATTAAGCAAAGAATAAAACCGATCACCTTTCAAAAGGTTTATTTATATCTCTACCATAGAAATTTTCCTTCCCCTCCCCTTACCTCCCTTCCCTCCCCTCCCCTCCCTTCCCTTCCCTCCTCCCCTCTCTTTTCCTCTCCTCCTCTCCCAACCCCTTCTTCTCTCACTTCTGCTCTCCTCTTCATCAGTTTCCCTAATTCATGTCAGCTAGAAGCAAAGGGGCCACTCATAGATTAAATCCCACTGCTGGTCATCCTAGGAGATTTTACATGCTCCATTTATGACCCAAACCAGTTTACCCTTCCTGAGGCAGCCTGGCAGCTGTCTGCTTCTGGAAGTCTCACCATAGTTTGGAAAGTGGGGAAGGAAACACCCATTTATTGACTGAGTTAGGCATTGAGTTAAGCTCTTTACAAATATATTTCATTTGATCTTCACAACAACTCTGGCAGGAAGGTATAATCATCATACCCAGTTTGTTGAGGAAACTGAGGCAGACAGATGCTGACTTTCCCAAGGTCACACAGCTAGTAAGTATCTGACATTGCTTTGAACTCAGGTCTTCCTGACCCCAGGCCAAGCACTCTACCTGGCTGCCTTTTGGTGTCAGCCTCACTGCACTATAGTTCAGAGCTCCCCTGGACTCAGCTTCCTCAGCAGCAGGGACTTTAGGCTTCCACCATCATGTCCAGCCACAATTTTACTTTCTCTGTGATTTTGTGGACATCATATGTCTCCATCATCTGTTTTGGTTGTCTGTACCACAGTCTCCAAAGTAACAACCAACCCCAGGCTCACCCAGGCATCCTTTCTCACCCAGATTATTGCAACAACCTTCTGATAGGTCTCCCTGCCTAAAGTGTCTCCCTTCTCCAATTCCACCTCCACATAACCACAGTTATTTTCCCCAGGTGCAAGCTATATTACTCCTCTACTCAATAACCTCCAGTGGCTCCCTACTAACCCTGGGATGAAATATTATTTCTTCTTTATTTTATCAATAGTTAATTAATATTTTTAGGTTTTATAATGGAAATAACTATTGGTACAGTAATAGCCACAGACTATATGAATTAGTAAGTACATGTAGTTGGACATCAATTCTCATTTTTTTTCATAGTGGTATACAGTCGACAGAGTTTAAAGACCACTAGTCTTACCCAGTTAATTTTTGTGATTTGTTCACTCAGTCTTCTCATTCACAGTTTGTATCCCATTATTTACCCATTTGGAATATTCAGTGATGATATTACGCTTCCACTTTGAAAGAGCTCTTGTTTTCACTAGGTCGGTGTTAATTTATCTCCACCAAGTATGGATTCCCCCATTGGATTATTTTGGCTTCTTTTTTCCCATTTTAATTGTTCAGCTTCCTCAGAATGCAAAATTTTGAACCCAAATGAAAATTTTTGGATAATTTGTCCTTATGCATTTAATAAAAAGTGACCTTTTTGTTAGTAAGGAAAACAAATGTTTGTTTTAAACTAGACTTTTTGAATATCAAATACCACTCACCAAAATCCTGATTGAATGGTGCAAGTGTAGATGAATCAGAGTCATATGGATTCAATTTCCTCTAAAATATTTGTGGGTTTGAAAATGAAGGAGAAGAGCCTTCAGAAAAATGTGTTTTGGATCTTATCAATCTCAAGGGGTATTGAAAATAGTTAAAAGATGCTCAAGAATACCCAAGTCTAGTTTCAATGGTTTCTAATGAAGATTTCTGTACTTTTAATTGCCTCCTGGAAAGCTTGCAAAGGAGTGAGGATTTTTCCCTTGAAAAGCAAGATTAAGCTGCAGAGTGGTCACAGAATTTGACTACTGGAAGGATCTTCCATGGCCATTATGTCCAACCCATGCCTCAACAAGTGTCCCATCCACAAGGAAAGTGGGTGCCTAGCGTTTGCTTCAAGCAAAACTCCAATGAACTGAATCCCCCTTCCTCCTAAGGCAGGTCATCCCACTTTCACATAGATCTAATGATCAGGAAATGTTCCCTTATATCAAGGCCACATCTTTCTTTTTATAACTTTTACCCATTGGTTCTGCTTCTACAATTTAGGTTCTATCAGTCAAACTCCTTTCCCATTGATAGCCCTTCAAGTGACTTGACGACAGTGACCGTGCCTGCCAAGTCTTCTTTTCTCCTAGCTGGCCACCCCCGCTTCCTCCAATCAGTCTTCATGTGCACTTACCAAAATATTTGTTGTGTTCTGCTTTGCCTTGAGTACCACATTGCTGTTAAGGCCATGCTTAAGCCTCATTGAAGACCAGGCAGCTAGCTGGTTAACAGGTGGCTAGAGCTCTGTGCCAGGAGTCAAGGAGACTTGAGTTCAAATATGGCTTCACTACTGCTTTCTAGTTTTGTGACCCTGGGCAGGTCATTAGCCTTTTCTGCCTCAGTTTCCTCAACTGTAAAAGGAGAATAAGAATAGCACCGAGATCCCAGTGTTGTTGTGAGGATCAAATGAGATCCAATTTTTTTAAGAGTTGAGCATAGTTCTTGGCACATTTGTTGTTCAGTTGTATCTCTTTTTGACCCATTTTTTGGGAGGGGGCTCTTCTTGGCAAAGATACTGAAGTACTTTGCCCTTCCCTCCTCCAGTGGATCAAGGCAAATTAAGGTTGAGTGACTTGCCCAGGGTCACATAGCTAGTGAGTATCTAAAGCTGGATTTGAACTCAGGTCTTCCTGACTCCAGGCCTAGTGATCTATTGAACCACCTACCTACCTCCTCCTGGCACGCAGTAGGTGCTTAATAATGTTTGTTCCCCTAGTTTTCATGGGGCTATCCCTAAATACAGAGTTAGTAGGGCAAAGTAGGCAGAGTTTGCCTTAGCTTGCCTTTGATATCCTGATACTTTCTCTACCCCCTGCCATGTTTCCCCATGATCCTTCAGATACGCCATCATTTGATTTCTCTCACCGCTGCCAAAAGCTACACTGAGAACAAAGGGATAAGTCATTTATATCTTAATATAAATGAAGTTTTGTGGGCCTATTCTCTCTCCCGGGGGTATTTGTATTTAAAGTCTTATCTCTAGTCGTGGAACATGAAATTCTCTAAGTTAAAAAAAAATTTAGGAATCCATGAATGGATGAAAGTGTTGCTGTTGTTGTGGCTGTTGTTGTTAGTTTTGGTTTCTTGCAGAAAAGAAGCTAGATAGGAGTCAGGCTGATTCCTCTAAAATGACTTGGGTGATCTGAAACCAACTCTCTCACAGAAAAGTCAGCCTTATGTTTCATACTAATTAATGTCTTTTCAAAATCCCAGTTAAATCTCTCAATGGCATTTTGTGTCATTTCACAAGGAACATCTAAATATTTTGAAATAATATTTGCTCAGGCTTTGATACTGTAAAACAACATAATTTACAACTATGTAATATGCAAGAAATAATTTGGGAATTTAACATGATGGATTACTCTAGTTCATCTGCATTGTTCTTCTTGCCAAAGTCTTAGTAGGAATTTATTAAGCACTTACTTATTTATAAGTTTTCAAAGACTGTATTAAGTCCTTGCTATGTGCCAGGCCCTGTGTTAAGCCTGGGGATAAAGATGCAAAACATATATTTTAATGAGGGAGACAATACATATAAAGGAATGATGTCATCTTGGTCTGGGAAATGAATGAATGGTGAGTAGGAGGGTATACCACAATTTTCAGAAACGATACACTCGACTTAACTATTGATCCCAGAGGAAGAGGAGGGAGGGAATGGGGTGTTTTGTACTGGCCAGAGGGGAACTAAGAACATGACAGGCTGTTGTGGATTCTCACTAATCAGGATAACATGGCACCAAGTTGGCAGTTCCTTCCAAAAACAGAATGAGGAGTAAAGATCCTCCTCCCAACTCCTTGCTTTACTGCCCAATAATTTTAATAAGGCTTTTGCAGTAGATGACCTTTTTTGAAGGAGGGTTGGGCATGATTTGACTGAGAATATGTTATATTCATTTAATAAAAGATCCATTATGAGAAGGATTGACTGTGCTTGGAAAAATTTTCAGTCTTTACATTGAGATGCTACTCTATAATAAATATCACTTTAACAGCTTCCTTACTTTAAGAACATTAGCGACTTAAGCCTTTCAATAATTCCCTCTATACCCATTCTTTTTTAATTGAAAAGGAGATTATAATGAGTAGCTTAATGAGTCAGTTATTGGCATTTACATTACTCCAAATGATATCATATTTCAAATTCTTTTCATCTGAAAAATTCCACTAAATCAAACTGTATCAGCAAATATATTCTTCAGGGGAGGCAGGTGAGCATGAGAAGTAACCTACTTTGGGGTGATGGATGACAGAAAAGACATATATGATTTCTAGTGAGCAGCAAATTTCACATTTTAAAAAATCATAGAGATTAAATTTAGCAAATAACACACAGCTATAATCAATATCCCATTTTTATTAGGTTATTGAGTCCTCCCATAATAAAAGGGAGTGCTGTTGTATCCTTTTTTAAAAGAATTTAAATTATTATTGGTTAAAGGATGGCTTAGAAACTTCAAACAACAAAAAGATGCAAAACTAAAACCCCTTTCAAATTGTCTATGGTTTGTTTTCTTTTGTTTTTCATTAATTTAATCTTAAGACACTGGTAAACTAATATTGATTTTTTTTCTTTAAGACATCTTTGTTTTCTTTTTATCCCCAAACAACACATAGGATGATGTCAAATGGAATTCCGGGAAAAAGAACTGGAAAATAAGCTGGGTCAAGAGACGAACCTAGACAAGTGATAAATAAAAGGGAAATAATTTCTTTACTCCACTCCTATAGCTGACTAATGAAAAAATAGTCATGTAAGAAAGTATTCAAATCAAGGAAACTTCCTTTTCTTTTCAGTTTTAGCTGATTAACAATTAATTTTCAACATAAAAATAAGTTAATTGTTTTATGTATTGATAATTTTTTTAAAATAGTTTTTGTCTTCTGGGGACCCTTCCCTGACATTCTTTACTGGTGTTGATAGATTTTCGATGACCAGAAAGGAATTTCTAAAGAACGTTTATTCACTAGAGGACCAGTGTGTAACTTTCCAATTGTGAAAGTTTTTATTTTTAATTATATTTAATTGAATATTCTGGCTTTTTTTTGCTTTCTAGTGGAGAGTGAACATAAATGAGAATTAGCAATAGACTTTGTTAGAGGACAGCATGTTACTTACAGGAAGGTCCTCACTTCAGCCCTTAGCTATTTTGTATGGTCTTCAGCATCATTAACCAATTTTTGTCTTTCTTTCTCCTGTCTGTATTCTAACATCTCCCTAGTGATAAAATCAGGTGTTTTCGAATTAAAAACAGGAAGTTAAAGTCAATTTAATCATGCATGACACTTTCTTCTGCCTTGGGTGGCAAGAATATTGTACCTAA
>CM053623.1:19122792-19220716 GCA_028646595.1 Phalanger gymnotis
CTCTTTCCCTTCTCTCGAGATGGTGGAAAATAGCCCTCAAAAGAACCAAAGGAAAAGAAGGTCAAAAAGGAAAAAAAAAAGAAAACCAAAAGGAAGATGTGGTTGAAAAGGTGATGAATAAACCTTGAAAACATTACATTAGGAACTCAGTCCTGGCCCGTGGGATCAGGAGATACACCAAGTCTGCAATGTGTTCCCAGAGAGCCATGTACAAGCAGAAATATGCTGCACCAAAAACCCAGATTGAAAGGAAAGAGAAAGTGAAGGTGCCTGCTACTATCTCAAAGCCAGTTGGTGGTGGTAAAAATGGAGGAACCCAGGTGGTAAAGATTCACAAAATACCTAGATATTGTTCTACCGAGGATGTGCCTAGAAAGCTGCTAAGTCAGGTGTAAAAATTCAAATCAACTTACTGATGCTTACTTCAAGAAGAAGAGGCTCCATAAACCTAGACACCAAGAGGGAGAGATTTTTGACACAGAAAAAGAGAAATATGAGATTACAGAGCATCACAAGGCTGATCAGAAAACAGGGGACTCTCAGATCCTGACCCAAATCAAGAAAATTCCTCAGCTTCGTGGCTATCTGCATTATGTATTCTCTCTCTCTGATGGATTTTATTCTCATAAACTGGTGTCTTAAATGCCTTGCAGAGAACTCTTATTAAAATATTTGGAATAGCTAAAAACAATAAATTATCATGGAAAACTGCACCAACACCCTGAAGGGAAAATCTAGATTAAAAGAATTCACTGGCCACCTCTTGAAAGAGATCCCAAAATAGAAACTCCCAGGAATATTATAGTCAAAATCCAAAACTCTCAGGTCAAGGAGAAACTATTACAAGCAGCTAGAAAGGAAAAAAATCAATTATCATGGAGCCACAGTTAGGATCACAAAAGATTTAGTAGCTTCAATGTTAAAGGAACGGAATTTCTGAAATACAATAATCCGGAAAGCAAAGGAGGTAGGATTACAACCAAGAATAACCTATCCAGCAAAACTGAGCATAATCCTTCAGGGAAAAAGATGGATATTCAATGAAATAGAGAATTTCTAAGCAATCCTGATGAAAGAACCAGAGCTGAATATAAAATTTGATATTCAAACAGAAGACTCAAGAGAAGCATAAAAAGGTAAATATGAAAGAGTAATCATAAGGGACTCAGTAAAGTTAAACTATTTACATTCCTATATGGGAAGATGATACATCTTGCTAACTCCTAAGAACTTTAACATTATTAAGGCAGTTAGAAGAAGTCTGCATAGAGAGAGAGCACAAGAGTGAGAATGGGCAAAATTTTCTCATATAGAAGAGGCACATAAGGAAAACCTTTTACAATGGCAGAAGAAACCAGCCAAAACTTGAACTTCACTGTCATAAGAAATCAGTTCAAAGAGGAAAGACTACAAACACACACACACACACACACACACACACACACGATAGGTATAGAAATCTATCTTAGCCAACAGGGAAATAGGAGAGGCAAGGGATAAGAGAAAGGGAAGGGAAGATAAAAGAGAAGGCAGATTAAGGGAGGCATTGGTTAGAAATAAAATAATGTCTTGAGAAGGAATAGGAAGAAAAGAAAGGGAAAAGAATAAACAGAAGAAAATGGGATGGAGGGAAATATACAATAATCATGACTGTGAATGTGAATGGGATGGTCTAAAAATGGAAGTGTATAGCAGAACGTATTAGAAACCAGAATCCAACAATAAGTTGTTTATAAGAGACACGTTTAAAACAGAAAGACACACAGAGAATTGAAATAAAGGGTTGGAGAAGAATTTATTATGCTTCAGCTGAAGTAAAAAAAAAAACAGGAGTAGCAATCTTGATCTTAGATAAAGTAAAAGCAAATATAGACCTAATTAAAAAATATAATTAGGGAAACTACATTTTGCTAAAAGGTAGTATAAACAATGAAGTAATATAAAAATATATCAGGTTTCTCTGATAAAGGCCTCATTTCTCATATATTTAGGGTATGGAGTCAAATTTACAAAAATAGGAGCCATTCCCCAATTGATGGGTGGTCAAGAGACATAGTGCTGTGGATAGAGGATCCTGATTGGTGTCAGGAGGACTTGAGTGCAAATCTGGCTCCAGACACTAGCTCACAAGTGACCCTGCACAAGTCACTTAATCTTACTTGCTTTGGTTTCCTCATTTATAAAAAGAGCTGAAAAATGACAAACCACTCCAGTATCTTTGCCAAGAAAACCCCAAATGAGATCACAAAGAGTTGGACACAACTGAAACTACTGAACAACAAGAGATATATCTAGGCAGTTTTCAGAAGAAGAAATCAAAGCTATCTATAGTTATATGAAAAAAATGCTCTAAATCATTGTTGTTAAGAGAAAGGCAAGTTGAAACAGAACTGAGATACCACCTCACACCTATCAAAAGGTATTTGTAGTCATATGAAAAATGCTTTAAATTACTATTGAATGAATAAATGCAAATTAAAGCAACTCAGAGGTACACCTCACACCTATTAGATTGATATGACAGAAAAGAAAACCGAAAAATATTAGAGGGGATGTAGGAAAATTGAGACACTAATGCACTGTTGGAGTTGTAAAGTAGTTCAATCATTCTGGAGAGAAATTTGGAAGTATACCTGAAAGTATATAAAAATTTTGACACAGCAATGCCACTGCTAGGTCTATATCCCAAAGAAATCAAAAAAAGAAAAGAAAAGGACCTGTTTGTCCAGAAATATTTGTGCCAGATCTTTTTTGTGGTGGCAAAGAAATGGAATTTGAGGGGATGCCCATCAATTGGGGAATGGCTGAACGAGTTGTTGTATATGCTTGTAACAGAATACTATTGTTCTACAAGAACTGATGAGCAGGATGGTCTCAGAAAAACCTGGAAAGACTTGTATGAACTGATGCAAAGTAAGCAGAACCAGAACAGTATACACATTAACACAAATATTCTACAATGATGGACTTCCTTCCTTCCTTCCCTCCTTCCTTCTTTTTGTGATATGGCTAACATGTAAATGTTTTGCATGATTTCACACATAATTGATAAATAATTTGCCTTCTCAGGGGGTGGGGGAGGAGTGGGAAGGAGGGAGAGAATCTGGAGCTTAAAATTTAAAAGAGAAGAAAATGCTAAAAAAATAAAGAATAAATTTTAAAAAGAGAAAGATGTTTTTAAAATGCGTAGCACATACATACTTATTCCCTTCCTCTTCTTCTTCCTTATTAATACCAAAATATCTATTATTTGACTCAGGATCTGTTTACACCCAACACTGTAAATCTCACTGGTAAATGAAAAAGCTGTAGATAAGAAGTTTTATGAATGAGAATCTTCTAAGTCCTTTGACCATCAAGAGGCCGTTTTGCTGTGGTCACACTGAGAATCGATTCTTTATTCTCTTATATTTTAAGGTGCTCTATAAACTTTATCCATGGTATCACGCAATAATATCATTCCTTAGCATGTTGAGTAGTAAGCTAAAGTTTAAAGTGGACAGATAAAATGTGAAAAGTTGGGGGAAAATATCAGTCAAATATCAGACCAGAAAGAAAAAAAATCCTTTGTCCTCTTCCTTTATGTTCTCCATTAAGGATACTCTGCTACAAGCCAATGATGAGTTTCCAACCTGGAATAATTCATTTGAAGGTTATCCAATGACTGGAAAGGATTTGAGGATGAAGAAATTCTATACAAAGACTTATTATTAACACACCATGTGACATGTCACTTAATGTTCTCATTAACACATTTTAGGAAAATAAATTAATTGCCAAAAGAAATAGGCCAATAATTAAGTCTATCTTTCTTCCCCTAAAACAACACACTAGATACCCTAATTCTTTTGGCAGTAGCATCAACTTGTCCAGGACATCTACAAGTCTTTCAACCACCTTTTCTCCTCTTGATGTCTCATCTATTTGTCTCTACTTTCATGCGAGGTTCTCCTAAACAATAAGGCCTTAAAATTCTGAAGCCATTGAAGTAGAGCTGGAAGGAAACTTAGAGGTGATTGCTGAACCCCTTTATTTTACAAATGATGAAATTGAGGTCCACAGAACCTAAGTGACTTGTGACTAGGGTAGTTAGAGGTAGAAGAGACAGAGCTAGGATGGAAGTCAGCTACCATTACAGGCCAAATAATCCTTTACGAGTTGGTAAGCACTTGACTCAAAATGTGAAAATAGTATATTTCAAAGTCAAACTATATTAAAACACCTAAAGGCTTTACAGCTATTAAAGAAATGGTTTATAAAAACAAGTCACTGATTCTGCAGGAAAGCACACTGAGCTAAAAGCTTTCCTTAAAAACTTAAGTTTTATTACTTTGTTAAAAAGCAATTTTGAGACAATGGAAAAGTTTGGCTGAAATGGAAGAGCAGGAACCAAGGAAACCAGGATATTTTGGCTCTGAGAAACCCATACTAATCCTGCCTTTCAATTAAAAAAATGTGTTTTCTGAAAAGCTAAGCATACAGAGAAAAATTGGCAATTCATAGGTCTATGGAAAACTCTAGGCTAATCCAAAGTACTTGAGGTTACAATGGTTGCTAGGAAAACATGGAGGTTAATTTTATGGTAGTATCCAGAAGCCTAAATGCTTATCTGAATTCCAGTCCATCTGAGCTACTCAGCATCGCAAGAGGAGACAAGTCTCACCATAACAACGCTTTTGGCATCAGGATGGGCTGGAAATTCTTCCATCTTTTTAGGATGAGTGGTTACTCAATTTTTAAGCAGTTGTGTTTCTGATCTCAGGTATAAGGTACACAAAATAACTTCCAAGGTATAAAACCAAAAACCATTGTTGTGTGAGGCGAGGTGTTTTGTTGTTGTAGTTGTTGTTTGGTTGTTTTTTTGAGGGAGGAAAACGGGGTTGAGGGGAGGATCCTGACTAGTTTAGTCTAAGACACAACATAGACTTTGGGACCCGAACTCCTGCAAGCTGTCCTTGTAGTCCATGAGCCTAAACCAGATCATACAACCTACTCAAATTTATTAGAATTCTGTTCATCCAAATTGCATGGATTACTGATTTTCTCTTCTTTGT
The DNA here is from genome assembly GCA_028646595.1 of Phalanger gymnotis. Classification (NCBI taxonomy): domain Eukaryota; kingdom Metazoa; phylum Chordata; class Mammalia; order Diprotodontia; family Phalangeridae; genus Phalanger; species Phalanger gymnotis. Next base: position 19,127,847 of record CM053623.1, read on the forward strand.
CCATTGCTGAACTCCTACTCTTGTTGCTCATTGGTTCAGTTGTGTCCAACTCTTCCTGACTCCATGGACCATGGCATCCTCCACTATCTCTCAAAGACTATCCAAGCTCACATTCATTGTTCCCATGACAATATCTTTCCATCTCATCCTCTGCCATCCTCTTCTCCTTTTGCCTTCAATCTTTCCCAATATCAGGGCTTTTTCTAATGTATCCTGTCTTCTCATTATGTGGCCAAAGTATTTAGGTTTTAGCTTCAGTATTTGACCTTCCACTGAATGGCTTGAATTAATTTCTTTAAGTATTGACTGATTTGATCTCCATGCTGCCCAAGGGATTGTCCATAGTCTTCTGCAGCACCCCAATTCAAAAGCATTGATTCTATCTATGGTGCTCAGCTTTCCTTATAGGGAAACTTCTTTTGTGTACTTTGCTATTCCAAAGTCCATTTCATTGTTCATTGTGGTGTGTATATGTGTGAGTGTGTGTGCATGTGTGTGTGACCTTGGGCTGTCAAAGGGTATGCCCAAATGATGGGAAGATGGAGATTTTGAACTGGGACTTTAGAGGCCTTCTTGTCCAACCCTTCATTTTACTAGATGAGAAACTGAGGAAAAGAGAAATGAGGTGACTTGCCCAAGATAATAAAGAAAAGAAGAAGCATACCTGGGATTTGAATCCAAGTCCATTGTCTCTAAATGTTGTGATATTTCCATTGTTCTCACAGGTAAAGTGCCAACTGAGAACCAGACTATATATTTTCTGTCAACCTTTCTAAGTTCATAAAGGTCTATCTCCAGGCCAGGTTAATCAAAGAGGGATATGTGGCCTGTTTTTGGCCAGAGAAACTTATGAAGATTGGAATCAATCAAGCATTTATTAAGCACCTACTGTCTGCCAGACACTGAGTGAGCTAGGTGCTGAAGATAAAAAGAGTAAAGGAAGTTAAGAAACCCTAACCTCAAGGAGCTTAGATTCTATGGGGGGGGAGGGGAACCACATTATATACAATAAATACTAGGTAAATTGGGAAAGAGGATACTAGTAGTGACATGAATATGTGTGAGGGGTAATTACTGAGCTGGATCTTGAAGGGAACTAAAAGGTTGTAAGAGCTGGAGGTGAAGAATGGGTGCATCCCTGCCAGGAAGAACATCCAGTAGAGACGGAAGATGGAATGAAGTGCATTAGGCTGAACCGTAGAGTGTGGGAAGCAAAGCCTTGACAAATTAGCTGATCAATCCTAATATTTGCTTTTAAGAGCCCTCTATTTTTCTATAGGCCACCTATTTTTTTCTCGAGCATGACTGTTTTTATCCAACATACATGCTGCTCTCTAAACTCAGAATTCCGTCTCCCACCTCCAGTTCTTTGCATTAGCAGTGCCATATGCCTGGAATGCACACCTTTTTCACTTCTGCCTCTTAGATCCTCAGCTTTCTTGATTTAGGTGGCACTTCCTACAGGGAACCTTTCCTGACATCCCTAATTAGTGTTATTTCCCTCCTCATCTTATTTTGTAATTCTCTGTCTAAATGTTGTATTTGCCTTGGTGGACTTCTTGATTTTGTCTTCATGTCCACAGCACCTGGGATAGTGCCTTGTGTGAGGCAGATGCTTGGGAAAAGTACTTGATGGATCAGATTGAAGAGAAAATAAAAGAATTCTCTTGATTTACTTTCAGAAGTCTCAGGATCATGCATGTCCCAGAAAACACCAAAATAAATAGGAAGTACAATAAATCCAAGGAGCTTCTTATCTTGAATATGTGTCCCCTTAGATTACAAGCTCTTTGAGGGCAGGGACAGTCTCTTTGGATTGTTTGTGTCTCCGGCATATTGCTCTGCTAGCGTGCACAGCAGATAGGGCACTGGGCCTGGAATCAGGAAGATTTAAGTCCAAATCCAGCTTCAAAACAATTACTAGCTGTGTGACCATGGGTAAGTCACTTCACCCTGTTTATCTCAGTTTCCTCATCTGTAAAATGAATTGGAGAAGGAAATGGCAAACCACTCCAGTATCTTTGCCAAGAGGACCTCAAACCAAACGGGGTCAAGAAGAGTTGGACACTCCCGAAATGACTGAACAACAGCATCCTATGTATGGCAAGTCACTAAACATCTGTCTGCCTCAGTTTCCTCAACTAAATGGGGATCATAATAGTACCTGCCTCCTGACGTTGTTGGGAGTATCAGGTGAGTTAATTAGCACAGTGCCTGGCACACGGTACAAGCTATACAAAAGTTAGATACTATTCTAGAGTAAATGTTTGATGGTGATAATGGTGCTGGGATTGGGGATATAATGATTGAATTGGAAGTGACCATAGAGGCTTCCGAGTGTAACTCTCCCATTTTACAGATGAGGAAACAGTCCCATAGAAGTAAGGGAGTTTGCCTACATAGCTAGTAAGCATTGGAGATGGGACAGAAACCCAGGCTTTCTGGATTCCAGGATTTTATCCACTGCTTCTCATCAGACCTACGACAATGACAAAGGGGACAGAAGTGCTCCAGGTGGCCTCCCATAGGCACGTCTTCAGAGAAATCTGGAACATTCTCCCCCAAGTGGAGACGATGACTTGTTTGGATGTAAAAGGTCCTTGTCCTGAAGGCTATGCTGTGGAGTGTGGTTAGCTCTTACCTGCCGCCTTGGGAGCCTCAATGGAAGTCAGCTTCTGAATCTTAAATGAGTTCCATGTAGGCCTAATAATGATCACTAACCAAATGGCTCCATCTATGTGGAGGGGCAGAGGGGCAGAGGTAGGCTGGAGGCCTCTGAATGGCTTCAGCAGCTTTGCCTGAACACACACACACACACACACACACACAGAGCTATTGACTTGGTAACACACTGGGAGATCCCATTTTCCCACCTGACCTACATCCTATCGGCATATCATTCACATCTCTTGCTGACAACAAACATAATTTTTTATTAATAGAAAGCTAGAATGGGTGACTAATGATAAACTATTGCCACCTAGAAAGATTTCTCACCCACTGCCAAAACGTGTTGACTTTGTATGAAGGAATGTATCAGGACGAAAATCTGTAGGACTGGAAGGAAATTTGGAGGTCACTGAGGTGAGTTTCCTCTTAAACATGGAGAAAGTGAGGCTCAGAGTAGTGAAGGAACTTGGTCATGGTTGCCAACTAGGTGAAGCTAGATTATAATGTATCTGAAAAAGATCTGGAGTTGTTTTTTCTTCATAATCTTGTTGCTATCTTGTTCCATTAAATATGTTTACATAAACATATTCATATCTACATATATAATAATAGGCAGCATTTTACAAAGTTATATATTATCTCATTTGATCCACACAATAACCCTGGGAGATGGGTGCTATTATTACCCTCACTTTACAGATGATGAAACTGAGGCTGAGAAAGGTTTAAACATTTTCCAAGGGTTATTTACTTATACCTGTCTGAAACAGAATTCAAACACAGATCTTCTGACTCCAGTTCCAATGCACTGTGCAACCTATGTGTATATGTGTGGCATGTGTATATACATGTGTGGTGTGTGTATGTATGTGTATATGTGTGTGTGTGTGTGTGTGTAGATTAAAAACCGGACCTGTGGTATCCGTGGTACAGGATACTTCTAATGTGAAAACATTTCCACAAAGCAGGTCAGTGTGAAAACAGTCTCTGAAATCTAGAGTCTTTGAGAATTGTCTAGGACAGAAGTAGGGAAAATGACTTCGCCTGGGTGCTGCAGCTTATACTCAGGTCTTGCTAGTTCCAAGGTTGGCTGCCTATCCACCGCTCACCTCACTGACTCTTGGTGCACAGAGAAGGAAATGCAAACTGAATGCAAAAGGAATTTGTCTGGGTTGACTACTTGTTTCTAGCAGTGGTTATCCCCCCTCCCCCCTCCATTTTGAGGTGGGGGGGAATAGGAATGAGATGGAGGTAGAGATAACAGATACTTATTAATTGAAAAAAAATTTCTAAAAATTCAATGATTTCAGTGAGGAGAACAGAGTACTGTGACTAGTGGAAATCAGCAAATACCTCATAGAGGATGAAGAAGATGGGACGTACCTTGAAGACAGATGGAGAAGTGAGGATTGTGTGTGAGACGAGGAGGGGAAGCATTCCAGCTACTGGGGACTTGGACCCAGCTCTTCTCGGCCCTGAGGCTAATTCTCTCCGCCACACCAAGATATAATTGATATATAAACACAACACCCGTATAAACGCACATACATATTCTATATCACATAAAGATATACACACATGTGGGCCTTAATAACAAAACTGCATTAAGACTTTTGGAACATCTTGTAGATTAGATAGATAGATAGATAGATTCATAGATCTACACACACATACCCATATGTCATCAAACAAAAATATATTTGATGGAAACTCATAGTTTCCCATACACTCTTTTCTATTGTTCTTCACATATTGAAATATTCATGTTTGTGGGTAATTGTTAAATTAACTACTTAATTTTTTTTGGAAAGATCTGCAGGTTTTAGTGTCCCCATTAATTGTGAGCTACTTGAGGGTGGGGACTATTTTTTCCCTTTCTTTGTATTCTCGGTGCTTAGCAAGTGCCTGGCACAGAGATGGCACTTAATCAATGCTTGTTGATTTAACTTGACCCCAAGGTTGACATGAGTCAACAGCTTCTCCAAGAAACCTCATGTGATTAAAGGAGAAAGTGTGTCTGGGACCCAAGAGGGTGATAATCTCATTATATTCTGCTCTGGCCATTCTACAACTATAATGTTATGGTTAATTCTGGGCGACACATTTTAGAAACGATATTGATGAACTAGCACCCAAAGGCTATCATTTGAAGTAATTTAGGTGTTAAATCTGGAGAAGAGAAGACTTGGAGGGTATAGGATGGAGCATGTGAGGTATCTTCAAGTATCTGAAAGGTTGTCTTGAGTAAGAGAAGTCAGTCTTGTCTACTTGGCTGCAGAAGGCAGAACTGAAAGCCATGGGTAAAAGGGAGAATTTGGCTCTAAGTGAGGAAAACCCAGAGTTGCTCTAAAGTGCAATGGGCTTCCTCAGAAGGTTGAGGATTGCCCTCAAGAATGGACTACAAGCAAAGGCCAGATGATCGCTTGTGGCCGTTTCCTTGGGCACCCAGTCTCTATGATGTCAAAGATGGACCTAGTAAACAATCTTTCTGAATCACGGCCACATTGTCTACTAAGTTTAGCTGTTGTCATAAAACATTTGGATTAGAAGTAAAAGTAAAACATTAGTGTTTGAGCTGAGACCCCAGAACATCAGGTACTATTCAAAGCATTTTCAGTTTACTTGTCTGAGGTAAGACTGAATTAATGGCCCGTACTATCTTAAGAAAATTTGAGGTTCATTACTTAAATGCAGTACCCTCAGGGCTGTTCAACCAAATGCATCTATAGCAATGAAAATATATATTTCTGTAAAATGTCTCCAGGACATATGCTGTCATCCCTTCTTGCTTAAAAATCGCTCTTGTATTCGAAGCAACAAAGGCCTTTTCACCTCATTATACCTGGACTTCAGCTCAGATCACAAATTCAGTTTTCTCCCAGACAGAATCTGTAAACGATGACTTGGATCTTTCATTTTGTTTATAAATATTATTACTTTATTTCCATCAGCTCTTTTTTATATATCCATACTATGGAGATAAACTTGTTAAATGTTTCCATTTGGAAGGGAGGCAAATATTGGAGCATCAGAGGAAAAAATACATATATATGCATATATATGTGTATATATACATATATAATACTTTATTGTGCTTTGCTTTTAAATTTATTCTAACTCAAACTTTCAAATATGAAAATGGCAAAATGCAATGATTTGTTTTTCATAATAAAATGTCTCTATTCCTTTGGTCCATGTCCCAAGCCTTTGTCCTGGTGCCTCTTCCTTCTGCCACCATCTTTGCCTGCATACTAATTATCTGGCACTAGAAATGAGTTATTGCTTAGGAGTCCCATCCCATTAAGACATTGTGGCCAGTGAGGCTTGTGGACTCCGGCAGTGACTTGAAGGACTTCCTCGAAACCACTGCAGATTTCTGAATCCATTCTAACCTGATCCTTATCTCTGATCTCTAGCATTTCAGGAAAATTGTCCCTAGAAGCTTAAAGCAATAATCAGACCGTCTATTACTTGACTCTGGCATGTTTTACTCTATTCAAAAACAGAAACCAGAAAAACCCTATAGTCCTCTCCCCCAATTGTTAGAATGAGTTACAAATTCCCGTTTGCTCTACTGACCACAGGTAAAGCTTGAGTATTCTTTCTTTTGATTCAATATGGTCATTACAGAATCAGAGAAACAGGAAAGATAAATGAATTTATTTGACCAAAATATGGTGCATTTTAGGCACCTAGGTGGGATAGTGGGTAGAGCACTGAACCTGGAGTCAGGAAGACCTAAGTTCAAATTTGGCCTGAGATTTTTTCCAGCTGTATTACCCTGGGCAAGTCACTTCACCCTGGTTGCCTCAGTTTCCTTATCTGTAAAATGAGCTAGAGAAGGATATAGCAAACCATTCCACTATCTCTACCAAATGGAGTCACAAAGAGTTGGACATGGCTGAGGTGACTGTTATTACAAGATCCACTTTGCAGCTTAAGTTGGCAAATGTCATATGAAGCTGCTTTTTTAAAAACTATGGGCTCCATTCAGTCAACAATTTACCTGGCATCTGCCTTAACCAGACCTGCCCATGTGGAGGTCTTAGGTATCTGTTTGCTTATTTGGGGAAAAAAAAAACCCACAAACAAATGAACAACCCTTCTTGTTTGAGGACATGAGGCAATATGGTTTGGTGTCTATTTCTGAGACATTGGGGTGGGGGAGGGAATGAATTCCTCATTTAAACAGAATCTTATCTGTATCTTTTGTTTTTGTTTGCATTGGAACTACTGATTCTTGAAGTATCTTCCTCTCTTGCATCATGTTAAATGACAAACACTAAGGGGAAAAATTTCTCCCCTCAGGCCACCAAGTCCCTTCCAACCACTCGATCCTCAAACTCTTATAGTTTGGCTCTTCCTTCCCTCACCACACTGCTCACACCAAGTCCAATGGTCATATTTCCATCTTCATCTTCCTTGACTTCTCTCAGGATTCGGACCTATTGATCCTTCCTTTCCTTCCCTTTCTGGATGCTATCTCTTCTCTCTGCTTTTATGACATAGTTTTAGTGTCATTCTGCTACTTTCCTGTCCATGTCTCCCCTACCTCTACTAACTTATCATCTTCCACCACAGACGTGGCACAGGAGAATGGATGATTGTTTACAGTCAGAGAGCCTATGGTTCCAGTGTCAACTTTGCTATCTTTTAGCTGTGTGACCTTGGTGTGGGGACTTCAGCTCTTTGGGCTTTAGCTCTTTATGTGTAGAATTCAAGGGTTGGAATCAATGACCTATGGGACTCCTTTGATCCAGAATCCATGCTCCCATGACCTGACCCTTAATCATGGGAATCATTTAAGGGCTTTTTTTGGGGGGGAGGAAGCATGGGGGGATTATTTTTCTCCACTCACTCTTTGACAATTTCATCCATTCCTGTAGTTTCAATTATCAACAATTCTCAGACAACTCTAAAATTTATATCTCCCCATTTTATATTTTTAATTTTCTAGCAGATGCAATATCTGAGGATGCTGTTGACAATTAAAATTCAACATGTCCCCAAATGAATTCAGCATCACAACTCCAACCTCCACCATCCCTTCCTTAACTTCTCTACTTAGGCTGCTGGCACCACCACCTTCCCAGTTTTCTAGGTTTAAAACATCAAAAAATTTAATGCTACCTTATCCTTCGTCATTGCATAGGACCATAGCTTTAGAGATGTAAGAGATATTAGAGGTAATTTAGTTTCATGTCTTTCTTGTACAGATGAGGAAACTGAAACTTGGGGAGTTTAAGTGACTTCAATCAGGAACCAAATCTGATGAATTCGTTCTCCACAGTGCATCTCCAATTCTTTCTCTCTTTTCTACTCTTCTCAGCAGTCTCCCTAGCTCAGACCCTCATTTGCCCTCCTATACACTACTAAAATAGACTCCTAACTAGGCTTTCTGCTTCTAATCTCTCTCTACTCCCAAGCATCCTTTACAGTGTGGCTGAGTAATTTTCATAATGCAGAATTCTAATTGCTACACTTCCTACTCATGAATCTTCAGCCATTCCACATTGCCTAGTGAACAAAGTGAAACCCCTTATCTTGGTCTTTACAGCAATCCACAATCTGTTTTCAACTATCACATGAGAGCGATACCACAATAATTCACATTATCTATGATTCAGACAAACTGGACTACTCATTGTGTTGATTTTTCCTCCTGTTCACTTTTATTGCTATGCTTTGGTCATCCCCTATTCCTGGAATGATTTTCTCCTCACTCCACCCTGCCCCCAAATCTACCTGATACACATACACATACACATACACACACGCACACACACAAGCATACACACACACACACCATGCTATACACAACATACACAATAAATATAAGTATGGATATATGAATAATATATTCATGCATACATACAATAAATACATGTGCATATACATGGTATGTAACATATATAATATATTATTGAGAATATGCATATCTATATATATGTATATATACACATTCATACACATATATATCCTTCAGACTAGTTTTTCTCCATGAATCCTTCATTCATATATACAATCAAACACAAGCACATAAACATATCTACATACATAATATTTCATATAAGCCTCAGTAACATGATTTCTCCCTTCTTAAAATTCTGATTGTGTTTAATTAGGACACATTTTTCACTTTTTTTTGCATTAGGTCTTCTATAAAAGTAATCTTAAACATGTTTATACCTTCTATTAAATTGTGAACTTCTTAGGGGCAGGAGTGTACAGTGTTTTCACAGTGCCTAGACCACCGAAGAACTTAATAAATACTTGAGTGTGTGTATGTGTGTTTTTTTTTTTCTGATTCCGAACTTTCTTTTTTTTTTCTAATCTGTTGAGGGTATTGCTATCTTCCCAGGCTCCCAGGCTCCCAGTCTCCCAGGCTCCCAGGGTCCTAGGCTTTCAGGTTCCCAGGCTCAAACATCAATGTCATCCTTATCTTCTCACTTCCCCTCATCCAATATATCCAATCCATTGCCAAGTTTTATCTGTTTCTCTCTTTGCAAAATCCCCACATCCCTCACCTTCTCTCTACTCATCCAACAGCCATCCTGGTGCAGACCTCAATCACTTCATGACTATGTTCTCTATGAAGCCGTGGAGTTCCATTTCATATCATGTTGGTGCCATTTCTCTTTTCTATTTGGCTTTTTATCTTTTACACCTGGACTACTGCAAGATCCTTTTGGTTAGTCTCTTCCTCAAGACTTTTTCCATGGTGCCAAAGAGATCTTCCTCAAGCTCATAAGATTAATCATTCCCCTACTCAATGAACTCTCGTGGTCCTCAATTCATTTGAGGATTAAATATAAAACCGGTTAGGCTTTTAAGGCCTCATAACACCTCGTCCCTTCCCACTTTCCAGGCGTCTTATACCTTACTCCGCCCTCCCCCCCTCCCCCCACCCCCACACACATAGTCTATGATCCAGATAGCCTAGTTATGTGGCTGTTGACTTGTGCATGACGCTCCACCTCTCCCCTCCATGACTTGTCCCTGACTGTCTGCCACGGCGGCAATGTTCTCCCTCCTCACCCCCACCTCTTGCATTCCTTGCTTCCTTCAAGACTCAGTTCAGATCTGAGCTTCTACCAGATGCCTCTCCATAATGGCAATTTAGATTTGAAGATCTTTCCCACCCATTAATAAGCGACGTGACCTGCTTATGTCACAGGAAGCCTAAGTCACATGTGGTGGGGGGAGCTGCTGAGAGGAAAAGGAAAGTGTGTCGCAGGACATGCTGAGAGAGCAGTTAGAACTGAGGGAGAGAGCAGATGTGATGGCTGTGCTGTGAGTGTGTGTCGGTGGCAGGAACCCAGCGGAGGGGGGGATGGTTTTGGGAAGGAGGGGCTGTGATATTGTGTATTGAATTCTTTGCTCCTATGATGGTTTGGGCTTATTGGTTTGGGGATCTGGTTCTCTTATTTCTGAACAAATGGTTTACTTCTTCTACCTTCTATATGGAGAGTCTCATGTTTTGCGATACAGAACCACATATTGACATTGACATATTGACATAGACATATTGACATTTGTCATCTATATTGTGATTATTGCCTTGCTAATACACTTTCCCAGTTCTTCTCTCCTCTCCACTCCCCCAATAGACATTGCCTTTCCTCCCGTTATAAGACATAGTTGCATGTATTTCCATTAGAATGTGAGCTCCTCAAGGCGGGGGCCATGTTTTTGCCTCTCTTGGTTTCCCTAGTAATTAGCAGAGCAGCTGACACACGGGAAGCTTTTATTAAATGCTTGCTGATTGACTGATCTTGTATTTTAGTGTATAGAATATTATCTTGTACATATTAGGTATTCAGTGAATGTCTATTGAACTGAATTAAATGGGACTATTCAAAGTTAGTAGACTTAGCGAAGACTCACAGGCACTTACTAGGAAACAACCTGGGTTCACTGAGAACAAGAAGTGCCAAACTACGCTCTTCCGTTTTTTGAAAAGACTCTGATCCTTCCTCTAACATAGTGCTCTGACTATGTAATCATACATCGAGAATTGGAAGGGACCTTAGAAGCCTCCGGTCCATCTCTCTTGTTTTACAGATGAGGAAAGTAAGGCTCTTGTTCGCCAGGGGATTTGTCAAGGTTTACGTATGGAGTAATGGTCGGCAGCCAGTATTTGAACTTGGGTCCTCTGCCTTCAGACCCAATGGTCTTTCTGCAGTGCCACAATGGATTCTCATGTTAAGCCATTGGCATGCAAGTGCTAACCAAGGTAGAAGACTTCAGTTCTGTATGACAAGGACCAGCCTACCGAGTTTTGGAGAGATTTATTTCTGGAAGCTTGTCTACTAGTTAATGAATGTTTTTGTTTTGGGGCTGGACTAGTTCTTCCATTGGTATAGGCAACTCTGGAAGGAAAAATAAAACCCTCTACCGATGAATATCAACACCTGCACTGCTATCACAATCTTGGAAAATTGTCTGGAGCAATATACGACTTGCCCAGGGTCACACAGCCATTACATATTAGAAGCAGGTGTTGCATTCTATCAGGGCAGCCTGCTATCCACTCCCACCAAGCTGCCTCCTTTCATCATGACTTTTTAAGACATAGCAACTCATGAAGACTCTCTACTGAGAAATAGATGGTTTAAGATTGGAAATGTGGTATCACGGAATTAACATTTCATTTATTCACGTGACCTAGCTAGGTCCTAGATCACTTACTAATTGTGCATCCTTGGGCAAGTGACTTCACTTCTCCAGAACTCAGTTTCCTCATCTCTTCCTTTGCAAAAGTAATATTTTTTTGAACAAACCAATGAACATACATGATAAATCTATATAGGATATAGGAATATACACACTGATATATAATGATATATGTATATATACAACATATGTATATGTATGTTTGTGTGTGTATATAATATACATATGTGTATGTTTCTGTGCATACAATATACGTGTGTATGTGTGTGTGTGTGTGTGTGCATAATTAATCCATAGAAAAGTAATTTAGTCGAGCTGGAAAGGATCATTAAAATCATGTCATGAGGATCAGTTAAAGAAACTAAGGATGTTGAGCCTATAGAAAAGAAGAATTATGGGATAGATGATACTTTCCTAAGTATTTCAAGGGTTTTTAAGTAAGAGAAAGAAGTCATTTATTCTGTATGGCTCCACAGAGGAGGAGCAAGGCCAATGGGAAGGTAGCTTCTGGCTCAGTGTAGGTCATGCTTGAATAATTAGAACTCTTGAAATATAGAATGTACTACTTTGAAAGGGATTGTGTATTTCTTCATCACCAGATATGTTGCAGGAGAGTCTTGGTGGTCACCTGTCAGGGAGGCTGGGGAAGTGCTTTCATAGGACTAGAACTAGGTAGAAATGGTTTCATATTTACTACCTGTGAGTCCTTTGACAATTTATTTAACCTCCCTGGGCTTCAATTTGCTCATCTGAATTAGCCCATTAGCATTGGGCTAAATGGCCTCTGAGGTGCCTTCCAGCTCTAGACCTCTAAGTTTCTTCCACTTCTCAAACCCTATGATCATGAAAATCATATACTTGAAAGTCAGTTTAACAATTCAGAATGAATGGTATCAAATAAGTATGCCGATTAATTATAGAATAATGAAAGTGCCAAAACTGCTTGAGCATGCTTGAAAATAGCATATTTACATTAGGAGTTTAGATATTTTCTCTAATTTCTCCTTTATCCTAATTTGCTTAGCACAGTCTAAAAGACTTCGGCTGTAACTGGAAATTAATTAAAATTGAATAATCAGGTTCTGAAATGACCTGATCAATAGAGTCAATACTTCTGAAATACTCAAAGTAAATATAGGGAAAGTAGCTTAAGATGAAAATCAACACCCCACTTAACTTGTGGAAATGTCCAGTGAAAACCCCCAAATTGCTCAGAGACTTAGTCTTCCCTTCCCCCTGCTCTAGGCCAATGTTATGATAAGATTCGCAAAACATTTTCCGTACACAATCCCATTTTATCCTTGGAGTAATCTTACGATATTATTGTAGTGTATTGTAGATATTTTTGTTTCCATTTTTCCAGACAGTGAGAACAAATGGAGTTGATCATTCTCTGAACCCAAATTCCAACTTGCTCTTTACTACGACAGAGGCTCAGTCTTTAACCTGATTACTTGCTATTTTTTAGTTGATCTCCAAAAAAATAAGGCCCACATGATATGACTGGTTGCAAAATACCTTTGTGTATATGTAAGTTTGCACTCTCAGTAGCTGGCCTGGAATTCATGTCATTAGTGCTTAGCCCCATGAATGTATGTTTAGAGACTCTTGGTTAGGCTCTATACTAGTGAGTCCTCCTTGAAATGCTCCCCAGGCAGTAGATTCTTTAACCAACTGAGCTGTAATATTTCAAAGCAAGATTTCTAAGGTTTGGGTCATTGGCAAAGCACATGGTAATGAGTCTTCTGTAGCAACTGCATCGTCTCAAGTAAACGTCGCTGCTGTGCTTGGCCCGAGCGCTTTAAATACGTGGGCCATTTTGTTTGGAAAGTAGCATGAATTGCCATTCCAAGATGAGAACAAATTGCAAGCTTCCATTTGGCTTTTTTATTTGCTTTAGACACTTAGTGGCAACATTATTGTCCATATCTAGGGTAATGTCTCCCAGAATATCAGCTTACTAAACATAGCTGTGTGCTCATATGAGGGGCATGGAGATGTGCATGAAACGACTTTTAAAACTAGCACTGTTCATGGGCACTTAAGAATAGCTTTACTGAGAAAAATCCAACAGTTCTTTCTTTCTTTATGAAATCTTAATCTAGGATTAAATGCCAATAATGCCAAATATTGGCATAGAACACTGTTCCTTGTCCATGATTAATGAATGCTAATATGTTTTGCTGTTTTTAATAAAGTAAAAGTATACCATAGATCTTGATTTCAGGGATGATAACAACAGAGAACCCTTTATGAAATGATCTTTGACCATTGCTCCAATGGACTGGGTCCAATGGGTTTGGCACAAAGAAACTCATGTCTGAATTTTACCTATGAAACCCACTAGGGGTGTGATCATGGGCATTTCAGCTCACTTTTTTCATGTCGACCATGGAATGGAGTGGGAAAACAGGTGAAGAAATGCCAACTTTGTACAAGGCACTATGCTAATTTTCCTTGAAGTAAATAGAAAAAATCTAGATAATTTCTGCCTTCCAAGGAACTAATATTCAAAATGTGGGAAACAAAGTCTGTAAGACCATAGCAAGGGAAATGGGTAGTTTAGCTCTTTCCTAGTTCTGATCCAGTGGGGGAGCTCACAAAGTAGAGCTCGTGTTTAGTTCATGGAACATAGAGAGGCCGGAGAGTACTTAGTTTCCAGCAAGAGAAGTAGTAGGGAAGATGGGTGAGGCTCCAAGGACTTTATTCCACTTGTAATGTGTGTGTAACAGGACCTGAAGTCAGCCCCTAAGTCCCAGGGCTGTTGTGAGTTCAAATGATACCATGTATAGAAGGTGCTTTACAAGCCTTAACATGCTATAAAATTATGTATAAACAAAAGGAGATATTGTAAGGTGCTTTGAAAATCTCAAAGTGCTAAACAAATGCTAATTATTATTAAATATCAGTTATTGTTATTGTTGGTTTTACTCTATACAAAAAGGCTTAAAAGGGTTTTATCCTTTTAGAGGCATCAAGAGGAATAGAGAGATTTTTGTGGAATATGATGGATTGTGTTTTATCTATCTACACATACATTATTTATGTATATATGAACACATGAACATATAAACATTTGCATATTTATATGTGCACATATGTGTATGTTTGTGTGTGTCTGTATATGTAGACATACACATATAGATTGAACAGATACATTTACAGACACATACATATATAAACATTCATAGAGATATACACAGATGTATATAAATTCACATATAGGTGTGTATTTCTATATATTATGTATTCTATTTATATATGTATATACCTAGATACATCTATACAAATTATATAGATATACACATGCATGTCATATATGTATATATATACAAGTATATAAACATACATATGCATGTATATCTATATATTATATATTCTACATACATGTGTGTATATATATTGATATATAGATACACATTGATAGATATACATATGCATATATAGATACAAATATAGAAACGTACATATATGTGTGCATCTATATGTTATATATTCTATCTATATATGAATGCATACACACATATACCCAAATATACTTACAGATATGCACATATATGAATGCATATATATACTCCTATATATTACATATTCTATTAATATGCATAAATAAATATAGATAACATACATGTATAGATAATACACACACATACATGTATATATATATATATATCCATATACAGACTTACACACATATTTGCTTTCATTTCTCTTGCCTATCAACAAAACATGTAATAATTTATATGGATCTATCTGTACATCTTTATGCCTATCATCCCGTTATTTATTTATATGTATGTGTTCATTATATGGGTGTTTGTGTATGTATGTGTATGTGTGTATTTGACTAGACCATTGTTTTATTAGTATCAGAAACTCCTGGTGAGGGCACTCCCTCCATTGAGGAAGAGTGGTAATGAATCAAAACCTTCCCTAAAGTTTCAGAGAGTCACCTCAGGTACTGAAAGGTAAAATGACTTGCTTAGGGTCACAAAGTGAGTAAGGATCCCAGCCCAGACTTGAACACAAGCCTTCTTAATTTTGAGGCAGGCTCTCTAGTCCATGACATAATATTATCTCTCTGTGTATGTGTTATGTGTATACATACGGATATAGGTGGAAATACAGAATCCCTCCCAGCATCCATCAAGGGAAAGATGCAGAAAATATGGGTATAATAATTCCCTCACTAAGTAAAGTTAGGCGTCATTTCTTTAAATAAATGAATACATACATACAGAAATTTTTTTTAAAAAAATCTCATAAATAAATAAATAAATAAATAAATAAATAAATAAATAAATAAATAAATGGATCTATCCAATCTAGAAAGAGAAAGTGAGCCCATTGATGACTTTAGCTGAAAATCCTTCCTGCAACAATTATCATCTTATTTCACAAACTTACCCCATCTCAGGACAATCCCCTGTGCCCTGACTTTTGGTCCATGCCCACTGAACCAAAGTCTGGTTGAAGACAGAGGGTTCACTGTGTGGCAGAACTGAGGCTAATTCTAAGGCTCTAAAATTCTCCTAATGTAATTTTATCCTGAATGCATTAACATCAGCCTGCTCCTTTACCCTCTTTGAAACCACCAGATTTTCCATATTTGATCCAATTTGATCATGGTCCCCAAAGTCTGCCATGCTGACTGGCCAGACGGCTGCTGCCAAAGTCCTGCCCAGAGACCCATCGCCCATCGCCACTCACCTCTCCTTCCCTTGGCCAGGGCCTTCCATTCTGTGTGTATTTGCCTTGATTCTGGCGCTTTTTCTGCCCTCCGTCTGCAAATTTACACAGCAAAGGCTCACTGGGGGCTGTAAAGACAAGAAACCAGAGTCTGCATTAGCAACATCCCCCCTTGATATTATGATTATGATATGGGGGAGACAGGGATGTTTTGTAGTGATGATCTTTTGAAGTCAAATCTTGCCTATGCACATCTATTTGGTCTCTTTTTAGTCCTGGCTCTGTTGGCAGATGTTCAAACTACCCAATTTTACAAAAAAAAAAAAAATCACTGGCAGACTATGAAAGAACATAATGGATATTGTTTAAAAAATCAGTTCATGAAAAACATCAAATGATCATAGTGGCAGGGTAAGGAGAGTGGCATCCCTCCCAGTTAGCTTAGGTACATATTCATGACCAGAATTTGTGGGGCTGCTAGGTGGTGCAGCAGTGGATAGAACACCAGTCCTAGTGTCAGGAAAACTCATATTCCAGAGTTCAAATCTGGCCTCAGATGTTTATTAGCTGTGTGACCCTGGGCAAGTCACTTAACCCTGTTAACCTCAGTTCATCATCTGTAAAATGAACTGGAGAAGGAAATAGCAAACCATTCTAGCATCTTTGCCAAGAAAACCCCAAATGAGGTCACAGAGAGTCAGACATGACTGAACAAATCATTTCTGGGGATAAATATTTCTTTCTCGCAGCAGCGCTGTTTTTATTACAGAAACTGTGCCAGTTTCAGTTTTTGAAATAGATGCTTGTAGCACTTCTAATAGAAGAAAAGGGATCTTTTTGCCAAATGCAGCCAAATTAGTTGTTTTCCCGATAAATCATCTGCCATTTCGAAAAGGCAAGTGGCTGATGACATCTTTGCCTCTCCCTGCTCCAGGCTCCCACAGAGATCTGTCCCCTGAAGTGACAATAGTCATCAAAATCTCAGTGTGGACATTTACAAGAGAATATACAATCGAGATGTGAAACCACTGAAAATGAGAGGAGAGAGACATGAGATATGGCATTCATTCCCTTTCTTGACAAGGGAAAAAAACCTGATGGTCATGATGGTTGCTTCTCATTTTCTTCCCCAAGCTGTAACTAGATCTGGGCATCCAGGGCTCTGACCCAAGCTACTGACATTTAGCAGGGGCAGTGAAAGGACTTTCAGTTCTTCAGCATCATAGAATCAGCCGGCATGGCATGGTGGAAATTAAAAAAAAATGCTGGGGGGTGGTGAGAGAACCGTAGGGACTCTGTTAATGAGAAGTTCAGGGAACGCAGAAGTGTCATTCTGTATTTTGTCCCTTATATACATACATATCATTTCCCTCAGAAGAAAAGAAGTTCCTTGAGGTCCGTGATTATTTGATTTTTTTTTTGTCTTTGTAATCGCAGTGTCTGGAACACGGGTGGGTAAAATTGATGCTTACTAATTATTCAATTGGTTAGACCAAGTCCAACTTCCAATGCTTACCACCATTGTACCCTCAGAAAAAAGTCACTTAAAGAACTTGCGTTTTAGTTTCCTCAACTCTAAAGTGATAGGCTTAGACCAAATGCACTCTGAGGTCTCTTTCAGCTCTCAAGTTATGATCCTGTGATCCTAGGAAGAGGAGTTAGCACCTAGTTAGCCAGAATAATTTGCTAGATTAGGAAGCTACCAGATGAAGAGTTCCTTCCTCCAATTGGCTGTACTTCAGATGAACCCTTTCCCAGCCTACAATCTCTCCCCTAGTGGAATCCCTCCAGTAAGTGTTTTCATGATGTTCTATGGTCCTATTAAATTGGGAGTTCGTTTTGATGTGTGTCCCGGGTACATTTTGAGGCCCTACATGGACCTAAGTGCTACCCACCCCAAATATAAAGTTGGTTACCAATCAGAAGTGATAAAAATGAATAAGTCTGAGTTATTTCCCTAATGCTGAACTTGTAGGCACCTTAAGGGATGTTGGTATATTCTGAGAGTTGGCCATCGCCGTTAGGGTGTTCTTAGAGTTAGCACTCCCACTAGGATCTCTTATTAAGCAACACAGCGGTTCATATTCCGCAGTGGATAACAAAGTTACCACATGAAGAATGAAGGGACAAATTAAAATGTATGGGAGGTTTGTCTTGGATGAGATGAGCATTTGTCAGGATGTGGAGCATCAGAAAAAAGGAATAGAAAATTCATGAGAACAGAGCATAGTCACCAATTTTCTACTTGTCCTAGGGTAGCTTGGACTCAGACTGGAAATTCTCATAAAATGTAGTTGGGTTCTAGCTCCTCCATAAACAAGAATGAAATATGGAGAAAATGGTCATTTAAATAATGAGAAAGACAACACAGTGTCATGCAGAGAACACTGCATGAGTAAGATCTGCTTTGCGGATTTCACAGACAGAATTCACTGAGAAAAACTGGGTGAATCAATGTATTTCAGGAGCTTTGTGATCACAAAATACCCTTGTTTTGTATTGCTCTTGGATGGTCCCCAGGTGGAACAGAAACCCATTGAGGTTAGGAATTGTTCTGTCTTTGTATCCTCAATATTTAGTATGATAACTATTACATTCTGGGTGATTAATGATTACCGGCCTTCCCAAAAGTCAAAGAGCCAGTTAGTCAACAAAGATTTATTAAATGCCTACTAAGGGCTGGCCACTGTGCCAACTTAGGCTAAGCTAGCATCAGAGGTAGGATTTGAACCCAGGTCTTCTGACCTCCTATTCAATAATAATTTGTAGCCATTGATTGCACTTGCATTGATTGCAGCTAGGTGGAGCCATAGTCAGGGTGTCCCTGAAGTGTGGACATATATGCAAAAATGCATATTTTGAAATAGTTGGAATATTAACAGAACTTGGCCCCTTTGACTTCTTTTTTCTGGGGCATGCTAAAGGAAAAGTGTACTCAACGAAAATCACAGATGCAACACACTTGATTGAACACATAAAGAGTGAATGTGCTAAAATTGATGGCAATGTGGAATTATTGCATTGAATTCATGTGAATCTTGCAAAGCGCATCAACCTTTGCATCACAAATGACGGAAATCAAATTGAAGATGTTATTTGTTAATATTCCAATTAAATAAAATGTTGAAAATTTCCTTCATTTCATTTCTCGAAAATATGCATTTTTGCCTATGTGTCCAGACTTTAGGAATACCCTATATACAGAGTGCCACTGGGCCTGAAGTCAAGAAGAATCATCTTCCTGAGTTCAAATCTGGCCTCAGACACTTACTAGCCATGTGACCCTGTTTGCCTCCATTTCCTCATCCTTAAAATGAGCTGGAGAAGGAAATGGCAAACCACTCCAGTATCTGTGCCAAGAAAACCCCAAACGGGGTCATGAAGAGTAGGACACGACCGAAACAAGTGAACCACAACAACATTGATTGCCAATAGCTTTTGGGCTTTCCCACATGAGTCAGTTATAGGATCTTTTTACAAGCAAGATTAAAATTATATTTGAGAGCAGGGTTGAGATGCCCCTGGGGCCCCCTCAATAAATGGAAATTCTGTGCATGAAGGAATAGTTTCTTCAGTAAATGCTTTTTGGCTCCCCTACATTCAGAGGCCATAGGGTGAATCTACTTCTAGCTGGAGAATATGATTGGAGAGGAGAATTAAATGCTGTGAGCTCAAACTGAGGCAGCCCTGTGTCTCAGTGGCATGTGTTGAGAAGCCATTATTTTGGGGATGAAAGCAACGTGGAGGGATTTGCCTCATTTAGTATCCATGCTATCTTGTAAGAGCTAAGGCTATGTTTTACTTGTTAGATGACCCTGAGAAATTTGCTTCACTTCTCAATCTCAGTTTCCAAGTGCGGATAATTGAATTATAGATGGAGAAGGTGGAAGGGACCTCAGAGACCATCCGGTTCAACTCTGCTTAGTCTATGGTTGTAGAAAGGAAAGGTGGCTTCTTCAGAGTCAAACCATTCATGGCAAAATGATTCTCTCAATCCCATGCCAGGTTGATTTTTTCAAAGAGCTTTGGGAACACACTATTCCCAAAGGCTCTCTAAGAGTAAATAAATTACAAGATGGGAGCTGGAGGATTGAGGTTAACAAATGCATAGGACTGACCACACATAAACCAACATATTCATAGCATCACCTTTATGATTACCAATAACTAGAAACAAAGTGGGTGTTTTTTGATTGGGTGGTGGCTAAACAAATTGGAGTAAATGAATATAATTGGACTCTATTATGTTGTAAGAAACAATGAATATTAAGGATTCAGAGAAATATGAGAAGATTTATATGAGCTAGTGATGAACAGAGTAATCAAATTCAGAACAATGCACAAAGACCAAAATAATGCAAAAAACCCCAGTAAAATGAAGCTAGAGGTTATAAACTTTGACTGTCTAATTAGACTTGGAGGAGAAATCATCAAATAAACCACCTTTAATTTCTTGGAAGGGGGCAGGGACTACAACTGTAGAATGTTTCACATGTTGGTAGAGGTGGTTGGTGTTTCAGTTCAGCTGAACTCTCCTGGGTTGTCTGGTATGAGAGAAAGCTCGGCGGGTTGGGGAGGAGGGGAATATTTGGAAATGTGATGTAAAAATCAATGGTATCAATAGAACAAAGATAAATACATATTTTAAAACAGTCCTTGACTGATAGGGAAAGACAATGGAGAGATACTGCAACCTAGGTCCTCCTACCAGTAGGCCAAGACACAGAGGCATCTGGGATTGTTCAGGAAACAAATCCTCCATTAACATGGAAATGTTCTACAAGGTATCCAAACTAAATTATGGTCCACAACATAATTCGATAATGTGCTACTTAACAATCCTTAAACCAGAAGATCTCCCTGGAATTTGGGCCTTAGAATTTTAAGAGTAGTTAGAAAGTTTCATTATTCAGAAGAGAACTTTCAAATGACTGTTTTACGTGAAGGGATATGAGAGAAAGTCAGGGGGAAAAAGGCATTTACTTGTATTCTGCTGATACAACTTTTCTAATATTTAAAAATACCTCCCAGGCCTCAGGCTCCAATCATCTAAGACATATTGGGAGTTAGAGAGGAAGGGAAAGGGAATAAGCATTGATTAAGTGCCTACTATGCTCCAGGCACTATGCTAAGCACTTAACAAATATTATCTGTTGATCCTCACAATCATCTGGTAAGAGAGGTGCTATTATTATCCCCATTTTACAGATGAGGAAACTGAGGCAGATGAGAACAGTGACTTCACCAAAGTCACACAGCTATTAAGTGTCTGAGGTTAGATTTCAACTCAAGTCTTCCTGATTCTGGGCCCAGTGATCTATTTATGGTGCCACCATGATCATTTCTGGTCCAGGTGTGTAGTCAGAGTCAAGCTTTCGGGATGTTGATAATGGCCCTCATATTCCTAGCCACTATTGAGGTAAAATCCCTGCCTCTATATCTTCATTTTGACAGTGGTTATGATATCACGAGGATGGCAGACTCACAGAGCTCTCTAAATTCATGCAACATTTTGAGGAAGGCCTCAAACAGCCATCATCCCCAGATGGATTTTCCAAAGCACCATTAAACAAGAGTGATCAGATGTAATGGTGAAAATAGTCTTCCTAGCATGGTCTCTGTTCACTAACTTGGTTCATTCACCAGTCAGTCAACAAGCAATTACCAAGACAACTTGTAGAAACAAAAGAATGTCAAAACGTATATGCAAAAGCATCTCAAAATAATTCCGAGGTAATTTGAGTTGGAGTGCAGCACTAGGGACTTGGGGCATTTTGAGCCAGTAGTTAAAGTTCTAATGAGAGCCAAGGGGAAAAAGGGAGCTCCATGAGGTTCAAAGCCTAACCTCGTTCCATTACGAAACAAGGGCATTGGGGAGGCTGCTCTCCAAGACACTGCATGCCTCGTTATGCATCACAATTGGCAGCCTCTTCTCCTTCTGGAATCTGTTGTTTGGGTTTGTTTAAATCAAGTCTTGGAATAGCTGTAATCAATTTCCAGGCTTGTTGGTGGAAAGCGATTAAGACTGAGGTCAGGAAGGAACATTGCTTGTTGTGGCTGCCGGCAGAGGTCCCACCAGGGCCTGGCTGGCATCTCAACTGATGGGGTGTGACACCTTTGGTGGCATGATGGAAACCACTCCTGAACGAGAAGGTTTTGTTCTACATAGAAAATGTTACATTCTCTATATTTCTTTAATGTGGCTTTATGGTGTCAATTTATTTTGTTTAGTTTCTTTTAACAGTAGTTAAAACAGAAAATGAATAAAAAAAGAATCCTCCATGGGAGTGAGACTCTTATAATCCACGGATTACAATGTGCTTGGAGACATTATGGTCTATCATGCAAATGGGGAGCATTTAAAATATAATTATAACAATGCACAACAATAAAACTGTGCAGTAATTATGAAGGAGTAATTACTGGGTGCTTACATGGTGGCTTATTTCTAGCCCTTCAAACTTGGACTATTTTAAATAAAGAACATTTTAAAAGATCCAGGTGACATGATGGGGTAATAGGCAACTGGTGATTATTGGTTTTAATGGACAAGATTTTCTGCTTCAAAATGAGTGTGAAAATTTTGATCTGATGCCTGCCATTACCAGCTGCTCCATATGGAGGCTTAGGCACCACTGACTTCTCCGGCTTTGCTTATCAACCCTTTGAAACAAGCAGCACCAAATCCCAAGGTCCTTCTCCTGTTTGTGAGGTTTACCAGCAGAAATCGATTCAGAAGACTGTAGACCTAGAGTTGGAAGGCACCGCAGAGGCCATCTAGTCCAATCTCTTCCTTTAACAGGGGAGAAAACTGAGTCCCTCTGAAATTAAGTGACCTGCCTAAGGCCATACAGTGCTGCCACAGAGCAAAGCCATGGGATGAATTAACAGCCATGCTTTTTTCTTTTTTACATTTTCTTTTGAATAAAGTCCTTCTATATTTGTGCCAGATTTTGGTTGATTGCTTTTAATCAATTCAAAAAATGTATTAAGCATTGACTATGTTAAGGCTGCTAGGTGGCACAGTGGAAGGAGCAGTGGACTTGGAATCATGAAGAGTCCTTTTCCTGAGTTCAAATCTGTCCTCCAACACTTACTAGCTGTGTGACCCTGTGCAAGTCATTTAACCATTTGCCTCGGTTCCTCATCTATAAAATGAGCTGGAATAGACAAAGGCAAACCACTTCAGTACCTCTGCCAAGAATACTCCAAATGGGGTCACAAAGGGTCAGACACATCTGAAATGACTGAACAACAACAATATGGAAGGCAAGAGACAGTTTAGGGTAGCGAATGTGGAACTAACATTTATTAGCAGTGTGACTGGAGATGAGTTATACTCTCAGTGCTCTAGGCAGTTCTGTAAGTTCTAAATTTCAGATAAAGCATCAGATTGCATTAGTAGAAGAAGACTGCCACTAGGAATTCCTTACACCAAGGAAATTATGGGCATAGTTTTTTTGTTGTTGTTGTTTGCTTTTTCTTATGTGCAGGTATTGGAGATGGGGCAAGGGTGGGAACTGAGATTTCTTTCGTTTAGGAAATCCCCAAGTAAGGGAACCCTCTCTACCAATGCAGGTTAGCATCGGCTCTGCAATTTTCACTCTTAATGATTTGGCTGGGAGCACCGAGATTAGGTTAGATACAGCATTTATTAAGCATTTCTTGTGTACCAGGCTCTGAGAATACAAACACAAGCAAAGCAAAGATAGTTCCTACCCTCAAGGAGCTTATATTAGAATGTGGGAAGACAGCACATAAGAGGGAATTGAATGGCAAGGATGGGGATAAGATATAAAGTCGGGGAAGAAATCAGCCTGGGGCACTTGGTCACTTCCTCCAATGGAGGTTCCGCAGAAGTGACCACCAGGGATGGAGCATTTAAGTAACTTGCCTAGGGCCACCCAGTCAGTGCTTGGCAGAGATAGGTCTTGTATTCAGATCTTCCTGGCCCTAAGGATGGCTTTCTAGTTGCTATACCATACTTCCTCTCTGGCAATAGAAATATGAAGTCAAAAAGCTCCCTCTCTTCCCAGGGAGCCCACATTCTACTAGAAGAGCTTATATTATACTGTTATTATTATATTGTACTGATTATTATATTATACTGATGCTCGTATATAAAAATATGCTTTTACAATTTAATGATCAAATTTCTCTGTCTCGCAATACTAGTATAGAAGCAGACCTTATAATAGAAAATAATATGTACTGAAAATGAGAGAACACTGTCTAATAAAAAGGGTGCTAGATTTGGAATTGAGAACTTGAGCTCAAATGGTGACCTTTCAAGAAGTGACTAATTGTCCTTCCAGGAAGAACAAAGTAGGTGAAAATCCTTTTGAGTGAGAGGTCATTAAGTGTCAAAGGAAGTAAAAACAAGCAGTAGCAGTTAGAAATTCCCTGCTCAGAGGTGCTGAAGGAGCAATTTACTGATAACAATGATAGAGAGGTCTGGTATCATCCTGGGGCATCTAATCCCAAGGGGATCTATTCCTGGGGGATATCAAAGTGGTTGACTACTACCTACTTCTTGTGACTTACATTTGCAGAAATGACATATCCAGGAGGAACCTAAAATGCACTTTTAATTGTTATGAAGTCTTGGGTAAGAAACTGAAGACCATAGGGTACATGTTATATTTTCTTCACAGGTGTCCAGTGAAGGTAAAAGATAGACTGGAGAATATCGGCTTAAGAGGGTGATGTCTTGGAAGCAGATTTAGATTTTGGGATCAAGACTTAAAATATCTGATTGACAGATAATTGATTTCTAGCCAGAGATGGAATATATCTACCAAAGGTTTCTTAGAATATATTTGCCAGATGTCTTAAAAATTGAATGCAAAGGGTATTAAATTAAAAAGGA
Organism: Phalanger gymnotis; assembly: GCA_028646595.1. Classification (NCBI taxonomy): domain Eukaryota; kingdom Metazoa; phylum Chordata; class Mammalia; order Diprotodontia; family Phalangeridae; genus Phalanger; species Phalanger gymnotis. The sequence goes on from CM053623.1 coordinate 19,152,751, forward strand.
TGGGGTGGGGGGAGAAGATTGCTGATGTGGACTTCCCAAGTTAGTTTCTATAGAGAACAGCTGCAAAGAAAGAAGAATTTAAAAAGCAGCTATGAATTTCAGAAATTTACAGGAGACAAAATCTGGGAAAGGGGCTTGTAGTAAAGCTTGTGACCTGAAGTATCTTTTTTTTTCTTTTTCTTTTTCTATTTTTGAGGCAAGCAGGGTTAAGTGGCTTCCCCAGGGTCACACAGCTAGTATGTGTCTGAGGCTAGATTTGACCTTAGGTCCTCCTGACTCCATGACTGGTGGGTTCTATGCACTGTGCCACCCAGTTGCCCCAGACCTCAAGTATCTTTAGGCACCAAATTAGGTGCCTAAAATTAGAACTCTAGAGCTCCTAATGCTAGTAGGCAAATTTGACCTCATAATTATTACTGAGACTTTTTGGGATAGAATCTGTGATTGGACTTCAAAGAAGAAAAAAATGGAGTAGGTAAAGGAAGCATTGTATTGTAAAGTGGGGAGATCCTAGAACAAGAAGAAAGAAATATAGTGGAGAATATTTGAGTGAAGGTAAGAGTTTGGAGAGACAGAAATGATTTCATCACTAAATCATGCTACAGATCAACTAGACAGAAAAAGGAAACAGGTGATTTGTCTGGAAAACAAATCAGGAACCCAATGTTAAAGCATGCTACTGTAGTGGTGGAAGTTAAGAGGCTTCAGTTATCAAGAAATCTGCTAGAATGCTCTTGATATCAATATTGGTACATTGATAATTTCATCCCTCAAAAGTTGGAACACCCAACAAGGGAAAATTCTATTCTGGAGGCAAGTGATTACTCATCCTAGACTTTGTCACAGAGGAAAGTTAACCTTGGTTTAATCTGACATACACCTGAGATTTTGGGAAAGAAGATCTCAAAGAGTTCAGAGGACAATTAGATAGAATCCCATGGACTGAACTGTTTGATGGCAAGTCATCCCAGGAAGGATGGGAAAGTGTTCTCAAATGATGTTTTGAAGACACAAAAGGAACCAATTCCTATGGTGTGGAAATATATTATCTGTCTGAAGAGGCTTTTGTAGATGCACAAAGGATTCACCAAGCAAGTAAGATTTTTTTTTAATGTACAGAAAATGAAAGCACACACATCTACACAAATGCATATAAATGCACGCATATACATGTATACACATATATAAATACATACATACATGCGTAACACTGGCAAGTCATTTAACTTCCTCTCATTATTCTAAGGCACTATCCAAGTATTTAAGTTGCAAAGAAAGTGGTGACTAGCATTAGTAGAGAGAACAATGACAGTATGGATCAAGTCACTATCTCTATGATTATTATAGAATCAAAGAAGGTGAGAGTTTGAAAGAAATGATAAAAGTCCATCTAGATCGACCCTGCGAAAGGAACTCTCACTATAACACACCTGACCAATGGTCAGATTAGCTGCATAGGCAGATACAGAGATGACACAAAGAAAAACTTCTTTAATCAAGAAAGACATCAATGGAACTAAATTGGGAGGGAGTGAGGTTCCCATCAAGCAAAGGCCAGATAACCACTCTCTGATGGTTTGAATTAGACTACACTACCTCTGAGTTGCCTTCTGCCTCTGATGGTTTATGATTTTTAAAATTTCTCTTTAACTAATGGCCATGAGAACAATGAATATTGAAAGGAAGGTGAAGGCAGCATGGGGAAAGTATGGCAGAAGAGACCAATTCAGTAGATGAAGGGTCTCATTCTAAATACATCTATTTGGGAAACTTAGCAATGGGTTAATGCCTGTGTTAGGTCTCCTAGCTTTCCCTCTCTACATAGATAATTCTATAATACGGGGAAACAGCTTTGTTGAACAGAAAAGTACCCCAAAGCAACAATTAAAGAAGAGAACAGCTGGAGTTTTTTTCTGGAAACAAGACAGGGCAAATTGCTTTTTGATAAACTATATTATGGCCTAAGTAATTATCTTGAGCTCACCTCTCTGCCTTAAGAAGTGGAAAGCTGTATTTTTAATCTTTTTTTCTATAATAATTATTCTAAAAGAAAAAAAATGCCTTGATGAGGAAACCAAATCTCAGAAGGGAAAGGGCATAGGCAGAAAATTTAATGTTTCCAATAGATGAAACACAAGTTATTCGCTGAAGGTAAAATTCAGTTCATTTTGTGGGAACAAATGCGACAGCAATCATCTTAGCTGAATGAAAAGCTTGTTTTGACACTTAGCAAATTGGATAAGCACTTCTCAGAAGACACCAAGTGACTTATCTAACTTCCCAGCTTGCCTTTTGGTCACTCCCTTTTGATGAGAATATAGAACATGGGAGAAAAATACTTTATGGATAGGAGATCATGGGGGCTTTGGATTGCCATGGTTCAGGTGTGATTCTGCTTTCTCTCTCTCTCTCTCTCTCTCTCTCTCTCTCTCTCTCTCTCTCTCTCTCTCTCTCTCTCTCTCTCTCTGTCCCCCTCCCTCCCTCCCTTTCTTGCTTCCTCCCTCCCTCTCACACTCACACACACACATCACCTTCTCAAGGTCACTTTCCTGGTCATTCTTAAAAGTTCTATTTACAGAGAAATACACAGATTTTTCTTTAAAGAAGCCTGCTACATCCATCACTCATGTTTAGATAGGAATAGTCTACATGGAAAACTATTTTTGATTAAAAACTGTTCAAAACCCAGGTATGATTCAAATTCAGTTTTCAACTCATGCTAAAATCCTAAGGGAAAAAAGGAATAGGGGTCTTATAATACAAACCAATAGGATTTTTTAAAGAGGTCTAATTATAGACAGAGAGAGAGGGAGAGATAGGAGGGAAAGAGGAGGAAGAAATAGAAAGATAAGGGAAAGGGGACAAGGAGAAGGGGATAAGGAGGAGAGAGGGAAGGGAAGTGAAGGAAAGGGAAGTGGGAGAGGAAGGGAAGGGAGGGGAGGGACAAATGTTTGAAGTTGAACAGGTCTGTCAACTTTTTAAATGACTCCCCCAAAGTATTCTCCATACAATTTGATGAGAGATGAAAGTAAGACTGGGCAATGATCCCCTTGGCAACTATAATCTAAGTGAGCTCCCCCCCTATCCCATGAACTTTTGATATTTCAGGGTCTACATCTTTCTCTATGATATAGTTTCCCAGAGCTCAATCTCCCAAAAATTATCTTGAAGAGTTGACTTGATGGTACATTTAGTGCACTTGCCTTGGCATCACAATTGCTACTTGGGACTGTGCTTGATAATCCATACAATAACTCCTAGTTCACTTACCCAAAGTAAGGATGGGAAAGTTTTCTATACATTCGTGAAGATCAAGGAAATTCAAGTGAGGAATATTTATCCCTTCACCCTCTAAGATCCGCTCTGGTACCTTCACAATAGAGGCACTGGCCATATCTTAATCTTACCTTTAAAAGGATAGGCATCTGTGAGATCAGGGAAGAAAGTTCTCTGAGTGGAACCCAACCAGCCTTTCATAGACATGTAGCTGATTCTAAAGTGCTCTAAGGCATTTGGCTGGTACAAAAATGTAAGAGAAATGGCCCCCAACCGTGAATTCAAAACCAGAGACATCCAAATTGAAAAGTATTGTACAGTTCTCGGTGACTAGCGTCATTTGAGGACAGAATTTGTTCTATGTATTTTTATTCCCCTCCCCCCAATATGACACCTGTAATTCTGGTATAAAGACTAGGCCTTTACTAGCTGTATACTTCAAGGAATTATTTATTGTTGTTCAGCCGTCTGAGTCATGTCTGACTCTTCATGACCCTAGTTTATTGGCAAAGATACTGGAATGGTTTGCCATTTCCTTCTCCAGATCATTTTACAGATGAGGAAACTGAGGCAAACAAGCTTAAGTGACTTGCCCAAGATCACACAGCTAGCTAGTAAGGACAGTAAGTGTCTGAGGCCAGAGAAAGATGAATCTTCCTGGCTCTAGGCACAGCATTGTATCTACTGTACCACCTATCTCTCCCAGGACTGTGACTAAATTTCCCCTAGATAAACGCTGTACCATTAACCCTAAAACAAAATGAATAGTGCTATGGGGAAAAAATCCAGTGAATAACAAAAGTGACAAAGACTTCAGAAGCTCTATTTTCATTGCAAAAACTCTTTAAATTATTCACCTGTGAAGAAATAAAGAAATCTGAGGCCAGATTTGAAATCACAAAGATGAATCTTCCTGACTTCAGGCCTGGCACTCCATCCACTGTACCACCTAGCTGCTTGTCATTCACATAGAAAGGGTTTAATAAATGCTAACTGACTGATTAGTTGCTAAATAAATGCTAATATATTTAATTAGATGGGTAATCCAGAAAGTCCCTATTTAAGGAGCTCACTACCTCTGAATGCAGCCCACTACAATTTGGGGCAGTTTGCATTGTTAGGGGAATTTCCATGGGAATTGAAAGCTAATCAGTTTCCCTTTAACTTATACCCCTTTCTCCTATCTCTGCCTTCTGGAATCACGCAGAGTAAGTCTCTTCCACATAATTGCTTTTTAAATGCTTGAAGAGAGCTCTTATGTCCTTTTAGCTAACCACTCTCTATTGGTAGGAAGTTCCAGTGTCAGAGCATGAATGCAGGCACTCTGACTCCAAGGTCAACACTCTTTCCTCTGTACCAAGTTTCGATTCTACAAGACAGGTTCTTCTTCTACTGTAATGATCGTGACCCCCTACAGCCCTTTGTTGGGGTCTTTGCCAGGTGCCATGGCCAAAAAAATCCATTCTCCTGTGGTCAATCTGGTAACATGCTTCTTTAACTTAGGTAGGTCAGTTGCAGAGAATGGATATACAGTCGATCTCTGGAAATCTTTCTAGTTTGGTAGGTATTGGCAGACATTAGTGTTTCTTCAGAGGCTTGATGAATCCAGTGTTAGCTCACCACAGTGAGACATTGAAAGAAGATTTTAGTCAAGGTCACTCATGGAAAGTACATAGATTACTTGATTAAAATAATATTAACATTTATGTAATGCTATACACATGTTCTATCATTTAATCTTCACTACAACCCCTCATGTAGGTGCTATCATTAGTCTCATTTTACAGATTCTTTCCAGAAAGTTAAGTGGAGGGAGGTTAAGTGATTTCCCTACAGAATCCAACTAGTAAACATCTGAGAAAGAATTTGAACTCACGTCTTCCTGACTCCACACCCGGCGACCTACTATATTACCTAGCTGTCTATTTTACACATCACTGTTTTGCTTTGACTGTATAGATACAGCCTAAAAGACTTGCTAGGCAACTGACATCATATTTCAAAGGACAACTCTCTTCTTCCCAGCTTTTGTTTGAAAGGTTTTCCTGAAAAAAAAAAAACAAAGACAGGGGCAAAAATCAGCTTAGTTCTCCCATCTTCTATCCAAAAGAATTCTTTAAAGGCACTTTCTCTTTTAGGTTCCTAAATGCAGCGGTTGGTGAGAATCTTTATAAAGGAATGAATCTGGAATTTATTTGTTATTTATGTCTAGATCTGCAGCAGGAGAGATGAGAGTGTGCCAAGCAGCTTGGGACAACATTGGTTAAAATCTAAATAAACACAAAAATAGCTTGGCCTGTTTTTCTGACTGAGGGCAAATGCTTCCAATTATACTCTATGGAGTAAACTCTATTACTCACATATTTGAAATGGAAGACTGCCTGGGATCCTTGAACATTTTCTTCATTCTCTGTTTAGGTCTCTTTGTTTGCTTTGCTCACTTGTTGAACTATATTCCTCAAGAGTGAAACGAGTTTCATTGGTTTTTCCCCTCCTCTGCCAAGCAGATTGCTCAATCATAGGCCAATGATACTTATTCCTTTATCAAGGTTTTTAATAATGATTTTCCTAGACATTGACACACCCCTTGCGAAATCGACAGAAGCGTGGAGCCTTTGAATGGAGACGACAAGCTGGTGAACGTCTGTAGTGTGAAATTAGCACGGTGAATAAAAAAAAGAAAGAATAATTTCAGGGTGGTTATTAAACATAAGAAAGGATTGCCTGGCCATGGAATAAGAGCATGAGAGTCATACCAAACAATAATTACTCTGTTGTGCCTTATCCTGGAAGTGAAATCTCACAGAGAGAGGAAAGTAGCTCAGCACATATTGGGGAATGATGTGAAGCAGGGGTGGGGAACCTGTGCCCTTGAGGCCACATGTGGCCTTCTAGGTCCTTAGGTGCAGCCCTTTGATGGAGTCCAAGTTTTATAGAACAAATCTTTTTATTAAGGGGATTTGATCTGTGAAGTTTAGATTCAGTCAAAGGGCCACACTTGAGGACCTAGAGGGCCATATGTGGCCTTGAGGGCACAGATTCCCCACCCCTGGACTCTGGAGAATGCATAGGACTATTTTGTAGACCCCTCCTGGATTTGGGCAGTTTGGGGAAGGGAAGGGATCTAGGGGAAGGGGGGAAGGGAGGGGGAAGGGAGAGATCAGGAGAGATCCTGCTAGTTTTCATTCAAACAAGCAGGAAATGAAGAACATTCTCTTTCATCTGGGCCCCAAAGGGCAAGATGTGGGAGTGGACAGAAGAAAAGTCTTGCCTGTTCTTCACCAAGGAAAGCTGTCCTACCTGTTCCAAAATCATAAAGTGAAAGAACTTCAGAACTGGACAGGACCTCTGATGCCATCTAAGCCAACCTACATTTGAAAAAGTATCCCTCCCACAACATTCTAGATCTTTGGTCAGGCAATTTTTGTTTGACAGCCTACATGGAGGACATCCCACAACCTTGCCAGAAAACCCACTTCATTTCTCAATAGTTCTGCACATTTTTCCTTGCACGAAGGTTTTTTTGCTTCTTAGAAACTTCTTGCCATTGACCCATGTTCTACTCTCTGAGACCAAGAAGAATTAGGTTAAATTTCTTCCCAGTCATTCTTTATATTAATCATCGCATTCCCCTCTGAAATTGCCCTTCCCCAAGCTAGGCATCGTCTTTTCCTCCTGATACTCACATGGGATGCGCGTCACCATACTGGTTGCTCTCCTGTAGACTAGATGTGACTAGCCCTAGACTAGGGCTATTTACAATATTTGGTATCAAAATAAGCCCAAAGTAATCCAAGCTTATCCTCCTGACTGGACATATAGCATTTCTAGCCTGACTGGTTCCTGGGAAAACGAATTTGAAATGAGTCACAGCTACCTCACTCTATGAGTATCATGGCGTTGATTCAAGACTTAATATTGAAAATTACAGTCCTGAGTACAGGGTAATTTTAAATCTTGCCCATAATGATAAGCTTTCAGCTGCCAATAGCAATGATTCTGTATAAAAGTGAGAACTATTGACTCCACGAGACAATGCTATTGCTTCTGAATGCAGAACGAACCTTTGGAGTCCATCTCCACTACAGAATGGAGTGCCCAGATACAGAGAGCCATCATTTTGTATGTATGCATATATAAATATGGGCACTGGTTCTAGGGAGCAGGCTGAGTGATCCTATGAATAGCATAGGCCTTGGAGTCACAGGACCTGAGTTCAAATGGTCGTGCTGTTACTTTGGCCACATCCCTCATCATCAGTATCGTTTCTCTCAAGTGTAGCATGAGGAAGCTTACTCAGGTGTCTTATGAGATCCATTTCAGTTTTAGATCTGAGATCCTATCAGGAAGGTTGAATCTGAAACACAAGATTAAATTTGGAACCTCACTTATAGAATAAATTAGAGGTGCCCTAGGTCTCTGCAAGGCCACTAAGTGGTGACATAGAGCGCAGAGTGCTCAGCCTGGAGTCAGGAACGTTCGTCTTCTGAGTTCAAATCCAGTCCAGACACATACTTGCTATGTGACTCTGGGCAAGTCACTTAACCCTTTTTACCTCAGTTTCCTTATCTGTCAAATGAGCTGGAGAAGGAAATGGCAAGCCAATCCAGTATCTTTGCCAAGAAAACCCCAAATGGGGTCATGAAGAGTTGAACATGACTAAAAAAAGGTTCAACGACCACAAAGGTCTTGGCTAATGGCCCCTTACACATTTTTCAGAGAAACATGCTTCCCAAAATTGCAAAAATAAAGTAAAAAAAATCCCCAAACCTCTCCCTCAAATGACAACTACTTTTACATTGACACCTTAATTTATTTGAAAAAACAAAAATAATACACTTTTTGAGTGCCAACACTATACAATGCATTTTGTTGGGGGTTAGGAAAGATACAAAGATAAATCCATCAATTAAATATTTATTAAGTACTTATTACATGTCAAGTAACATGTGGCCCATAGCCAGTAAGCCTAAGGAACAGGATCCAAACCTCTGGTCCTCCTGACGTTAAATTTGGCACTGTTCGTTCACTATATATTTGGTCTCTAAAGCGACAACAGCAACATGTTAAAAGAGAATGACGATTCTTCATATCATTGAATCTCCTCCAACAAAGGCCAATAGTGGGGGCAGCTAGGTGGTACAGTGAGTAGAGCACCAGCCTGGAGGCAGGAGAGCCTGAGCTCAAATCCAGCGTCAGACGCTTGACACAGTTACTAGCTGTGTGACCTTGGGCAAATCACTTCACCCCAATTTCCCTGCCTTCCCCCCTCCAAAAAAATTTTAAAGTCCAATGGTGCAAAGGTAGATGCAATAGTGAACTAACACTAGTGTATTAGCTGAAAGGCTGAGCCTCCACCTCCATGTAAACTCTGAAATGCTCTAAGATAGAGCCGCAAGAAAAAAAAAAAAGATCTCATCCTGCTTAATGCCTTCCCTCTATTGACTATTTCCAATTGATCCAACACATAGCTTGTTTTCCACATTTGTTTTCATGCTGTCTCCCTCAATAGATCATAGGCATCTTGTGGGCAGGCGCTGTCTTTTACCTTTCTTTGCATCCCCAATGATTAGTCCAGTTCCTGGTACACAGTAGCTACTTAATAAATGATTATTGACGGACACATCTCACACTGTTGTTCCAAAGGAAAATAAAAAGAATGAATGCTAATTACTCTGCAATCACCTTTAATGCTAATTGAGGTGCAAAAGAATACTTTTATGAAATAAGAACCTAGAAAACTATTGACACACAAGTACACTGAAGCACTCTCTCACGCACATACATTCATTCACAATGACGCCTTCTTAATTTCAATTGCTTGCCACATAAACCAGGGAACAGAAGCACTCGAAGAAGAAAGTGCTCAGTGAGCCTATTTCCCTTCTGTGCCGGGAACAAGCCTTATTTTATTTGGCAGAAAATGGTAACTTAAGAGAACTAAATCATGCAATAATGACCCCAGCCAAGTCAATCATCTTTACTTATCCTGTATAAGATAATCCAGTTGAAACTAGGATCTGATACTTTCTAATGACTTGAAGACATGCACCTTAATCTTCGGTAGTGGCCCCACTCCTGGCTACTGTGGTTACTAACCCTACTTTCATTCTCTTTAGAGAATCCTTGGATTCAAACTCTGGAGCTTAGGAGACTAGTCTGCTCATGCTGGTTTATAGGATCATTGAGCCAGAAGAGAATTTAGAGAAAATCTAAATCAGTTTCCTCATTTTAGGATAAGAACAATGAAATTCAGAAAAGTTAACTAACTTGCCCAAGGTCACACAGGTTGTAGAAAAGATGGGATGTGTGCCCAGGTCCTTGGACTTCATAGCCAATAGTCTTTCTACCATACCATCTAACTCCTTCATCAAGACCTTCTAACCTTCTCTAAGTGTTACCTCAGCAAGGGACCCATCACCTATTTCTGATCTGCCAGGGCCTTGGGAAAACAATTGCAGAAAGAAGCCCATCTTAATGAGTAAATCTTTAATTTTATAGCTAGAATGATACTTATAACATCCCTGAATTTGCCACCATATTCCTTTGCATTCTTCCTGAAATCAACTGAGTTACTACGTTGGAAGAAAATGTTTCTCAAATAAAAAAAAAATAAGATGAACTCAAGAACGATCCAGCCACATCCCTCATAGCCATGCAGGTATCATCTCCCCAAACTCCTCTCTCCCCTACAATGGTATGTATGATAATTGATGTGCAAGGAATAATGAAGACGAATCTGAAACATTCTTTAAAAACACAACAACAACATTGCAACGTATGTGTTCTGTCAAGATGGACAAACACAGCTGTACTCCCATGGTATCTTTGGAGGCTGGTGCAGGAAAGAATAAAAGCCATGCTTACAAATTTGATTAACTAACATATATTGCTGCAAAGTGTCTCTGTTTATAAAACGTAAGGAAAGAAACATCTGTAAGTGGCTATTGAAATAAACAAATATGATTAAAATAAGCAGCCATTACACTGTTTATATTCTCCAAATGTTCTAAGGCCACACCTTAGACCTATTCTGAGTGTCTTTATTTATTTTTTGTTTCTCCCCCAAAGACCCACGTAAGTATTTTTTGTGCTCTGACTTATATCTTGCACAATTGAAAAGTGATAGCTGATCTGGCAAAATGCAACATCACCGGCATAATGATTTCTTATCCTCCTGAAACAGGGCAGCACAGCTGTCTTACGATGTGTTTGGGTGACAGGCACCATTTAATCTGATAAAGGCGCCTGGTGACTATCTTACATTCACAGCAGAAGCAACTTTAATTCAATAAACATTTTTAAGCATCTATTGCATGGAGAAGACTATGTCAAGAGTTGGAGAAGACACAGAAATTGCATAGGACATAATTCATCCCCTAATGGAGATGGTAACTCATTGCAGTAAGAAAAAGATGGGATTTTTAAAATAAGCATGAATAAAGAATTTCAAATTAGGGATATGGGATGATAGATGTAATCCTACTCTAACCACCTTATTTGATAGGTGAGGAAACTGAGACTCCAAAAGGCTGATGATGATGATGATAGCACTTTACATATGTTACATCATTGAGGTTAAATGGACTATTCAAGTAATCATTACAGTAATCAATCAATCACAACTATTTCTTAAATGCTTACCATGTACCAAGCACTGTGGTAAGTGCTGGGGACACAGGGCTGAACTATACACATCCCTGCCCTTAAGGGGCTTACACTCTAGTAAGAGAAACAACAGATACTCATATCAGACCATGGAAGGCAGGCAGGAGGGAATCTTGTCTGGAAAGGCAGCAGCAGCTGGTAGGGAGGAAGAAAGGTCTCCTGCGGAAAGTGACGTTGAGGTGGTGCTTGATGTGGGGAGCAACGGAAGAGGGGTTTGAACCCAGGTCCTCCGACTCTAGAGCCAGTGCTAATTTAATTATCACACTGCCTCTTATAGAGGCAGAGGACCTGGATTCATAGGATCATAGGGCTGTAGGTGTGACAGTAGAATGGTGAGTCAATCAACAAACATTTATTAATTATGCATTATATGGCAGGCACCATGCTAAGGTTACAAAGAAAGGTGTAAAGGGTCCCTGCCCTCAAGGAGCTTACAGCTGAATGGGAAAAGAACATGCAAACAGCTAAGTGTAAACTAGCCCTGGACAAGATAAACCAGAAAGAATCCGAAGCAGAAAGGCACTAGAATTAAGGGGGATGGAGGAAAGGCTCCCTTGAGGAAGGGTTAGTGAGACTTGAAGGAGATCGGGGAAGCCAAAAGGTAGAGATGAGGAGGGAGAGCATTCCAGGCAGAGGGGACAGTCAGTACAAGTGTGGGAGTTGGCACCTGGAATATCTTGGGGGAAGAACAGCAAATAGGCCAGTCGTTCTTTTCAGGAGCCTTCTAATCTCACCCTTTCACTTTGCAGATGAGGAAACTGATGCTCAGAGAGCTGATAGGTTGCTTAAGGTTGTGAAGTGGTAGGATCTGAATTCAGGTCCTCAACTCCAAGACTGTTGATTCTTCCTTTGTTAACCGTACTGGTTTGAATCTCAGCTCTGCCATTTTGTAGCAAGTCAGTAATCTCTCTAGGCTGAAGTCTCCTTTTCCATAATAAATAGGAGATTTTTTTGAGCTCATACTAGTGTCAGGCTCTTGTGTTAGGTACCGGAGATACAAAGATAAACATGAAATAGTTCCTGCCTTTGGGGAGCTTACCTTTTATCACATAAGGCAACAGGTACACATAAATGGCTCTACAAAGTAAGGTCCCTTATAGCACTGTTCATAAGACAATCTAAGGACCAATTCATTATAAGACCAAAAACCTAGATCTTGAGTCTGAGAATACAGTATGCAGTATCACTTAATTGGCAATTTATATAATTTATATAAAGAATGGGTAGAAGAAATGCAAGTAAGGTAGTGAAGGAGTAAGGGTGAGAGAGAAAAGGAAAGGAAAGAAAAATGAAAACTAGGCAAGATTTGCAGGTGTTAGTTTATAGTTATACCTTTTTAAAAAGTGCTTTCTTGGGCTAATTTTACTGCCTAAAATGGAGGACTTATAATTTGTCCTCTAAATTTCAATATACTGTGACTGGCATGTCACAGTAGATCATTACCCTTGTTTTGTTTTGCAGTATTGATCAATCAATCAATGAAAAAAGTACTTATCAGGCACTTACAAAGTGTTTGGAATTGAACAAATCTAAAAGACGAGACCGTTCCTGACCTTAAAGAGCCTGCATTCAGCTTAGGGAGATAAAACATGGACACAGCTAAAGAAATACAGGCTATGGGCATAATGAACACGTTGAGAGGATGAGGGCAACCACTGAAGCAACCAAGAACAAAGCACTTATAGGAAGAAAGCTCTTGATCAGAGGTTAAAGGGCAGCTAGGTGGAACAGTGGATAGAGTGCTTGGAGTCAGGAAGGTGAGTTCAAATCCAGCCTCACACACTTATTAGCTGTGTGGCCCTGGGCAAGTCACTTAATCCTGTTTGCCTCAGTTTCCTCATCTGTCAAATGAGCTGGGGAAAGAAATGGCAAATCATTTCTGTATCTTGGCCAAGAAAACCCCAACTGGGGTCGTGAAGAAGAAAAATGAGTGAACAACAACAGAAAAGATTCCAGGGCTGAGGTGGGAGTGGGGAGGGAGAGCAGTCTAGGAGCAGGTGACATCTCAAGTCCGTGACTAGAAGGACGGGGTAGGAAGCAAACTACGCTTAAGTGTCTCCACTACCTCAAGCCCAGCTGTCCACAAAAGCTCACATGTACATAGGGGCTTGTCAGCGCCAGAGCATTTGGGGGCAGCTAAGTGGCACAGTGAGTAGAGCAGTGGCCCTGGAGCCAGGAAGACCTGAGTTCAAATCCAGTCTCAGATACTCAGACACTTACTAGCTGTGTGACCTTGGGCAAGTCATTCAACCCCAATTGCCCTGCCTTCCCCCTTCCAAAAAAAAAAAGGCTAGAGCTTTTATCACTAGTCACAAAACAATACTTCTCACTGTGTATTTAAGAACAGCAATAACATCTCTAACTTTGCCCTTATTAGGAACATGCTAACGAGAATGGAGAACATAAAAACAAATAAAAACGGGGAGAGAAATAGCAGGCATTAAAGGAGCAAGTTAGAAAAAGCAGGTAATTATGAAGCGTTCATCCTTTTTACCTGGGAGGGAAAATAAAGCTGATTGTTGAGAATTAGAATCAGATTCTTCCTACTACTCGGTAACTGATGTGATCCATAAAACTAGAACATACTTTGCTGCAGGATACATTAAGAAATTGTCATGACTTCGGAATTTAGGGATTTCAACACATTAAAGAGGATAGATGTGTTTCCACTATTTCTCCAACCCCCCTCTACCAGTTAGTCAATTCCCATTAGAAGGTAGTGGAGAGAATGTTGCATTTGAATTCAGAGAACCTGAGTTCAAATCCTGACTCATCCAATCTGTCAGTCAAAAAATACTTATTAAGTCCCTTCTGTGTGCCAGGCACTGTGCTAAGTGCTAAGGGTACAAAAAGAGGCAAAAAGTCCTTTCTTCAAGGAGCTCATAATGTAATGGGGGAGAACAACAAGCAAGCAAATATGTACAAAAAAGGTATATACAGGATAAATAGGGAACAGTTAAGAGAGGGCAAGTCCTAGAATTAAGAAGGGTTGAGAAAGGCTTGCTGTACTACCTGTGTGTTCTTGGGGAAGGTATTGAACCCTTCTGGGTCTTACTTTCCTCATCTGTCAAATGGGCAGGAGAAAAGAAAGTTGGAGCAGGTAAGTCTATGATGCTATTCTTCATTTCCCTTCCAGCATGCTTTTGATGTAATTCTATTGCAAAAATAATACCAAATTGTCCAAAGAACTGTTCTGATACTTCCTCCACTGATGAAGAATGTAAGTCTGTCTTGCCCTAGTAGACCAAGATTTGGGATTTGAGGCAGCTATGGAGCATTTAGAAACCAGCATTCCCTGGTAACATAGAAATGAGGGCTGGGGCAAAATGTTTCTGCATCAAAATCAAGGAATTTTCAGCTGCTTGTGATGGAATAATAACAGTCCCTCCAATTCAGTATGTAGATATGATTGGGGTTTAGGTTCTTTGCGGGGTAGCAGGGGGGACACATATTGGAAAATACCCACTGTCCAGGTTTCTATTGATTAACCTCTAACTCAGGTGGTGGCCAGTCACCACTCATGCATCCGCAAGACTTTCCTTAATGCTTTGCAGTTTAATAGGATCATATAGATTTGGGAGGGGCCTTAAAGGATATCCAATCCAACCTCTTTATTTTATGGATAAGGAAACTGATCATCATGGTGGCGAACTGCCTTGCCCAACATCAAAAAGCTATTAAGTGCCTTGGGCAGGATTTGAACCTGTCTTTTTTTTTGAACCCAGACTTTCTTGCCTCCACATTCAGCACTGAGGTGCCAGAGCTTTTTCTCTGCTAGTCTTTTAGAAGTAAGGTTTGCCATCAAATCATGATTAGACATTAGAGGTGCAACTGAATCACAGATATAATTTTTTTTAAAAAGTATTTGTACTTAACATGTTAGTCAAAAATGAATAGCAGTGGCCATTTCTCTGAGTTATTCCTGGTCAGTATAACGTCTATACCATGTGATTTTTTTCCAGCCTATGGTGGCCAATCTGCTGCTATTCTTTCTCCATACCTAGGCTAGGCTGTTTCTCAGACAACTAGGTATGGTCTATTACCACACGTATCCTCAGAGCCTTTCTAGCTTGGAAGCAGCAAGGTGATTCAGGTAGACCATGGTTGAAATCTTATATCAGACTCTTACTAGCTATTTCTGTCATATAAATTTTCTCAGCCTCAGTTTCCTCATCTGTGAAGTGGAAATCATAATAATAACCCCTAGTCCATAGAGTTGCTGTGAGGATCAAATGAGAAAATCTACATTAAGCATTTTGCAAACCTAAAAGTATGATATCAATATTGCCATTATCATTCTATGTATGTTCTGCAGATAGTCTTCGGGAACCCAGGATGACTCACTCACCAGGATGAGACACCAGGCTAAGAGTTTGGCTCAAGGATGTCAGAAAACCTCTCTGAGATCTGTACTTGCTCTAGACCTCAAAGACCTCCTCTGTGTTAAGTAATAATCTCCCAGGATGAGAAAAGGTGATGGATGAGTTGCAGTCTGTACCAGTGGAGAGACTAGCACACTCATAATGTTAGAGATTCATTGACATATCACAGTGAGTCTGCTAATGGCCAGTACTCACCAATCACATTATTCACAGCTTTAAAGGGAGGAATGGCCCATTTGCACAATAGTAATAGATTACATTTCTTTAGTATTTTAAAGTGTGTAAAGTGCTTTATGTACATTATCTCATTTGAGTCTTCCAACAGCCTTATATTACAGGTCTTTCTCTCTTCGTGTAGAGGAAGAGCCTGAAGCTCAGAGAGGTCACACAGCTAATAAGTATATGACGTAGCATTCCCAGTACTGGTTCTACTCCCTGAATCCAAATCTTCTTGGATCCTCATTGCCTTGCACACAGTAGGTGCCTAATAAAAGGCTTGTTGAATTTATTGGATGGTTGGTTTGGGAAGAGCTTTATTAAAGGCATGACATAGCCAGTACTCAATCAATGGACGAAGATTCGTTAAGTATCACACAGTGTACTATGGTCCAATGATGCCAACGGAAATCCCTACTCTGAAGGAGCTGACATTCTAACCTTGTGACTTATGTTAAACAATTACAATTCACAAAAGAGTGAAATCATGACAGTTTTAGCACAGGGATCACCTTGTTACCTTGACCAGAGCAGCTAAAACATTTTGGTCAAGAGTTCCACTGAAGGACAGAAGAGAATGGGGCATCAAAAATGTTTGGAGAAATAATTCCAGGTTGAGAACTCTGGCTACCAGAGCATGAATGGCTTCACCATCACTGACAATGTCACCAACAACAAGAAGGAAGTGATAGGACTATTATCTACCAGTGTTTCCCCATGCCCATCCTTGTCTCCTCCTGAAACACAGATTTGTTCAGTCGTTTTTCAGTGATGTCTGACTCCTTGTGACCCGATTTGGGATTTTCTTGGTAGAGATACTAGAGTGCTTTACCATTTCCTTCTCTAGCTCATTTTATAGAAGAATAACTGAGGCAAACAGGGTTTGCCCTGGGTCACTCAGCTGGTAAGTGTCTAAGGCCAGAATTGAACTAAGGAAGATGGATTTTTCTGGCTTCAGGCCTGATACTCTATCCACTATGCCACCTAGCTGCCTGGCAACATAGATTAGCTTTCCCTGAAAGGAGACTAAGTGGTTCTAGGATTGGATTAACCTCTAACTTCCCCGATGCAGCTTTCTGGTCATCTAAAGGCATAAAAAGTCCCAGGCATAAGGAATTGGAGCCCCTTTGACTTGGTAGATTTCTAAAGACCACAAACACCATGTCCCTCAACATATCCTCCCTCATAAGCAGATGCATTTCCATACAGGCCAAGGCAAAGGGGAAAAGTATATCCCAAGAAGTTCATTGCCACTGTGTTTTTATTGAATATCTTTGTTGTATTATAGTCCCTTTACTAACTGAGGCACTTGGGTGTGCCCCATTTCATCTCAACAATGAACCTCAACTAAGAGACTGCTGACCTTAGGATCATCTCCAACAACAGGGAAAAAGAAAACAGACACCAATGGGTTGGTGAAAAAAGGCAAGTCTTTACTAAGTTTTTTTTTTTTTTTCTGCCTTGGGAAAAATTGAAACTCTTAAAAAATTGAATGGGGCTCTTCCTACAATCCAGAAACCTGAAATAATATATGAAACTAGAACATCATTGGCTCCAGGACAAATTCAGGAATTACCATGATCCGGAAATTGAGGTGTCTCAGACAGCCAGGGCACTTTTAGAAGCTAGCGCTGTCTGATAAAACTGTCAGAAATGAGATCTGTGACAAAATAGTTTTGCATCAAAATCAAGGTATTTTCAAACTCTTTGAAAAGAATTGTAATTGTTCCTCTGAGTTAGATTACAGATATAACTTTTTAGGTTCTTTGAAAATAAAAGAACACAATGGAAATATTCATTTATATATAGATAGATAGATAGATAGATAGATAGATAGATAAAGAGATAGAGAGATATAGCTATATATCTACATATGTGTGTATTTATATAAAACAAATGTATATAAGAGAAATTAGTAACATGTGGGTTAAATAGAATTGTGTGAATTAAAAAAAACAAAACAAAACACCATAACTATAGCCTCCTTCCTCTGTCCTCCCTCCTCTTTGGAAATGCTCTACCTTCTTATCATAGGGTAGACGCTCCAAATCCATTGACTTTTACCCCAATTGTTATGCACCCAATTAGCTCTGTTTTGATTTCTCTAATTCTTAGTGTTTTCCTAACAGTGTTATTTTGTCCATACATTTTTTTTTAATTTGCTTGTCTTTGCCCCCAGTCAAATGAAACTATTTTAGGCCAGAGACCACTTTCATTTCTGTCCTTGAATCTCCAGCCCATATCACCAAGTCTGGCACATAGAGAGTGATTTATACATACTTGTTAAATTTAAATGAATTATTTAGACTTGAGAGGGACTTTATTATTAGCTGACAGAATAAAACAAACCTCTGGGTGTATATATGAATTTCTCTGTTTGTGAATGGCCCATTTCGATTGTATATGGAGAAAGTTAGGAAGATACAAGTTTGTCAACCTGGGAATGGGGGGAGAACACTTTTTAGACTGACTGCATTTATAAGGATTACATATTTAGATCTGGAAGAGATCACTGAGGCTATCTACCCCAATCTTCTCATTTAACAAATGAAGAAATCAGGCTGAAGGCCATACCCAGAGTTAGTGCCAGAGAGAAGACCTCTGACTCCAAATGTAGTCCTTCTTCCATTGTAATGTGGGGAAAGGATTGTCAATTAGAGTGAATGTCTCTTCTTTAGGAAATACTTATATTTGAAAGGACAGATGATCTGGGTGACCTGCACCAGTATGAGGTGAAGTATGGTATTAAGGAAGCTGTCCTGTTGACCTTCATTAGCTTTTCTCATTGATGCCTGTCTTAGTGGTCCTGTCTCATTCCCCCAAATTCAAAGGTTGGCACTAGTCTTAGGAGGGCTGTTTTGCATTTTTATGGCCTGTGGAGTACCAGGAATTGGTACTTGCATTTATTATTCAGCAAATATGGAAAAAAGGAGGAGAGTGTTCTCAACTGCCCTTAGAAAACCAAAAAAAGCTCTTAATGACCCCAAAATTCACCTTAAAAAAGAAATATTATGAAAAACACTGATATCCTTCCTGTGATGTATGGCGATAAATCATAGAATAACATATACTCTGAGGTATTAAGACTGAGGGTCACCCAAAGGGCAATGGAGCAGCCCATAGTACGTACGGACAGGCTGTAACGCATTACTAATGAAGAATTTCACTGAAGGAGTGTCATAGAGTACCTCGTCACTGAGATATATAACTGGGGGAAAACCAGGTGAGAGTAGGCAAAGGGGATGTGTGTGAGTAGGGATCACCACTGGAAAGCCCATTGGTATCCCCAGTGGGAAGAGTTCTGGAGGAAGGAGCCCATAGATTGGGTAGACCCCCTGAAGAGGATTCGTGGGAGCAATGGGTGAGAGCTACACAAGAGAGACAGGTTGAAAGAATGGGCGTCAATCTATGACACTGAAAGGAACACCCACAGATCTCATATTGTAATCACAAAATAGACTAATGAGCACAATTCTACTCATGCAGTAAGAGCAGCAGTTCTATAGGAGAAGCTGGAATTTCAAGTTTAGGAAAATATATCTTCCCCAGCAAGGCTTAAAAGGTTTCAATCTTTGAAGGGTTAGGCAAGAAAAGTATGCCACTGATAATGGACATGTATCTGGAAAATGGGAGGGGGTAGTATTGGGGACAATGACATGATTGATAGAAAATAGGAAACACACAGACACACACACATACACACACAGACACACACACACAACCAAGCTATCTATAACACTGAATTCAGAGAAAGATGCCTTTTACGCAAATCCAGTTTGTGAGCCTGATGAATTAGGAGCCATGAGCTCTGCAGAACAATCCTAAGTAGCCTTCACTCAGAGCTACGTGAGGAGAGAGGAAGAGTTGGAGAACAGGATGGAAGACAGCCTATAGATCCATATCTTCACGGGACCATCTTACCCAACCTCCTCGTTTTACAGATATGGGCCCAGAGAAGCTAAGTAGGTTGGTCAATGTCACCTTAATATTAAGTGCAGAGCTGGAATTTCAATTCAGGACCCATGGCCCCAAATTCTGCAGGAAAATTCAATGTTCTTCCCACTATAGCACATCCTCTCCCCACAAAATGGATTTCCATTGGACATCAGGGAATGGACAAAAAAAATCATTGCTTCCATTTATGCTTTCCTAGTTATAACCTTGACTTATGTTTTGTTAAGTTTAGAGCATTATATAAATATGAGTTAATATGAATACCTTTAATTTCATCATCTCTAAATTAGGACCTTGCTGTAAGACAATACTAGTTTTGAAGGTCATGGTTCTGGCAGCTCAGAAAGACAATGAGCTAAATTAATCCTTTTGTTTCTAAGACTCAATAGTTAGGTTTTTTTTTTTTATAAGAAAGATCTGGATTCAAATCCTACCCCTGCCTGTAGTACCTACTAGTTAGGAAACAATGACAAGCCACCTAATCTCAATGTCCCAGACAATCCATAATACTGTAGTTCCCAGATGAGATTGCTGATATTCATCAGTAGAAGGTATTCAAATTGAGCATGTCCTACACAGATGAAAAAACAGATCTGTACCAAAAGTGAAAACTTCCCATCCCCAACCTGATTTTGCAATGGAGATAAAAGGAAAAAGGTTTTTTTTTTTTGTATGATACATAGGGAAGGAGACTTTCTTGTATATATATGTATGTATACAAGAAATAACACGGCATAGTGAATAGAGTCTGTGTAGGAGTTCTTTCAGTCATGTGCGACTCTTCGTGACCCCATTGGGTGTTTTCTTGACAAAGATACTATTGTGGTTTGCCATTTCCTTCTCCAGCTCATTTTATGGATGAGGAAACTGAGGCCAACAGGGTTAAGTGACTCAGCCAGCGTCACACAGATAGCTAGTAAGTGTCTGAGGATGGATTTGAACTCGTGAAGATGAATCTTCTTGACTTTAGGCCTGGTGCTCTATTCACTATGGCACCTACTGCCAAGGGGTCAAGAGGGCTCATGAGACCTGGCCAAGTCACTACTCTAGGCAGCTCTGTAAGACTATCAGTTGGAGAGACAATGCCATGAGTAGAAGGAGTTTCTCCCTAAGAACTCTATTCACCGGCACAATAGCTACCTAGCATTTTTAGGTACTTTAAGGCTCAGCAAACATTTTACATATATAATCTCATTTGATCCTCACAATAATCCTGCAATGGTGGTACAATTGTTAGCCCCGTTTTAGAGATGTGAAAACCGAGGCAAACAGAGTCTAACTGACCTGCTCAGGACCACACAGCTAGTCAGTTACTGACGCAGGATTTGAACTCTCAAATCCAAATCCAATGCTTTCTCAGTGGTGCCATTTGGTTGTCCATGTATACATATATATGCATACATATATATCCATACATATCCATGTATACACATACATGCGTATAAACACATCAATACATATACACATGCAAACATCTTTAATATGAATGTTATTATAATTTTTTTAATAAAGCCTCAAGTTTTTGCAAGGCCTAGGTACAGGATTTCTGGATATTACATCATGGATCCAGCAAAATAACTCAGGTTGTCTGACTTCCTATTTTCTGCTTCTCACCTCACATATGGCCACAGCAACATAGAAGAGCAAATCCGGCAAATAAAAATTTTTGAAAGTGTCAGTGCAGTGAAAATGAAACAGATTAAAAAGAGGAAAACGTGGATATTAATGGTATAAACGGCAGCAAAACCTTGCTAAGATTTTTTAAAGCTCTTTGCACAGTTTTCCCTTCTCTGTTTAAATATTTAGGGCCCATCTACAAGTTCATCGTTTTCCACTGCTCCCTTAAATAAATTTCCCTCATTAATGGTTTCTTTTGAGCAATGCATCCCCTGGGAAGCTGTGTAAAGAGCTTTACTGTGGTTCTTGAAATGACCAAAAGCCTGAAAAGGAAAGGAGGTGGATGGTGGGTAAAATGAAATAAAATGTAAACCCAAACCAAACAAAATCAAGGCAAAAGAATTGCCCTTTGGAGGTTGAGACCCCTCAGGCCAATGCGCAGCCACAGATATGAAAAATAGGGACCCACCATGACTGCAAATTACAAGGTTGGGGGATGGAGATGCAATCATAACTGAAAGAATAAATGATTAGGCCACACATCATTGCCTGCAAGACATTCTAAAGAAATACTCCAGAAACATCCCTGAATCCTGGGCATGGAAGGGAAGGACAGGGAAAGCATCCTGAACAGGATTAGGCCAAAGGGAAGGAATCTTCTATGCACTCAGAGATATGCACTCCAGACATAATCATTGTTGGCAGTAGGTAGGTAGGTAGGTATGCTTCTAACCTTAAGGCCCAAAGAGCAGGTATTTGGCTGTCCTTCGTGAAGGACCAATTTTGAGCACATTCACCATCAGCTCTACTCTTTATCTTTCTACAGGGTGTCCCTAAAGTCTGGACACTTAGGAAAATTGATGGCAATGTAAAGCTATCGTATCGAGTTCACGTGAATCTTACAAAACGCATCAACCTTTGCATCACAAATGAGGGAAATTATATTGAAGATGTTATTTGTTAATATTCCAATTAAATAAAATGCTGTTGAAAATTCCTTTCATTTCATTTCTTGAAAATACGCATTTTTGCCTATGTGTCCAGACTTTGGGAACACCCTGTATGTCAAACTGCTTCACTAAGAGTCAAGGCCTAGGGAAAAGTTTGAACCATGTTCAAGTGAAAACGGTCTTGGAGGCAGCTGGCTCCTCTTAAATGTCTTAAAGTTATTTAACTTACACATACTTGGAAATGTGAAACAGGCCCTTACTGACCATAGTAATGACTGGAACAAGCTAGCCAGGGAGGTCTCCATTTGGAAGAGCAAATGATGACAGTTGACAACTCATGGGATCACCAAGAAGAAGTCAGGAGAGAGAGAGAAAAAAATAAGAAAGAAATTGGAGTCAGAGGACCCGGGTTTGAATTCCAGCTCTTGCCACCTAGGTGACCTTGGGCACGTTGCCATCTACCTGTGAGCCTCTCTTTACAACTGAGAGGGTTGGAGATAGAGGGAGAACTGGATGATTTCTCAAAGTCCTTTCTAGACTTCATAACACGATTCAGCTATTCTACCTAGGAAACTAACAAGATTCTAAATCTAGCATTGGAACCAACCTCAGAGATCCTCTGGCCCAGGACATTTATTATTCAGATTAATTTGCTAGTATTTCAACAATTCAAATAGCATTTATTAATGTTCAAGATATCACTGGGGGGCACAACCTTGGCCTTCAAGGAGCTTACAGTTTGTAGGGGATGGTGAAGCTAGAGAGGACAGGGCTACACAGTTAAGCACAAATGAAGGTGAAATTCAGTAGGAATGAAAGAGATTCATGTAGCAGGTTCTAGAAAAATCTGATGAGGAAAAAAAAAACACTTATCTGAAGCACAGATAGAATTCTCAAGTTTAATTTTAAAAAAAGAACAAACAACTTCTGGTAGTAACAGAGAAGTCAAAAATCCATGCTCTTTAAACCCCGACTAACAAAATAATATATAATGTGATTAAATTATGTATTTTAAAAATACGACAGTGAAATATAAGAAATGAATTTTTTCAATGACATGGATCCTCGTTAACAATGAAAAGAAAAATTTTTTAAACTCTATTTTCTTATTGTCCTTTTGGGAAATTTCTGATGCTCCAAGTGTTTGAATCAGAGATGAGAACACTATATTCTCTAACTCCAATGGACACATCCTAACAAAATATAGTACTGTGAGTGACAATTATCCTTCTCTGTGACACATGCTCAGACAATCCTCATTTGACATCTCACCCACATCATATGGAAAATGACGCCTTCCCCAGGAGCTTTGGGCCTCTTTACTCTGTTTCCAACATGAAAGGCTTCTAGCCTTATGAATGAATACGAGCGAGACATGATTTAGGAGTCAATGGACAACCAGACACAGCCAGCGGGGAGCACTCTGAGAGACACCAGCTTGCCGCCAGTGAGATGGAAACATGTTACCCTGGGGACAAAAGAAATCAACCAAATTAATGGCATTCTTTTGCATGGTGTGTGTGTGTGTGTGTGTGTGTGTGTGTGTGTGTGTGTGTGCGCGCGCGCGTGTGTGTGGTGTTGTTTAAAAAAGAATCTTTGTTTCATTGTATAATCTGAGCATTTCTTGTTTGTACTCTATAGTATACATGTATGCACATGTATATGTAAGTACATGTTTGTACGTGTGTGTGTCCATATATCTTTGCCAATAGATATGCACAGAAAAAGACAGACTAAAAGAGAGAACAGACATAGAGAGACAGAAAGACAGAGAGATGAGCCTCAGTGTTGCTTGGTGGAACTAACCTTGATGTCATGTGGGTTCAGGTTTTGCCTCAGATATTTTGTGTGACCCTGGGAAAGTCACTTAACTTTTTTGAACCCCCTCCCCATAGGTAACTTTCTAATTCTGTTTGTTACAAAGAAAGATAATCTGCATTAGTGGATGGAAGTTCTTAATTAGGCATTCCAAGATCAATGAAATCTCTGTCTCTTTTTTGGTCTGTCTGTCTCTCTCTCTCTGTTTCTGTCTCTTTCTGTCTCTCTGTCTCTGTCTCTCTGTCTCTGTCTCTGTCTCTCTCTCTCTCTCTCTCACACACACACACACACACACACACACACACACAATGTTAACAGAAATGCTCAACTGGCTTTGGGTTTCCAGATTCACCAAAGAGCCTAATAAACTTTCTTTTACTGAACAGCCTAATCAATATAGTTTGAAAGCATGACGAACGATTCTTTAGAGATTTCACCCCATTAAAGCCTTCTTCTCATGACTGAATGTGGTGAGAGGGGGACTCTGGGTTCTACAACAGCTAAGTGTCAACAGGTTCAGCAGGAGGAATTTGGCTAGGTGCTAACATAATGGACTGCATGGTGCACTTGGAGTCAGGAATATCTGAGTTGAAATTCTGCCTTGGATACTTAGCAGCTGGGTGACCCTGGGAAGGTCTGTAAGCCTTGGCTTCTTTTCTTGTAAAATGGGGTAATGATAACACCGATCTCATAGAACTGTGCTCAGATGTGAAATGCTCTGTTGCTTAAAGTGCTTATATAAATGCGAATTATTACCATTATTAATTATTATTCAAATCATCTACCAAGGCATGGAGGGATAGTCACCTGGACAGGGGGAAGTGGGCAGCCACATTTCCTTACCCAAGGAAATCACAGATCTCATAAGCCCTAAAGCATTGAGGTTTTGGTCTCTTCCATGGAACACAGAGAGAACTCATTAATAGAACTGTTCAGGCTTCTTACAGAACTGCTACCTTAAAGAGCAGGCAAAGAGTTGAAAAAGGGGGTCAAAGCCCCCACTGGACCATGATTCTGTGGGCAGATGCTGATCTAGTATTTAAGAAAAGGAAGCCAGGACCAGGTTTACCTCCTAAGAACAGCAATCTGGACAAAATGGGTCAAATATGTGCTGAGGACAATTAAACTTGGAAAAAGGAATGCAATGCACTCTGGAGTTTTAAACCTGGAGATTCACAATGTAAATGCTTCTTTGCTTCTGATTGGGACCATGATTGGGGATGGGAAAAATGGGAAGACAAAAAACAAAAGATAATTTGTCAGGCCTTCTGCAGAGCCATAAAGGGATGGGATGAGCACCCAGGAGCCTGAGTGCTGTCCATTGGCACTGCACAGTAGCACAAAGGCCAGGGATAAACTTCACTCCTTGGCACACAGACCCAGGGCCTCTGAAATAGGGCGGCATTCACTCGGGCAAGAGCCAAAAGGAGAAGGCTGAGTTCTAAGGGTTTTCTGTGTTTAGCACCAACTACCATTTTCACCTCCAGTCAGACAGTCCACTTTCCTAGATAATTAAAGAGTCACTTGGGGGCAGTGGTGTGCAAGGGCTGGGCCTGGAGCCAAAGACCAAGACCAGCTTTTTTTTTTTTTTTACCTACCCTCTAAGACCAGGCTATCAGACTCCGAAGGTCTGCCTTCAAGTTAGCCTACAGCTAACAGGTGACCCTATTCTCGAACATGGGGTGGCTAGGTAGCACAGTGGACAGAGGGCTTGGAATCAGGGAGACTCAGCTTCCTGAGTTCAAATATGGCCTCACACACATATTAGTTGCGTGACCCTCAGTAGGTCATTTAAACCCTATTTGCCTCAGTTTTCTCATCTATAGAAATGGCAAACCGTTCCAGTATCTTTGCCAAGAAAACCCCAAATGGGGTCACAACACGACTATACAAACAACAAAAGTTCTTGAATATTATTATTTTCAAGAACGGACCAGAGATAATGTTTTAAACTTAGGGTCGTTACGTGAAGGCTCAGAATAGGATTTATCTTCATATCATTATGAAGTAATGTATAGTGTTAGTGATGAGCTGAGCTGAAGAGATCTTAGTCTTAGCAGAGAGATTCAAAGGGAATCCAAAATGAATGTGTAAGAGTGTGTGCGTGTGTGTGTGTGTGTGTGTGTGTGTGTATATACGTGTGTGTTCTCCACTGGCTTTCTTGACTTCCCATCACCAGAATTAGTCTGGGTTTAGGCAGCAAAGTTCTGTACAGATCAGACTTATTAACCAGGGGCCTATGGACCCCAAGAGGTCTGTGCACTTAGATGGTAAAAATATACAATAATAGTAACAGTAACAGTACACACTAGCATTTACATAGCACTTTCAGGTTTGCAAAATATTTTACCTCTGGTTTTTTCCATTTGATCCTCAAAACTCTGGGATATCAATGCAGCTGTTATTCCCATCTTGCAAATGAGAAAGCTGAGGCAGACAGAGGCTAAGTGGATTGCTCAGGGTCACACTGCTAGTAAGCGTCTGAGGCAGGATTTGAAATCAAATTCTTCCTGACTCCACATCTCGGGGCCTCAGTTACCTGTTCATTTACATCTTCATTTTCACTAATTTCAGTTATTTGAAAACATTATTCTGAGGGTTCTATAAGCTTCACTAGTTTGCTAAAGGGCTTTATGACATCAAAGAGGTTAAAAATTCTTGCTCTAGACAATGCATGAAGTCTTTATTAGGCATCAGGAAATAAGTCTATGGCACAGGAGGCCGGCACTCCAGTGAGGGATCTTGGCATTCAAGAGGCAGCAGAAGATATGCAAGCACCAGAAAGGCCAGAACAAGAGCTGGCCAAGATCAAAGCCAAAGGCCATCTATTGGGCCATTTTTCCTGGTTCTGGGCCTGGTATTCCAGGTTATATTTTGTGGCTCACCAACATACTTCCTTATTCATAGCATGGCAATGCTATCACTCCGTATTAAGGTTGGACAAGATTAAACAAGGAGGTGGTATATAATGACCTCTCACGTCCTTTCTGGGCAAATGTCCTCCAGCCTGAGCCTAGAGTCAGCTTCCCATCAGATGCAGGCATCTTCTTCATGATGCCCTAGGAAATTTAAGCTACTGGCATGATACACTCATTCTCATGCCAGACAGACCCTCCATTCTTACACAGCTGGAAGTGTATGAAGTTTTTAATTCTCCTAAACCCAATAAGCCCCCTGCAACTCCCCCCCACACACACACACATGTTCTCTAGATTTACTATTACCTTCCAAATAACTGTTTTTTAAATATTTAAGAACAGTAATGAAGTCCCTGCTAAGTCTCTTTTGGGAGGTCTTTCACAATTTTGATTTGTGGATCAAGTTAAACACTAGAATTTAAGTCTATAGGCCTGAACAAAACTAAATTTATTTTTAAAAGTCAGTTTAACTCTAAACCAGTCCCTCCCCCCACTATCCAGAGAAAGAGAGGGAAGGAGGGAGAGAGGGAGGGGGAGACAGAAACAGAAACATAGAGAGACCAAGCAACACAGTGACACAGACAGAGAAACAGAAAGACAAAGAAAGACAGAGAAATAGAGACAGAGAGAGACAGAGACAAAGACAGAGACAGAGGGACAGAGGGAGACAGAGACAGAGAGAAATAAAACTCAATCAGCTATTTGATTTCCCCCAGAGAATCAGCAGTGATTTGAATAAATGGGTATTTAACAATTTAACAAACCATTGATTTGGAGAGAAATTATTTCAGCAGACCGGACACCAGTTTATGTTCCTGGT
Organism: Phalanger gymnotis; assembly: GCA_028646595.1. NCBI lineage: Eukaryota > Metazoa > Chordata > Mammalia > Diprotodontia > Phalangeridae > Phalanger > Phalanger gymnotis. The sequence continues at coordinate 19,180,370 of CM053623.1, forward strand.
ACAGACAACGCGTACTCGCTTTGTTTATATATGGCTCCCTATGGCTATTTCCATGGACAATATTCATTCCCTTCAGGCAGCCATTCACTCTTGGCAGCACCTAACCTGTAAACCATGGCTGGTCAGTTTTATTAAATGTTTCAAAATCATGTCCTATCACATTTCTGCATAAAAGTGTATTGCCATTTATAACTATTGGCAGTAAATTCTTAGTTGAATTAAGTTTTCATGTTGGAAACAATAGTCCTATATAATTTTCAGGATGGTAGTTCTTTCAAAGGTCCCTAAAGAACGGAATCTTTAAGCTTTTATAGGTAGCTTGTCATGATAGGCCTTTTATTTTACGTACTTGGTTTTGCCTTAAAATAAATTCACTTAAATATTGAAACCCTATGTTAAAAGCTCGTTCCCATCTGTTTGTTCTCTTTGGAAAAAGAAAAAAAATCCAAAGCTGAAGGTTAACATCCTCCTTACCTACGGAAACCAAGCCAGTTAACTTTCAGTCACTTAATGCTTCTATTTTCTCTTAGGAGTTTACAAGAATGGAATTGCCCTTGACTTATTAAAGGTTCTATTAGACAGTCCATTTGTAAGTCTGTTGCTTGGGTCTTAGGACATATTTTTCCATAGAAAGAGGTGGAGTGGTACAGTGGATAATCACTGTACCTTGAAAATATATTGTCTGTATGATCCAGGTAAGCATCTTAATTTCTCAGTGCACTAGGCAACTGTCTAAGATAGTAAGTTAAATGTTGTTGAATTACGTCTGACTCTATGACCCCCATTCAGTTTTCTTAGCAAAGATACTAAAGTGTTTTCATTTCCTTCTCCAGCTCATTTTAGAGATGGGGAAACTGAGGCAAACATGCTTAAGTGACTTGGCCAGGGTTACACAGCTAGTAAGTGCCTAAAGCCAGATTTGAACTCAGGAAGGAAGAAGGAAGGGAAAAATAGTATGTTTTGGTGTCTATTCAGAAGTCATCAGTTGTTTCTCTGGAGGTGGATAGCATTTTTCATCATGACTCCTTTGGATCACTGAATTGCTGAAAATAGCTAAGTCATTCACAGTTGTTCATTGCACAATATTGCTGATGCTTTTGTACAATGTTCTCTTGGTTCTGCTCAATTTACTCTGCATCAGTTCATGTAAGTCTTTCCAGATTGGGAATTAGTTTCTTAAGCATGGTGGTATAAAAGAGAGAGAGAGATTGCTTGTGGCCACACTTTAGAGACTGCCTAAATGACAGATCACAGCTCATTTGAGTCTTAGCATATGGTCTTTGAGAATTACTTGACCCAATGAACTCAATGTACTTCGGTCACCTTGGAGAGGCACCTCCAAACTTTTGACCTTCATATAACATATTAGAGTGTAGAATCCATTGACATAGTCTGAAAGAGCTCTGGAGTATGTCCATGCCACAGAAGCATTGGAACAAGATTCTGGGGGAGCTTTTATCGAGATAGTTTTGATAAATACAAATAACTAATATTAATCATAATTGACAAGATTTTATTGATCACCTAGTACGTGCTAGGTGCCATGCTAAGTGCGAGAGGGTACAAACAAAGACAAAGGATATATCAGACAGGGAACATATTTAAGCTTCTCTTCAGGCATTTCTCCAAAATTAATTGTGAAAATCCCCTACAGTTTTTAATCAATCAATGGATCGACAAGCATGGATTAAGCACCTACTATGTACCAAGCACCTTTCTAGAGACTAGGGGTCAAATGATCATAGGTTTGAGGTTGAGAGGTACTTAGGAATGCCATCTAATCCCTTGTTTTCATTATTTATTTATTTTCAGTTTTCAACATTCATTTCCACAGACTTTGAATTCTCAATTTTCTCCACATCTCTCCCCTCTCCCTGCCCCAGGACAGTATATACCCACTCCTTCCCCCAATCTGCCCTCCTTTCTATCACACCCTCTTCTCCCATCCCCCTCCCCTCTACTTTCCTGTAGGCAAGATAGACTTCTATAGCCCATTGCCTGTACATTTTATTTCCTAATTGTATGCAAAAACAATTTTTAACATTCATTTTTAAAGCTGTGAGTTCCACATTCTCTCCCTTCCTCCTTCTCCACCAACCCTCATTGAGAAAGCAAGCAATTTGGGGCAGCTAGGTGGCTCAGTGAGTAGAGCACCAGCCCTGGAGTCAGGAGGACCTGAGTTCAAATCTAGCCTCAGACACTTGACACATGTACTATCTATGTGACCTTGGGCAAGTCACTTAACCCTAGTTGCCCTGCCAAAAAACAAAACAGAATAAAAAGAGAAAGCAAGCAATTTGAAATAGGTCATACATGTGTATCCATGCAAAACACTTTCATAACAGTCATGTTGCAAAAGACTAATCACATTTCCCTCTATCCTGTCCTGCCTTCCATTTATTCCATTTTCTCCCTTGATCTGCCACTCCCACAAAAGTGTTTGTTCTGATTACCCCTTCCCCCAAACTGCCAATCCTTCTATTATCACTCCCCCCTCATCTCCTTCCCTCCTGCTTTCCTGCAGGGTAAGATAGATTTCCACACCCAATTGAGTGTGTGTTATTCTATCTTTAAGCCTCTTCTCCTCCATTGTAAAAGCTTTCTTGCCTCTTTTATGTGGGATGGTTTACTACATTCTATCTCTCCCTTTTTCTTTCTCCTTGTACATTCCTTTCAATACTTAATTTTAATTTTTAGGTATCATCCCTTCATATTCAGTTCACACTGTGCCCTCTGTTTATAGATAGATATAGACACATAGATATAAATATATACACATACATACATATAAATATACACATACACATGCATATAAATGCATGCATATACACACACATACATTCACACATATATATGCATATGTGTGCCTGTATGTATGCATGTATGTGTATATGTATATCTATATTCATATATATATATGTACATATATATATTCCCTCTAACTACCCTAATACTGAGAAAGGTCTTATGAGTTATAAAGATCATCTTTCCATGTAGGAATGTAAACAGTTCAACTTTAATAAGTCTCTTATGGCTTCTCTTTCCTGATTACCTTTTCACGTTTCTCTTGATTCTTATATTTGAAAGTCAAATTTTCTATTCATCTCTGGTCTTTTCAACAAGAATGCTTGGTAGTCTTCAATTTCATGGAAATTCCATTTTTCCCTCTGAAGTATTACACTCAGATTTGCTGGGTAGGTGATTCTTGGTTTTAATCCTACGTCCTTTGACCTCTGAAATATCATATTGCAAGCCCTGTGGTCCCTTAGCGTAGAGGCTGCTAAATCTTATCCTGATTGTATTTCCACAATACTTGAATCTTTTCTTTCTGAATGCTTGTCATATTTTCTCCTTGACTTGGAAACTCTGGAATTTGGTTACAATATTCCTAGTTTTCCTTTTGGGATTTCTTTCAGGAGGGGATCTGTGGATGCTTTCCATTTCCATTTTACCCTCTGGTTCTAGAATATCAGGGGAGTTTTCTTTGATAATTTCTTGAAAGATGATGTCTGGGCTCTTTTTTTTTGGTCATGGTTTTCACATAGATCAATAATTTTTGAATTATCTCTCCTGGATCTATTTTCCATGTCACTTGTTTTTCCAATGAGATATTTCACATTGTCTTCTATTTTTTTCATCCTTTTGGTTTTGTTTTGTAATTTCTTGATTTCCCATGCAGTTATTAGCTTATATTTGTTCCATTCTAATTTTTAATGAATCATTTTCTAAAGTGAGTTTTTGTACCTCATTTTTCCATTTGGCCAGTTCTGATTTTTAACACATTCTTATCCTCATTGGCTTTTTGGACCTCTATTGCCATTTGGGTTAGTCTATTTTTAAAGGTGTCATTTTCTTCAGCATTTTGGGGGCTCCTTTAGCAAGGTATCGATTCCTTTTTCATGATTTTCTTGTATCACTTGTCATTTCTCTTCCAAATTCTCCTCCTACTTCTCTTACTTGATTTCCAAAATCCTTTTTGAGCTCTTCAATGGCCTGAGGCCATTTCATGTTTTTCTTGGAGGCTTTGGATGTAGGAGCCTTGACCTTGCTGTCTTGCTCCAATTGTACGCTTTGATCTTTCTCATTACCAAGCAAGAAGATACATTTTCACTAAGAAAGTAACCTTCTACAATCTTAGTTTTTCCCGTTTGCTCATTTTCACAGGTAAATTACTTGACTTTTGAGCTCTTTGTTAAGTGGAGTGTGTACTGCCCCAAGTTTCAGGGGTTTTGTGCAGCTGTTTTCAGAGATATCTCTAGGGACCTGTAAATTCTCAGTTCTTCCAAAGTGGTATGATCGAAAGAGAGGTATATACTCCTCTCCTGGCCTGTGCTCTGGTCCATGAGCAACCACAAGCACTCTTTTTTGCCCTCCAACTGCAAGGATTCCCTCTCCACAGCCACCACCAGCTCCACTTCTCACTCCAGGACCGCCCTGGAGGATTGTGACCCAGATCAGCCACTAGATTCCCCCACCATCTGTAGGCCAACAGTTCCAGAAGCAGCCACCACTGCAGCAGTGGCTGCTGCCACCCTGGGGCTGGGACTATGACTGAACCAGGCTCCTCTCTCACCCAGGTGAGAGAGCTTTCCCACTGACCTTTGAAGTTGTCTTTGGCGTTTATGGGTTGAGAAGTCTGGAAACTGCTGCAGCTGCCTTCAGTACCCTGAGGCCTGTTCCATTCCCATCTGTGCCAGCATGGCCCATGACCCATGGTGGGCTGTGCTCTGTTCCCAGCCTGGTGCAATGGACACTTCCTGTTGGCTTTCTAGATTGTCTTGGGCTGAAAATCTGTTTCACTCTGTCATTTTGTGGCTTCTGCTGCTCTAGAATTTGTTTGGAGTCATTTTTTACAGATATTTTGACAGGTTTGGGGGGAGAGCTGAAGTAGATCCCTCCCTCTACTCTGCCATCTTGGCTCCACCCCAACTTCATTTTGTAAAGGAAGAAACTCAGCTAAAGGGAAGTTAAGTGAAAGACAATAACAAAACAGTCCCTTCCTCCCAAGAGTTTACCTTCTAATGAGGGAGACAATAGGTACATATGTAAGTTTACAAAAATAAATCTGATATAAATATACAATGAATATAGGATACTTTTTTTTAATGGGAGGGGGTGGCATTAAGAGCTGGGGAGATCAGGAGAGAAGCAAAAAAGAAAAAGTACAGATGCACTAACAATACCTGCCCTGTCTAGTCACCATTTCTTGGGATGCAGTCACAAATCTAGCCTAAGGAAATAACATGACATGTGAACACACAGGCTTCTTTTTACCTGACAGGAAGTGTCTGTGTCTCTGTGGGGAATTGGGGGAATACAACCAGGACTACTAGTGGATTTTCTCCCTCCAAGGACGGGGAAGGGAGAGGAAAGAGAGAATATTTTTGCTTTTCTTCATAATTTCCTTCCAAAAATTGTGAATGAAAGAATGGGAAGACCAATGTTAATTCTTTGAGTTCTGACTAGATATTCTCGTTATCTGAACTTGAGGAACAGGGCTGGAACATCGAATAAATTAGCAGTTATTTTAAACCGGCAGATTCTCTGCCTTGTGGTTGTCCCTCCAGTTTCTTTTCTCCAGTGTGAGTTGTTTGGAGAGTGCATTCTCTTAGATGGTTACCTATATTCACATGGAATGTCTGCTATTGCATGTTGGGAGACTGGGGATTCATATGAAGTTCGCTAACCTAATTCGTGTGCCAACTTCAGACTAAAGGAATGCAAACTGTAGTAGATGAATAACCTAAATCCCCATGTGTCCTTCACCACACAATGCCGAAAGGTTTCTTTTTGGTTCGCACCTTTGCCTGGTTGTGCAATACCCTGAAACATCTTGGATATTGAGCAAAGAGAAGGCTATGTATCACACGTAGCTGTGGGGAGAAGAGACTGGCGATGTAAGTCAAATGGTGGAAAGACTAGAGATTCCAACAGCATAATCAGGAACTCCCTACCTCAGTCTAGGGGAGAAACAGATCAGTCTGTGCACCTGGAAATTGGAGGAAAGACACTAAATGGACATCGGGGCCCACCCAGCGTGCCTACTGACCATAGGTTGGAATGGAACAAAGGGGCCGAACATCTCCTGACCCTTCCTCGTCTGGATACTCTTTTATTGAACAGAAAGAGTTACTGTTGCAGATGGAAAATTTTCTCTGCTGGAAAGAAAAACAAACACTTAAGCATGGAAATGGATCTCAGAGAACGTAAACATTTCCAGTTGATGATCTCCTTTCCTAAGGCCATGTCTTAAAAAACAAACAAAGCACACCAAACTTCTTTTCACAAATTAATTTTCCTCCTTTTGGCTCAGTTGTTTCTTGTTCAACATCTGCTATCTTTACTAACCAATGACATGCCACAGATTTATTTGTTTGTTTTCCTTAAGATCCAAACTCCACTGACACAATTTCCATGCCCCTTGATCCAAGGGAATGCCATATCATTTCTGGAGTGGCTGCTATTGATTTAAGGAACTTGACTGAGATGGCAAGGATTTTTGTACCTACATTCTCGGTTCAAAATTTCATGTTTTCATGGGCCACAAAGAGGAAGGACAAAGACAAGCATGCTTGCTATGTTCATGTCTCCCCTCCAAGCCACTTGGGATCAAACAAGTGACAGATGGCAGCAGTGGGCAATGGCAGAGCCCTTAAATGGCTTATACCATCTCTTGAAGGAATATCTGTAATTCATTCAGAATCACAGAATTTGAGAGTTGGAAGAAATCCCAAATAACCAGCCAGTCTAACCCACTGTAACACTCCCTACTTAAACATATCAACAAGAGATCTTCTAGCCTATGCCTACTACCATTCAAGGAAGGCTAACCTACCATTTCTCTCAAGGTAGCCCATTCCCCTTTGGAAAGCTCTAATTGCCAGAAAGTTTTCCTGATAGCAAGTCTAAATTTGTCTCTTCACAACTTCTTTCCAAGTGCTGTATTCTGGGGCCAAGCAAAACAAATATAATTCCTCTTCCACGTGACAGGTCCTCCAATCCATGAACATAGCTATCTTTTTCTTCTCCCCTCACTCTGCCCTGAGTCTTGTCTTTCCCATGGTAAACATTTCCCTTGCTTTTATCCTTATATGACAGTTGGCTGGCAATGTGTCACTGAGTGTGTTTGCAAGTCCTCTATGATTTTACCAAGGTAGATAAAGCTCTAGGTGGGGGTCCAGTGGACAGTTATGGAGACTAAGGTGGGAGGAAAGAGAAATAAGAAGCATAGAATGTTAGGAACCCTAGATTCCCAGGCTGTCATGACAGGCAAGTCCTTTTACCCTGTGCTAAATGTACTGCCATCAGGATATTTAATTCCCTATGCTATTTCAGCACCAGACAGTGTTCCCGCCCTTGAACTTGACAATAGACAGCCCTTAGTGTGTAAACCCTTGAAAACCTTCCATTCCATTCTCATCAATGGCCTCAGTTGTATAGAAAGAACTTATAAAAATCTCACCTGGAAACCAAATCTAGACCAACCCATTTTGGTTTCCATAAAGCAGGGTCATATTTGCTTCCCCCTCCCCAGCCATTTCTACTTAAACCTGGCTATTTCTGAATCCCCAAATACACTTTGAAGAAGATGCAGATCAGCAGATCATTCCACACAGCCTATTATCACTCAGTCCTTTCTGAAATCCAGTTCGAGCAGCAGGCTCAACATTCTCCTCCATGTGAGATTCTATTTTTTGCCTCTGGTCATTCTCACCACAAGGCCCCCACACTGGGGCACCTGCTGTTCTGATTACAATGTATATCATGAAAAGAAGGGGGCAGTAAGATACTTGGTATAAATGGCCATTTTAGCATGCTTTGTTCGATTAGTGGTCCATTTTCCTTTCTAGATGCTTGCCAAGGACATAATTCGCAGAATGGGTCAGAGTGAGGTATCAAATTGGGGATGAATGAAAAGGTCAAAATAGAACAGTTTATGATTATTGCTCACCAAGGATACTGGCTATTACGATTTAGCAACTCTCTTCTTGTGACAAAGAACCTGATGAAAACAGAAGTGAGATCATCAGTTGCTTTTCCTATAATCCTCTCTCCTAAGATTGATGGTAATGAGGCTGGGGAAGTGGTCTTGTCCCTGACCTTTCTCCCTAAAGGCAGAAGAAGAAACATACAAGGTGCAAGGGATTACATAAGCACATGTTATTCTATTTTCTTGGACCTAAGTCCTATTCAAGCACATGAGAGCAATACCCTTCTACTCAGCTTCGTCAGGTTTATTCTGACTCTTTTTCCAATCATTCCAATTTCAAAATAGTTCCACAGCTACATCATTTCAAGGCTGAGCCACTCCTTTTTTTTTTTGGTACCACTTAAGAAGATGACCTGAGAATCTGTCACTTTCTAATCTTGTTCATAAATAGTTTCTCAAATTTCAGACTTAAAATTTCTGATCAGCCTCCTTGGCTACTGTGCCAAATAACCAAGAAAGGCATCTGTTACAGAGGTGTCAGTAACCAGAAAGAATTTCTTGTTTGAAGCCAATTCCCTGAATTTTCCAAAATATCATCTATGCATCAGCTTCTAATTGCTTTCCTTTAATATGGTCTTACTCTCATGGAATTTTAGAGTCAGAGAGTTCACCAGCAAATGATTCCAACCCTAGAAAATGGCATTTTAAAAATTAAAGAATAGAAGGATGGAACATTCCAGAAACAGCAGGATAAAGAAAAGCAATTTCTAAGCATGAAACTGGGGGCAGTTTTAAAGTCTCTGGAGTATAATGAGAAGGATAGTTGGTGATCATGCCTTTCCTAGCTCATGGCTCAGAGTTTGAAAGGACTTCAAAGGTCAATTAGACCAATGCCCCCCTATAACATGAGGAAACTGAGGCCCATGGAGGGGGAGCCATTTTTCTTTTTTTTTTCTTTTTTCTTCTATTTTATTTCATTTGGGGGTGGGGTGGAAGGCAGGGCAATTGGGCCCAAGTGACTTGCTCAAGGTCACACAGCTAGTAAGTGTGTCAATTGTCTGAGGCCAGATTTGAATTCAGTTCCTCCTGATCCAGGGCCAGTTGCTCTACTCAGTACGCCACCTAGCTGCCCCTGGGAAGTCATTTTTCTAAGTTCACAGAAGTAGTAAATAGCAGAGTCAGGATTCCAACCCAGATATTCTGACTCTAATTTGACTTCTCTTGCCACTATCTAAGGCTATTTTCATTTGATGCTTTCGAAGGGTGGTTTAGCCTGATGTTAACAGTGTAAAGTTGAGAATCATGTTTATGTATTGAGTTAAAGGAATCTAAAAGCCCATTCCTTTTATAAGCTATTTGTCAAATAGGGCCCAAAGAGGAGATCAAGGCACTAATAACAATTTACTGACTCTTGTGAAGGGCTTAAAATACGCACTTTATCGTATTCAAACCTGGTAATAAAACTGGAAGATATTGCAGGTATTATAATTCCCTTTAAAAAAAAGGAGATAAAGATTTAGGCAGGTTTAGTCACTTCCCCTCAGTCGCACTACTAGGAAGTTGTATAAGGCAGGTCCAGACCCCAGGTTCTTCCATAACAATAAGGAAGAGTAGAAAGGGTGCTGGATTTGGAGTCACTGGCCCTGCATGCAAATACTAGCTTTGATACTTACTACCCACCCTGGGGATCTTGGGCAAGTCTCCCTTAATTCTAGTAAATTCCTTTCATCTACTATCTCTCATTCATCCTATGTTTGTACATAGGTGCTTGCATACTATTTTACCTTATTAGGATATGAGCTTCTTTAGGGCAGGGACTGTTTTTGGCTTTTTTTTTTTTTGGTATTCCAAAAGCTTAGCACAGTGCCTAGTACACAGTAGGCAATTAATAAATGTTTACTAACAACTGTTTGGGGGTTCAGTTTCCTCACCTGTAAAATGGCAGAGGGGGTAGACTCGGTGATACACTAAGGTCCCTTTCTGTTTTAAAGCTATTGCAATATACAACACAAGGAATTAGAATAGAACGTCTCCCTAGTTTTTCCAGCACTCAGATTCCCCTCAAGGAGGCCAATCTATCAATCAAACAATCCATAACCAGTCAGAAAAGATAGATTAGGCCTTGTACTAAGCATTTAGATCATAAAGACACAAACAGAGCAGTCCCATTGGCACTGAAGGAGCTCACACTGGATTGGGAGAAAGGACATGTACAGAGATAGAAAGGCAGACAGACAAGATAGACAGACAGACAGATTAGATATAGAAAGATAGATAGATAGATAGATAGATAGATAGATAGATAGATAGACAGACAGACAGACAAGATAGGCAGGCAGACAGACAAATAGATAGATGGACAAGACAGACAGAGAGACAGATAGATAGACAAGATAGGCAGGCAGACAGACAGATTAGATATGGATAGACAGATAGATAGACAGACAAGACAGACAGACAGATAGACAAGACAGACAGATAGTAGATAGACAGACACAGACAGATATACAGAAAAGACAGACAGACAAGACAGACAGATAGACAGACAGACAAGGTAGACAGATAGACAGACAGATAGATAGCAGAAAGACAGACACAGACAGACAAACAGATAAACAGAAAAGATAGACAGACAGATAGACAGACAGATATAGACAGACAAGATAGATAGGCAGATGGATAAATACATACACACATACATCCATGCAAATATATATATAAAGTAAATACAAGATAGTTTGGGAGAGGAGGGACTAGCAGCCTGCCAATCATTTATTTCTTACTTATCAATGTACAAATAATAAATGGCATCAACCACTCATGTTAGGCATGCTAATCAAACATTTCAAATACAAATAATGCAACAAGCATCATAGAGTTTCCCAGTTTAGGAAGTGTTTTCACTCCATTGGCTCATCTTCTATTCACGATGACTGTGGGAGGGAGACAAGGCACATTATTTTCATTTCTACTTGAGAGACAAGGAAATAAACCCTGAAAGTGAAGTGACTTGGCTACTCTTGCTAGTAAATGGGAAACAGGGACTTGAAGTCAGACCACCTGAGTCCTAGGCTAGTTCTGATTTTACCAAGAAACCATATTCCTTAACAACTTCCAGCTTCAAATACAGTTTTTAAATCCCAAGATGTTGGTCCCCATTGTTCGGGTGAGAAGTAGATATGCAACAAACTGACGTTTTTAATGGCCAGTATTTATTCTGAATTCTGCATCCCTACCTACCCCACAAAACCCCTTTTAAATTGACAAAATGTATTAATTAAACCATTTTTAATGAAGCCCAATTTTATCATATTTACATATTTTCTTCTTTCATGTTTACTACAGTTTCTTTCACCAGGTGTTGTCTGTTCATTTTGAAAACATAACAAGGTATAAAAATATAACTGTTCATTAATGGCTCCCATACAGAACACACACTATCTTTGGACTTCAAAGGAGAAAGAAAGAGGATGAAGAAGGGAGGTGGAGTTGGGGAAGAGAAACCACCCCTTTAGCCATCTCTCATGTTTCCTGATAAATTTAATTTCCTTCTATGATAGAATGACAGGTGGCCCCAAAGCACTTCTTTCCCAGGCACAGTCCGGTCTACTCATTTCCCACCACCGGATACTTCCTGCTGGGAATTAACCTTTCCCAGTTCAACTGGGAATCCAAATGAAGTCTTGGCCTCTCCCCCCTCTCCTTTTTCTTTACAGCCTGTTAAGTAAACATGAAATCCTTTTTAGATTTTCTAAGAGTTTTTGACGAATAGACTATGAGACATAGAATAACGTATGGGAAAAATCTACAGAGAAAAAGTTACAGTTCAGAGTCTTACAAAGTGAACTATCCCTGGCTCTTGAGTGAAAGGCAAAGTTCATTGCCTGGCCTGATTTTTCCTCTATTCTGGTGTCTTCTATAGTCTGAAAGAAAAAGCTGACAAATACAACAGAAGAATGTTGGTGAGGGATGGGGGAGATCATAGATGACTCCATTCTAACAACCAGTCAAAATGAATGTGACATTATTAAAACAGAGTACATTCTACAGGACTCCAACGTCTAGGTGGTTGTGATGGTTCCTCTGGATTCCCAGATAAGAGAAACAAATAATTCCCAGAGGTCATGCCAGCAGAATGGACACTCTGATAGGTTCTGCTAAGTCCAGGAGGGCTTCAGGTATGGGATTAGTGAGAAAGTCCTCTGTCACCAGCCAGGGCACCACATCATCTCTTTCTTGAAATCTATACTACTGGCATATATCAATAAGGGATGAAAATACGTAATAACAAAGAAGTAACTCCATCATTCCACTGGCATTGATGGAGTCCTCATTGCTTGTTTTGGTTTCTACATTTCCAAACTTCTGTAGAGGATAAGAACAATGATTAGAAGGCATTTTTTTATTTGTTTTCCAATTTCCAATAAAGAGGCTGATGACATTGAAGTGACTTGGGAAAACAGGAAAATCTGGAAATGAGAGGATTGTGTCCACTTATAACCAGTATTGCTTGGATAGAATCCTGGTCAACTACCATGCCTTTTCAGATTGGACAGAATGAATACAAATGGATGAAACAAGAAGCAGAATGGTTAATTAAGCTTAAGAAAGGCCTGATTTTAAGGATGATTACACTTTGGTGGAGATAGAACAAGCTACTGATGGAAAGTTGGAGAATGACTGACCCTGAAAACTTTTTTCTTTATTTTTTTTAATAGAGAAAATCATCACTTGTCCTTTGGGAAATGAATTACAGCTCTATGGTTTTTTTTGGGTCTCTATCCTAAAGGAGAACAGCAAATCTGCAATAAAATCAAATATCTCTTGGAACGTTATTTGAAGTTATTCATGTTATCCTGCTCTGAAATTCTAAGCTCAACGTCTATTGGCATTAAACTGGTCATAATGACGATACTTCATCAGTATAACCCAGTTCTGCCCCATAAGATTCTGAATTCCTTAGGAGTGGGGACTAAGATTTTTTCCTCTTTCTTTGTATACTTAACATTTAGCATAGTGCCTGGCTCATATCAGGTGCTTAACAAATGCTGGCTGACTGACTGACAACTCATTGGTGTGAATGACACAAATAAGAAATATTGTTGATGACTAAAAATCTCTGAGATTTCTGTCTTGCCTTGCTATTTCATTATTATTAGTATTATTGGGTGATAACAGAACCTGCTTGAAATGCTCACTCATCATGGCTTACCAAAAGATAGGAAAAGATAGGTACCTTTGTACCTCTCTCTTTGACATAAGCAACTGAAGGGGAGGGACTTGCTATTGGTCTCTGTCTCTGTCTCTCTGTGTGACTCTGTGTGTCTGTCTGTCTCTCACTCTCTCTCTCCCTGTGTCTCTCTCTTTCACCTTCTCTACTAAAAGATGGCAGCCATTTTCAGAAACAAATAGCATGTGTTGTTGGTGTCATGAGAATGAACAGGCTTTTTTTTTTAATGAAATAAATAAAACAAACAAAACAAAGTTCCCTTTCCATTAGCCTATCTATTTTTAAGATCCCACCTTGTCAAATCAGACCTTCCTCTCCTAGTCTGGTCCATGAGGTTCTTCCTCTTTGTTCTTTGAACTCCTGCAGCTCTATTTTTCTTGACTGATCTAATGAGATCCTTATGTTGCTGCTGAATGGCTTCTTTGAAAACTAGCCACTTCTTCGGAGACGAGCAGATTCTTTGGGGTCTAGCATGATTTCCTCCCAAGAGGACCCAAAGGATTTAGCTTCCTTTGGAGTTTCTAAAACAATATTTTTTAATTGAGTTGAAGTCAAGTTAATTTCCCTCGAGGAACTTGAGGAGGGAGAAGCTGACATGTGGCTCACTCAGTGGATCCTAAGTTCATGAGGTAGAACCTGAAGGGATCTTAGAGGTCATCTGGTTCAGCTCCCTCTATTCAATTGAATCATAGATCTCCTGAAATTTTATTACTCCTGGGTAGAGTTTTCCACATTAGGTCAGAAAATAGTAATATACCCTAGACAAGAAAGGGAGCTTAAGAGATCCAGTGTACAGGGACTAGATCCAGTCTCTTGAATTTAGGCAGGTAAGTTGTTATTATTAGTATTATTAATATTCCCATTTTGCAAATGAGAAAACTGAGGCTCATGTATATTGAGATTTCCTCAAGGATGAGCTAGTAAGTGGTAGAGGGAAAACTAGAACCTTGGTTGCTCTTCATGGTGGAGTTGTCCTTTGTCTACCTTACACCACTCATCTCAGTCTGATCAAAGCATTGTCTTGCTTGATTTGCAATCAGAGGGAGTGGCTTTAAATCTTGGCAGTGCTACTTATGCAGCATGGTGTAGTGATTAGAACAGTGGACTTGGAGTCAAGAAGATCTGAGTTGTCTCCCTCCTCTTGACACTTATTTAGCTGAGTTACTCTTGCTCAGTCTCTTAACCTTAGCCTCAGCTTTCTCATCTATAAAATGGGAATAGAAATGTTTTTTACTTAACAAGGTTGTTGTGAGAATCACATAAGATAATGAATGTATTATATTTTGGAACCACAAAGTGCTAGATAAATGCTATTATAATCCTCCTCCTCATCATCATCATCATCATTACTTGTGTAACCTTGGGCAAATCACTTCCTTTCAATGGGTTTCAATTCCATCATGTAGAAAATGAGGTGATTAGGTGAGATGACCTCTAATACTCCTTTTGGTTCCAAATAAATCTGAATGTGTTGTGTGTTATGGGTGTGGCATCAATTTCTGTCTAAATCTCTCCTCACAGCCCCTGAGGTAGAACCAGGAAATTCACATTCTCATTGGGCAAGATATTCTGATTTTTTAAAATTATTGCAAGTCAGCCCTAAAATGACTGAGAAAATCTCCCTGTATTAGCAACTTCACTTAGATGTTTCTAGAGAGTCAGAATAAAGGATGTCTGAGCTGCAATGTAGCACAATGTGGAAAGTATCAGATATCAAAAGATCTAAATTCTAGCTGGTGTTCTGCTACTAATTAACAGTGGCCATTGGCCAGTCATGTGGCCATTTAGTCTCAGATTACTAGATCAATAGTGGGAAGGGACCATAGAGATGATACAGTTCACTTCCCCCACCCCCTCCATTGACACTAAAGCATTAGTTCAGTCTTTAGGAATGATTGTTTGATTGGTTACAAATCAACCCGACTGTAACATTATCCATTTCACACCTTTTTGTATTGTCTGACAATGTCGTGGGAGACTGTCCAATGCCTTATTGAAATTTAGGTGTTCTATGGCTAGAGCATTTGACTAATGTAATAATCTATTAAATCTGGCAAGGAAAGGAAGCAGGAAGGAAGGATGGCAAAAGAGAGAGAGGAAGAGAGGAAGAGGAAGTCAGAAAGGCAAAATAGAGAGGGGGACAGAAAGGGAGAGAGAGAGGGAAAGGGGGGAGAAAAAGAAAGAGGGAGCAGGAATAAAAAAGGAGTATACAGAGGAAGGCAGGAAGAAGGAAGGAAGGAAGGGAGTTGAATGTAGCGTGAATTGTTTTTAGAAACCAAGGTAGGCTTCTAGTTATAATCTTCATCTCTTTAATAATATATTCCAGAATTTTGACAAACATTGATGTCAAAGGAGGTAGCATAATATAATAGATAGGATGCTGTGACTGGGGTCAAAAAAACATATGGGTTCATATCCTCCCTCTGACACTATCATCTCTGTGACCCACAGTAAGACATTTGATGTATTTGTGTTTCAAGAACAAAGGACTCATCTGCTAAGCCACAGAGAGGTTGGTAGATAGAACTCTCATTCCTGGAGGTCCCCATGTTACTGAAATTATAGAATCTTCACATATTTTCAAATGATACCTATCTCATAAGTGTGTGTTTTTCACAATCTATCTTTTCAAGAACAGAAATATTTGTTTTGAGTCTATCACTACCTTTCTCATTCACCCTCATTCACCAGACATCATAGATTATGGTTCAACAATTTGCCATCCACAAGGTCTTTCAGCATTCTAGGGAATTACCAGTCATCTGTGAGTACTTGAATGATCTGTACAAGTTGGAATAGATCATGTCTAAAGCCCTAATTCAGCATACAAATCTGTCATCCTATGATATGGGAATTTTAAAAGTTACTGTCAGATATTTAATGATTTTATTTGAGGCCCAGGGGCTAAACTATGACCAAAACCATTGGCCAAGGTTGAAACCATTGAGGAAGACTTGTAGGGTTTTAGGTCCCAACCTATTTTTGGAAACCTGTAGGAACAGGACCAGGAAATGCTTCCTGCATTGTAATGGGATGCAGTATCTGTCAACTGTGGTTTTACAAGCAAATTGTTAGCTTCAATCCATCCCCATTTTAATTAAACCAGCTCTCCATTTCCATTAGCACATGTTGATACAAAATGAAAAATCCAAATAGTAGAAATACAGGTTTCTACATTTGGGTTTATAATGTGCCTGGTAAAGAAGTCAATGTCCTGAGACAACTTAAACAGCCCCATCTAACATCTATCAGCTTCCTCCACAGGAAAACATCAGGCTTTCTGAAAAATCTGGGTTGGCCCTTCCAAGGAAAAGATGGCAAACTGCTAAGATTCAGGAAGCATGAGGATTGTTTTCAAAAAGTTAAGGCATCATTTCCATGCCAGGAAAATATTTTGCTGACTGTGGCTTCAGAAGGAGAAGTTTTTATGGCTGATGTGAACTAAATGTTAATGCATGTGGCCATGTATACTCTGAATTTGCACACAAAATCTCAAGACATTCTAAATTGAAAAAAAATGGTAGGAGAGATTAATCAATAACAGGCACAGGACAGCTTTCTTTCCTAGAATCAAGCAGTCTCAGAGGTAGAAGAGATTTCAGAGGCCCATCTAATTCAACTTTCATCTGATTAAGAATCCCCTCTACAGCAAATCCAACAAGTGGTCATTCAGCCTTAAGCTGAAGAGATTAACGAATTTTCCCATAGCCTAATCCAATTTTCAATAATTCTAATTATTAGGAAGTAGGATGCTTAATAGTTGGTTGTTGAATGAATAAATGAATGAATGAAGTTATCTTATAATGCACACTTTCATAGTGCCATAAAACTGTTGTCTGATTAGATAATCAGAGAATCTGGGTTATTTTCCAATCCACAGAAAGGTTACCATTGGCTCTATTCCCATGTAACAACACTTCCACATTTTCATTCCTAGATTGGTGTTTTTCAGGCTGAGGGCAAATAATAGCTTCTGTACTCTCCTTAGGAATTCACTCCTTTCCCAAATTTAAAGCTTTAGTCTTTCAGGCACATTTACTCTGTTTTCTACTTGAACACAGTTCTCACTCAGGCTACCCAGAAGAAATTAACTGCTTGAAGGAAGACCTTGATTTGTTTTTGTTCTATCCCCAGTATGTAGAGCACCATCCAAGATGTGATAAACCTTTAATAAATGTTTGTAATATAAGATTGGGCATACCTCTTTTGTTTTCATATTCTATGGTATTGGGGCCACATCTCAAAGAACAGCAGGCAATGTGGGAGCATTGTGTTACAATACTATAGAATATTTGAGAACCTTTAAAAGATGTATCAGTGTCTGAGCAATATGATGCCTTCAGAACAGGCAGAAAGGAGCACAGAGAGGTTGTAAAGTCTGTCCCATGCCACATAGTAATTCAATGATGGAAGGGGAAATCCAAACTAGGTCTTTCAACCTCTATTCTAGGGCTCTCTCTACTAGATCATGCCGTCATTCTGCTCTGGCTGTTCAGGCCCTAGCTGATAATTTATGGCATAAATTGTCATAGGATACATTGAAAAATGTAGACGTCTCAAGCAGAGAGCTGAGATTTGGAGAGAAACTCAATCTAAAGCCAAAATTAATCGAAATGTCTCTGGCTCTGACATTGCTAGAAGAAGCATTACTGGGACTTTCAATTTATTCGACCAAGGAAGTGCCGAGTAATATGTTTTAATGCACTTTCTGTAGGTCTGCAATGCAAGTTTGATTTGTTCTTCCAAGAAGCAATTTACTTTTAAATTCCAAAGCTGTAGGCATCATTAAAGAATGTTTTGGACTACTTAATCATGGCAACCCGGATTAAACAGGGAAACCGGCAGTCATAGTACATTTAAAATTAGGCATTTGCTGGTTTGACGGGGGGAGATATAAAACTTTAGAATGCTTACTTTCAGCAGATAGGGGCAATCACATTCTCAAGCTCAGAAAGTGGCACATGGCACCAAGGGTCTTGAGGAATGAAGCATGCCAGGCTAAAGGTGAATGGCATGACTGACTACATTCAAGAGTGTCTCACAGCTAGCTAGCTCATGGGGAATCTCCAAAGTGTTGGGTTTAGAGGATTTCAGTACTATTTGAGAGCAAAATCAGACTTTCGTGTTCCGAAAAAGTTGCCACTCAAGCACTGAATACAAATTGGGCAAAAGAGCCTTCATTGGGGGGAGAGGGGGATCGAAACTATTTTTTGTAATCTGTCCTATTTTGTCACCTGTTCTATAAGTACTCCTACCCAGACTCCTTTGGTCACTTTTTTTCTTGAGGGGGGTAAGGTAGGTCAATCAGGTTAAGTGACTTGCCCAAGGTCACACAGCTATTAAGTGTGTCAAGTGTCTGAGGCCAGATTTGAACTCAGGTCCTCTTGACTCCAGGGCTGGAGCTCTACTCACTGTGCTACCTAGCTGCCCCTCCTTTGGTCACTTCTTGTCAGATATCCCGACATCTATAATGATTCCATTTCCATAAGAATCCAAAGGGCATGACCAAGGGAGACTGGAGAGAGTAACCAAATACTTCCAGCAACAGCTACCATCAGAGGTCAAAATGAGAATCAGATGCTCCCTTCCCTCATCTCTACCTTGAAGAATGGCTGTGTTCCTTGAAATCTCAATGTTGGTGCCATCTTCTTCAGTTGTTGATAACAGTTGAAGATTAGTAGGAGACTGGCTTGAAAGAATTGACTATTAAATTTTTAATGAGAGCACTTACACCTTAGAAACCATCAAAAGGTATAAATCAGGGCTTGATGCCCTATTGTATTCATTGTCTAGACTTCAGAAAGTGATGTAGAAAATGTTCATAATGAATATTAAACTTAAAAGTGTGTCTTGCATTAATTTTGTTTACATTTAACAGAATAGCCTTGAATAGAGTTCACATGCATGCATGTGTCTCTATTTCATCAAATCTGGCTCTAAATTATCATCTTTTAAAGATAGTAAAAAGACAGTCAAATCTTGGTTAATACTTGCATCCAGGGGTTTTTAATAGTTTTATTTGTATTAAAAAAGATAATTAAGTGAAAAATCTGCTAACCAATATTTTTCAGTTTTCATAGCCAACTCTTCTAACCACAAAGCTAACAGAAAAACACAACCAGAGTATTTATGTGTTGTCTATCACATAGCCAGAACTGTGGAAATAGTACCTGGAATGAAAATAAACACATTCATAGGACCTGATCTTAAAACCCAAGTGAATAAAAGTGATGGTACATGTCACGAGTTGAACAAGTACATGAACAGACATTTATCAAACTCTTGCTTGGGCAGCCTTTGGATTGGACTCCTGGTGCCAGTCTCTCCTCTGCTATCAGAATCATCCTCCTAAAGCAAAAGCCAATTTGAGTGGCTTCATAGCACCATAGCATCCCAACTCCTCTGCTTGGCCTTTCAAAATTGGACTCCACCCTACTTTTTCATGTTTAGTGCATATAATTTCCTGCTCTACATCCTACAGTCTAGAAAAAGGGCCCATTTGCTTTTCTGTGACCTTGTTAACGAATCACCCAAGTCTACTTTCACTCACATATAAGTTGTATCCCATACCTGGACTTGCATTTTCTCTTGATCTCTGTCTTAGAATGCTTCAGTTCCTTCCAAGTCTAGATCAGGAGTTACTTTTGCTATGGATGCAACATCCGTAATTGTCACTGCTCTCCCTTTCCTCAAAGGGAGATTTATCTATTTACATTCTATAGCCCTGCAGTAGAAAGTAGCTCCTTGAGGGAAGCTGGTTCTCCTGTGTTTTCTTTTTACATCTTCAGTACCTAGCACAATGCTTTGCATGCAGTTGGCACTTAAAAGATACTTATTGGATTGAGATGGCTAAATTTCTAACAGACCACCTTATCCCCTTTCCCTGAACACAAGGCAAGAATTACATTTCTACAGAATAATCACAAACAACGTATATGTCACTTTAAGTGATACCCCACACATTTTAACATGCCATGGAGCAGCTCAATATACAAAGTGCAGGAGAGTTGAAGGATAAATGGAATCAACATGTGTAAACATAACACTTGCAAAACTTTCATTTTTGATAGTAATCAGCAATAGACTGCAACAGCCCTGAGGAAACCACCAAGTTGTGGTTGCAATGATGTCCTTGACTTGACTATGACAGACAGCACAGTATTGTTTGCCTCCAGTGAATGGACTTTAATACAGTTTAGGGAGGTGGTATCTCCTAATGTTGAGCAAGTGTAATCTATCATTCTTTTTTTAATTGGAAAAATTAATATGTTGCTTGATTAAAATTCTGGAAAAACAACTGGGACAAGTCATCAAATTTCTATTACAGGAGCAGACTAAATTTCTGCTTACCAGGCATTTCACTCAGTAATTTTATCATCTCCCTCACCTATAAATTTAATAAGAGGAGGCCAGACATCAATGGGATGGCCAAGGAAATGGGCTGGGTGATGGAGGCTGTATCTTGCTGGGTTAGTTCATTAGACAGGACTGGATCTTTGGATTTCAGCCTCAACAATCAGTGTCTCAAAGTCACCTGACAATGAAAGTGCCATTTTTCTCCTGGGGTCAGTGGAGAATTTACACATCTGTTCCCTTTCAATCTAACCAATAGCCATCTTCCATTTCATCTCATTCAAAAGTGCATGATGAGTTGGCAAACATGGCAAAACATAACAATAATCAGGGCTGGAGGGGCTTTGAGAAGACAAGTATACTAATACATTGTTATTGGAAATATATATTATCAATATAGTCTGGAAAATAATTTTGAACCATGAAAACACCAACAACAAAACCTGTTAAACCATTCATATCCACAACCCGGTAAGCCTACCATAGAACATGTAACTCCAAGGAGGGCAAAGGCAGAAAGAATGGTCTCATATATATCAAAATATTCACAGCAATAACTTTTTCCTTCTAACATATCTTTTCAGTACTAATTTTTATATCAATAGTAATTTTAATAGACAAATAAATAATGTTTTTATTATGTACTTACCCCATGCCAGGAACTGTACTAAGTTCCAGGAACATAAATGCAAGCAAAAATAAAGGCAGTTCTGACCTTTAATGAGCTTACATTTTAATGGGGTAAGAAAACACATAAATGGATTGGGGAGGGGAGAAGAGAGACTTATGCAGGGATAAGGTAGAAAAATTTACAAAGTCAAGGGCAGATCCGGGAGAGAAGTGGCAGCTACCCAGGTAATTTGCTAAGATGGAACTTCCGGACAGTTACTCCATCAATGACAGGAGGGTGCCAGCTGCCGAAGTGGAGGCATCTCCACGAAGATAAGGCAGCTGGGGCAAGGAGGAAAGTGTGCAGTTGAATTATTAGTTTCTTTTAAAAAATATATTTTAACAATTCTATTTAAAGTTTTGAGTTCCAAATTCTATCCCTCTTTCCTCCCCTCTCTCTGAGATGGCAAGCAATCAGGTATAGGTTTTACATGTGCAATTATATTTAACATTTCCATTATTAGTCATTTTGCACAAGAAAACTTGAATAAAAGACAAAAATGAAAAAAAAAGAAAATGAAAGATAGTATGCTTCAGCCTGTGTTCAAATAATATCAGTTCTTTCCCTGGAGTCAGATAGTTTGATTCATCATTGGTCCTTTGGTATTGCCTTGATCATTGTATTACAGAGAATAGCTAAGTCATTCTGTTACTGTGTACAACATTCTCCTGGTTTTGCTCACTTTACTATGTATCAGTGCATGTAAATCTTTCCAGGTTTTTCCAAAATCATTCTGCTTGTCATTTGTTACAGCACAATAACATCCCATCATAATCATATACCACAGTTTATTTAGCCATTCCCCAATTGATGGGCATCCCTTTGATTTCCAATTCTCAGCTATCACATAAAGAGCTGCTATAGATATATTTGAATGAACAGGTCCTTTTCCCTTTTTTTGGATATCTTTGGGATATAGATCTAGCTGTGGAAATACTGGATCCAAAGGTTATGCAGTTTTATTGCCCTTTGGGCATAGTTCCAAATTGCTTTTTAGAAGGGTTGGATCAGCTCACAACTATATCCACAGTGCTTTAGTGTCCCAGTTTTCCCACATCCGCTGCAACATCCAATATTTTCCTTCTTTGTCATATTAGCCAATATGATAGATGTAAGATGGTACCTCAGAGTTATTTTAATTTGCATTTCTCTGATCAATAGTGATTTAGAGCATTTTTTTTCATATGACTATGGATAACTTTGATTTCTTAGTCTGAAAGCTGTCTGTTATATCCTTTGACCATTTGTCAATTGGAGATAGGCTTGTATTCTCATAAATTTGACTCCTCTAGACTCCTCTATTTCAGAAATGATGCCTTTATCAGATAAACATATTGCAAATTTTTTACCAGTTTTCTGCTTTCCTTATACTTTTGGTTGCATTGATTTTGTTTGTGCAAAAGTTTTTTAATGTTATATAATCAACATTATCTATTTTAGATTTTTTTTAATGTTTTCTGTATCATTTTTGGTCCTAAATCCTTCCCTTATCCATAAATCTGACAGATAAACTTTCACACTCTTTAATTTTCTAATGGTATCACCCTTTATTTGTAAATCATGTACCCATTTTGACCTTATTTTGGTATACAGGGTGCGATGTTGGTCTATACCTAGTTTCTGCCATACTGTTTTCCAGTTTCACCAGTAGTTTTTGTCAAAGGATGAATTTTTGTTCCAAAATCATGGATCTTTGAGTTTATCATATACTAGATTACTATGGTCATTCACTATAATCTAGTTTTTACCTAATCTATTCTACTAATCCACCAATCTATTTCTTAACCAGTATCAGATTCTTTTGATAATAACCACTTTATAATGCAGATTGAGATCTGGTATGGCTGGACCACCTTCTTTTGCATTTTTTTTCCCATTGATTCCCTTGATATCCTTGAGCTTTTGTTCTTCCTGATGAATTTAGTTATGATTTTTTCCTAGCTCTATGAAATAATTTTTGATAGTTTGACTTGTATAGCACTGAATAAATAGATTAATTTAGGCAGAACTGTTACTTTTATTATATTGGGCAGCCTATCTATGAGCAATTTCCCCGATTGTTTGGATCTGACATTATTCGTGTGAAAAGTGTTCTGTAGGTGTGTTCATATAGTTCCTGGGTTTGTCTTCACAGGCAGATTCCCAGGTATTTTTTATTGTCTACAGTTATTTTAAATGGAATTTCACTTTCTATTTCTTGTTGCTGGACTTTGTTAGTAATATAAAGAAACATTGATGATTTATGTGGGTTTATTTTGTATCCTGAAACTTTGCTAAAGTTGTTAATAATTTCAAGTAGTTTTTTTTTAGTCAATCTTCTAGGATTTTCTAAATATAACACATCATCTGCAAAGAGTGATAGTTTTGTTTTCTCATTGCCTGTTCTAATTCCTTTAATTTCTTTTTCCTCTCTTATTGCTATAGCTAACATTTCTCATATGATATTAAATAATAGAGTTGATAGTGGGCATCCTTGCTTTACCCCTGTCTGTATTGGGAAGGTCACAGATAATGTTTGTTGATGGTTTTAGATAAATATTACTTGTCATTTTAATGTAAGCTCCATTTATTCCTATGTTCTCTAGTGGTTTTATGTATGTATGTATGTATGTATTTGTTTGTTTGTTTGTTTGTTTATTGGTGAGGCAATTGGGATTAAGTGAATTGCCCAGGGTCACAAAGCTAGTAAGTGTTGAGCCTCTGATGAAGGATTTGACCTCAGGTCCCTCTGATTCTAGAGTCAGTGCTCTATTCACTGCACCACCTAGCTATCCCCACTCTCTAATGCTTTTAATGGGAATGGGTGCTGTACTTTTTCAAAGGCTTTTTCTGCATCTATTGACATAATCATATGATCTTTGTTAGTTTTGGATATGGTCAATTGTACTGATAGTTTTTCTAATATTAAAATTGCAATTCTCTTACAAATCCTATCTAGTCACAGTGTATGATCCTTGTGATATATTGCTTTAATTTCTTTGCTAGTGTTTTATTTTAAAATTTTGTATCAATATTCATTAGGGAAATTGATTTATAATTTTCTTTCTCTGTTTTTCCTCTCCCTGGTTTGGGTATCAGCACCGTATTTGTTCTGTAAAAGGAATTTGGTAGGATTTCTTCTCCTATTTTCCCCAATAGTTTATATAGTATTGAGATTAATTCTTCTTTGAATGTTTGGTAGAATTCACTTGTGAATCCATCTGGCCCTGAGGATTTTTGCTTAGGAAGTTTATTGATGGCTTATTTGATTTCCTTTGTAAGTTTGGGTTATTTAAGTATTTTATTTCTTCTGTTAATCTGGGTAATTTATATTTTTTGTAGATATTCAACCCTGTCATTTAGGTTGTTAAACTTACTGGCATGTAATTAGGCAAAATATTGACTAACATTTGTCTTACTTTTCTCTTTTTAGGTAGCAAGTTCACCCCTTTCATTCTCGAAACTAGTAAATTGGTTTTCTTCTTTCTTTTTCTTAAAAATCAAATTTAAAAATGGTTTATCAATTTTATTGCTTTTTTCATAAAAGCACCTACTTTTGTTTATCACTTCAAGAGTTTTCTTATTTTCAATTTTGTTAATCTCTCTGGTTTTCAGGACTTCCAATTTGGTGTTTAATTGGGGATTTTTTAATTTGTTCTTTTTCTAGTTTTTTTTTAATTGCAAGTCCAATTCATTAATCTGGTTTTTCTCTATTTTACTGATATAAGCAATTAGAGATTTAAATTTTCCTCTGAGTATCTTTTTGGCTACATCCCATAAATTTGGGTATATGGTCTCATTGTTGTCATTTTCTTTAATGAAATTATTGATTGTTTCTATAATTTGTTCTTTAACCCAGTTGTTTTTCAGGATTACATTAGTTAATTTCCAATTAGCTTTAGTCTCTCTCCTGTTCATTATTGAATTTAATTTTTATTGCATTATGAACTGAAAAGGATTCACTTACTGTTTCTGCTTTCCTAAATTTAGTTGTGAGGTTATTATGCCCTAATATATGGTCAGTTTTTGTAGATGCCATGTATTTCTGATAAAAAAGGTATATTCCTTTCTATTCTCATTCATTTTGTCTCCAGAGATCTATCATGTCTAACATTTCCAGAATTTTATTCAGCTCCTTACCTTCCTTCTTGTTTATTTTTTGGTTAGATTTACCTAGTTTTAAGAAGGGAAACTTGGGATGCCCCACTAGTGTAGTTTTATTATCTATTTCCTCTTGTAACTCATTCAACTTCTTCAAAAATTTAGATGCTATAACATCTGGTGCATATGTTTAGTACTGATATGACTTCATTGACTATGGTACCTTTCAGCAAGATATAGTTTCCTTCTTTATCTCTTTTAATTAGATCTATTTTTGCTTTTGTTTTGTCTGAGATCATGTATGTTAACCCCGTCTACTTTGCTACAGTTGAAACATAATAGATTCTACTCTAGCTCTTTACCTTTACCCTCTGTGTATCTCTCTGCTTCAAAGGTGTTTCATGTAAACGACATATTACAAGATTCTGGTTTTTAATCAATTCTGCTATCCATTTCTGTTTTATGGGTGAATTCATTACATTCACATTTATAGTTATGACAGCTGTGTATTTCCTTCCATGCTATTTTTCACTTGTTTATCCTCCTCTCTCTCACCCCCTACTATTTCTCTCCTTACAAATGTTTTACTTCTGATCTCTATGTTCCCCAATATTCCTTCCCTTTTATCAGTACCCTCTCCCTCTTCTATTATCCTCATCCTTCTTTACTTCCTTATAGGGTAAGATAGATTTCTATATCCAACAGAATGTGTATGTTATTCCCTCTTTGAACAAATTTTGATGAGAGTAAGGTTTAAGATTTGCCTGCTACCTCTTCCCCATATTCCCCTCTGTCATAATAACTTTTTCATGTTTCTTTTATGTGGAATCATGTACTACATTCAATCTCCCCCTTCCTTCTTCAAGTACAATTTTCTTCTTTACTTCGTTATGTTGTCGTTTGAGGCATCATTCTATCAAAGTCACCTTATATCATACCCTCTGTCTACACACATTTCTTCTAATTGCTCTTATAGTAATAAAGTTGTTGAGAGTTGCAAGTATTATCTTGTCATACAGAAATATAGTTTAACTTTATTGAATCCCATATGTTTTCTCTTGTCTCTTTTTTTAAATTTTTTTAACCTTTTTTATGTTTCCCCTGAGTCTTGTATTTGGAGGTTAAATTTTTAATTCAGCTCTGGTCTTTTAAATAGAAATGCTTTCAAGTCCTCTATTTTGTTAAATATCCATTTTTCTCCCTGAAAGATTATGTTCATTTTTGCTAGGTAGGTGATTCTTGGTTGTAATCCTAACTCCTTTGCCTTCCATTATATTATATTCTAAGCTCTGTAATTCTTTAATGTAGAAGCTGCCGAATCCTGTGTAATTCTGACTGCAGCTAGCTCCACAATATCTGAATTATTTCTTTTTGGCTGCTTGCAATATGTTTTCTTTAATCTGTGAGCTCTGTAATTTGCCTGTGATGTTCCTGGGATTTTTCACTTTGGGATCTCTTTCAGGTGGTGATGAGTGGATTCTTTCAATTTCTATTTTGTCTTCTGGCTCTAATAATAAGGGCAGTTTTCTTTGATAATTTCTTGATAGATATGGAGGCTTCTTTTTTTGTGATGGATTTCAGGCAGTCCAATAATTCTTATATTATCTCTCCTGGATCTATTTTTGAGGTCAGTTGTTTTTCCAATGAGAAATTCAACATTTTCTTCCACTTTTTTTTTTTTACTTTTTTGATTTTGTTTTATTGTATCTTCATGTCTCATGGAGTCATTATTTTGTACTTGCTCAATCATAATTCTTAAGGAATTATTTTCTTCAGTCAACTTTTTTACTTCCTTTCCCATTTGGCCAATTTGATTTTTTAGGGAGTTATTTTCCTAGGTAAAATTTTGTATATATTTTCCCATGCTACCGACTCTTTTTTTTTCCATGATTCTCTTTCACTACTATCATTTCTTTTCCTTATTTTTCTTCTATTTCTCTCATTTACTTCTTAAAATCTTTATTAAGCTATACCAGAAATTCTTTTGGGGCCTGAGACCAAATTATATTTTTCTTTCAGGCATCAAATGTAGCCATTTTTACACTGTTGTCCTTTTCGAAGTTTACTCCTTGATCCTCCCTATCACCACAGTAATGCTCTATAGTCAAGTTATTTTTATTTTGCTCATTTTTTCTGCTTTTTTTCCCTTTGTGACTTGGTGTTTTTATGTCAGAGTTGGGCTCTGGTCCCAAGCCTTTTGTGCTGGGGCTCTAGACATTACTTCTGGCTTTCATTGGGCTTCAGGGCTTAGCTGCTGCTTTCTCTGGAGGATAGGCTTCCCTTTTGGCTTGTAGTGGGGAGCAAGACCTCCCAGTTGGCCTCCCCTGGGTATGGGGTTTAGCTGCTGGCCTGCTCTAGGGGTGAAGCCTTGCTGCTGGGTTGCTATGGTAACATAGACTCTCTATTAGCAGACCCTGGAGGAGAGACCTTGTTGCTGGTCTGCCCAATGGTTGGGGCCCTGCTGCTGGATTGCTATGAAAACAGGGACTTTCTGCTAATAGGCCCCAGGAGCCCCTGGTTCTTGCTGTTCTCTAGCCCCAGGGTGGGGCTTCACTACTAGTCAGCAATGGGGTCAAGGCCTCTCCTGTGACTTTTTCTGGAGATGGGGTCACCGGCATGGGGCCTTGTTGGCTGCATAGATTGCTTACTTGCCTAGGGGGCTACTAGTTTGCAAGAGGGCAGAGCCTCTATAATGGATTGCCCCAGGCTTGGAGCCTCGCTGAACACCCCCTGCAGTGAGGCTAGAAGCTGCTGCTCTTAGACCTCATTCTACTCCCACCCCAGGAACACAAACCTTTTCTGCCAGGCTAGCAAGCTGCTTCCCTGTTCCTAGATCCATTCTAATGTGGTTTTCTAGTTGTTCGGAGGAGAATTTGTGAAGGCATCAGAAGGTTCCTTCCTTATTCCACCATCTTGGCACCGAAAGTTACTTCCCAATCATTGCCTTCTCAATCTCAATAGAACTTCCTTTGTATCAAAAAAGTATAGTCAAGTTGATAAACAATCACAATGAACATGCTTGAAAATGTATTCCTCATTTTGTTATTTAATTCCAGCATTTCTCTTTGGAAAAGCATTAAGAATACTTCCTCTTGAGTCCTCTCAAGTCATTAGCAGTAATCATATCAATCATAATTCTGAAGCCTTTCAATGCTATTCTCTTTCTGCTGATTTGGTCAACGTGTAAAGTATTTCCTTTTCTTCACAGCTGCACTTTTGGGGGGATGGTGAAGAAAATTGGAAGCAAAGATTGAGTAATGATTGGATAAAGTATGGTGCATGGATATATTGGATATTACTGTACCAGAAGGAATAGCCAATATGAGAAATTTAGAGAAAGACTTGTATGAACTGATGCAGATACTGAAAGTTGAACCGGTTGAATTAGGTACATACTGACTATAATGATGTCAAAAGAAAAAATGGCAATTGAACCCAGATTAAATGTGATCACTAATACTGGTTCCAGGAGACAGATAATAAAATATACCTTCACCTTCCGAGGAAAGATATCGAAACTATGTCTGCTGTGCCAGTTGGGTTTGCCTAACTGTTCGTTTGGTTATTTGGGAGAGTTCTATGGGGGAAAGAGTTGGGTTGTATATAAGAGGATAACTGTAGTTTACAATACAATAAACCATCACTAAGTTTTTTTTTTAAAGTACATAGCAAAGAATAGGTTGATTAGTACACTGCTTTGAGTGGCCTAGAAAATGGTGTCAAACATAGATTTATGTACAAGATTAATGTGCAAATAAATGCATTCTAATTGCAGGTTTTGTCTCCAGGGAAAATAGTTGGTTTTCAAAAGCAAGAACCACTGCCTACCCACAAGAGGAAAATACTACCTTTATCTTCTTTCCTCTGAGAAAACATTGTTATACTTAACACTCTCTTGCTCAAAGAATACAGCTTTCCTTATATGTTTTTGTTAGTGGTGAGAATAAGATGGTACCCTGATTTTATTAATTTGGTAATCATTATCAGTGCCCTCCAAAAAACAATGTTGATGACAGTTTGATTAGTGCACCCCAGTGGAATGTGCCTCAGAAAACTGTAAATAAGTCAGGATTGTGGTATCAGGTAAGTGTTAGTTAATCCTTTACAATCACCGTACTCATCACTACTATTTCTATAGTATCTTACAGTTTCAAAAGCCTTTTCCTCACGAATAATATTTACGGAGTGCATGCTATGTGTAAAGAAGGAACCTAAGAGCTAGTATCAGAATATGCTCCTATACCTTTTAAAATTGCTACAATCCCATAATTCAATCAGGAAACATTTAAGTTTCTACTACATGCCAGGAACTATACTGGGCTTTGGGGCTACAAAGACAAAACTAAAGTAATGTTTGCCCTCAAGGAACTTCCAGTACATTAGGAGCAGCATTGAATGCCAAGGAATCATTATGGGAGGACAGCATGCTATGGGGTAAGAACACTATATTTAGATTCAGAAAACCCAACTTGGAGTAGAAAGTAGTAGAAAGGATGCTAGACTTGGAGTCACTGAAGAGCTGGATTCAAATACCACCTCTGTCACTTTTTAGCATTATGACCATGGCAAAGTCACTGACAATCACAGGACCTCAATTTTTTTTTTTAAATGAGACCACAGCAGCTAGGTGGTGCAGGGGATATAGCACTGGGGCTAGGAATCAGGGAGACTCATCATCATGAATTCAAATCCAAACTCAGACTCTTATTAGCTGTGTGACCCTGGGCAAGTCACTTAATCCTACTTGCCTCAATTTCCTCATCTGTAAAATGAACTGGAGAAGGAAATGACAAAATAATCTGGAATCTTTGCCAAGAAAAGCTCAAATGGCATCATGAAGAGTCAGACACAACAGAAATGACTAAATAACAGTGACAGTAACAAAAATAAGGCCAGTTGGTACCAGTAGTACAGTCTCTTGGGGGTGAGGGGTGGGGTTGTGAGATCAAATGAGAATAGCCTGTAAAGCTACGTTTATAAAATACTCTTTATAAACATCATGGAAGGGTGGTGATCAGTATAACTGGAGGTAATACCCACATCAGTGTAATCACGGAGGCAGCAAAGAATCGAAGGAGAAATGTAATTTCTGGTTATTACACTTGTGTGACCTTATGCAACTTAATTAACCCCTCTGATTCTCAGTTAATTCAAGAGCAAGAAGAGATAATAGCACAGACTCTACCTACTACTCAGGGAGGTTGTGAGGGAAACACTTTTTAGAGCAGTATATAAATGTGAGCTATTATTGGAGAGGCAATGTGATCTACGTCCCAGAATAGCACTCGCTGACTTTGGACCTGAAGACCCTGGGCGTTTGCTTCTTATTATGTGTATGATTGTGAGCAGAGGGGTAAGAGGGGCCACAGAAAAAGCAGTAGAGCAGGGTTTCACTCCAGTCCTATCAACTTCACGTTTATCACCAATCTTTACCCCAACTGCCTTGGGAGAGTAAGAAGTATAATCCCCATTTTACAGCTGTGGAAACAGAGGCTTAGAGAAATTTTATGATTTATCCAAGCTCATCCAGATAGCAAGTGGTGAAACCAGAAGTTGAAGATAGGCCCTCAGAACTCCAATCTGGTGTCCTTGTCACTATGTAAGGCTGCTTTCTATATGTCCACTATTTTTACTTCAATTTAATAACTATCAATTAAGTACATACTACGTGCAAAGAGTCATGTGCTAAGTGTACAGGATATAAAGAAAAAAACCGAACAAATGAACAAATACTCTCTGCCTTCAGTGAACTTATGTTCTACCATGGGAAACAACATGTTCATTGACAAATAAATTCAATATAATTTCTGAGGGGAAATCACAGATACCTGGAGAGAACAGGGCCTGGCTTCTGAGCTCAGCACCTCCCTATGGGCATACCTGTGTTTATTTTCTAATTAACAATGCAAAAGTCCCAAAGAAGAACCCCTGAAATCCCATCAAAGACCATCAGATTTGCTCCATCTCAAAGACCAAACTAACATTTAAGAAATGAATGACATAACACAGAGAAGAACCAATGAGTGTCATACAGTTTCCATTTTGCTTCCCATGTACGAAGCTTGTGATGTGCCATTTGGGACTTAAAATACTGTGCTGCATTCCAACTGTTCTGACCACATTCTGGGTTTGGAAACAACAAAATTGTGAATAAGATGCATGTTACTTGGAAATGAAAAGGATACAAAAGTGTCCAAATTTATGAGGACATTGTTTTGCTTTTAGTCATTTCCACTGTGCCACCAGAGACCTTGACTTCATGTGTCCATGGCCTGGTGCGAGTGCCTGTTCTGTCCTTAATTCTACCAATCCATTTCTTGGTTATTTAATAAGAGTGAATTTTAACAACTGACATTTATACAGTGCTTTCAGGTTTGTAAGGCATTTTTAAAATACTATCTTACTTGACCTTCACATCAGCTCTGGGAAGTAGCTGCTATTATTATCCCATTTTTACAGCTGAGGAAATTGAGGTAAAATAAAGGTTAAGAGAACTGCTCCAGGTCACAGGTAACTATTTGAAGCTGGATTTGAATTCTGATCTTTCCGACTTGTTGCTCAGTGCCCTCTCCACCGTACTGCCAGCTGCCTAGATGTTAAGAGAATTTGCTGTCAAATTTCATCGATATAGATATAGAGCTTTAAGGGACTTCTCTCATTTTACAGATAAGGAAACTGAGGCCCAGAGAGGTAAAGTGACTTTCCCAAGACAAATCTGGGATTTGAACTAAGGTCTTATGACTCCAAGTTCGCTGTTCTTTCCATTGTTTCAAACAAAGCATGATATACAATTATGGAAGACCCTTCTCTTTCTGACTTTCAAAAACTTCTTTCACTGACCCATATATAGTCTCCTCCACAGTTATTGGAAATTTGGGGCACCTTGTAAGCCCCATAATGAACCAATCATTTCCTCATTCTTCTAGTTGGCACACTTGGCACATATTAATTCATTCATTTCCTACTAAAACTCCCTGTTTTCGATTTAGAAAACCTGGGTCATGGCCTCTCATCAGTGTCAGGGTCCAGATGTAAACATAGGGAAGAATGAGAGAAGAAACCAAGTCTGCTGTGACAGTTGGATAATAATATGAGCATCAATCACATGGGCCAGGGTTACTCTCATTGCCTTTCTTGAACCTCTACTCAGCATGCTGCTCTCATGTGGGGTCCTTAGTGGACTCAGCGTCTCTTCTTGTCCAAAGACAATATCTTCGTTGAACTTCACATCAAGTTCCACTTTTCTGGGTTAATTCTCCATTCATTGTCAGCTCCCTACTTTCAGTGAATGGGCTTGGCACTCCACATGGCCACAGAAGACTTAGTCCTTCCCCCCGCCCCCTGGGGTAGGAGGATTCGTTTTCAAGAATCCTCTTCATTACAGGCTTAGAACAGCAAGACAGCTTCACACAACAAGGAATTAACAACAGACAAGGCCACCCCTCCAGCTTTCTAATCATACTGTCACAGACTGCCATATAGAAAATGCCTCAAGAGTGGGAAAATAATAAAGCTTTTTTTTACTAGCTTTATATAATGACCATGAACATTGCCATTTCTCATTCTAGAATGGAAGATAGTCAATGAACAGAAATTGAAAAGAGTGGTTAACATTTCATGTAACAAGAAAGAGAAACCTGCGGAATCCCAAATAGCTTTAAGAAACATGGATGACTTCCACTTAAAAGATAAAACAAGACTGATAGTATTGAGGAAAGGCCACGGGTTTTGGGGTGAGAGGATCTGGGTTAAAATTCTGCTTCAGCTCAGTGGTGCAGCCTATAGAGCTCCAGGGCTGGAGTCAAGGACACTCATCCGCCTGAGTTTAAATCCAGCCTCAGACTCTTACTAGCTATGTGATCCTGGGCAGGTCACTTAACCCTGTTTACCTCACTTTCCTCAACCAAAAAATGAATTAGAGAAGGAAATTGCAAACCACTCCATTATCCTTTCCAAGAAAACCCCAAAAAGGGTAACAAAGAGTGGAAACAACTGAACGAGAACAATCCACTGAGGCCATTGTTGTTTTATCAGATGCTTTGGGAGAGAGATGAGAGACTTGGATTCAGGATAGCCTGTACTCAATCCCAAGTCATATACTTGGTGTGTTAGTCTGGGTAAGTTATTTAATATCCCTAGGTCTCAGTTTTCTAATTTGTAAAATGGAAATAGGAATAGCAAAGTATTGTTGTAAGAATAAAATGGCATTGCATATGTAAAATAATAGATACAGCAATGCCTATAAAGTAATATATATTTATGTGCATGTAGCTATATATACATATATGTATATACATAGCTACATATGTGTGTAAATATATTCACATATATATGTATAAACATACACATAATTCCAGCTATTATCCTCATGGCTGCCTTTTTTGTAATCATTTATATTTTCAAAGACCAGCACAGAAATGACTTTTTAATAGAGGTGATAAATTTGGAGCTTGGGACTGTCTGCAAAATTCCCCAATGTCTCTGACCTAGACTAACATGTAATTGGCTAATGTTTAGCAAAATAAGTAAAAGTACAACACAACATAGATAATGTTACTTTAAGGTTTTCTATGTCAACATTTGGCCTGCAAGGATCTATTTATATTTGTGTTCATTTGTGTTTGACATCATTGACTTTGACCATTTAGGGGTATTAAGCAACTGCAAATAATACTTATTGAGTATCTGTTATGGGCAAAGGACCAGTGGGAGATGAAGAGGAGAAAAAGCTGCCATTCCTGCCCTCGTAAAGCATACAGTCCAGCAAGTAGAGATAAAGTATGTCCCAGAATAATTATGGTCCAGACCTAAATGCCCTGGTGCTTAGAAGCAATATGGACAAAGGCCTAGTTAAATAAGGAAGGAGGGTATGAGACTCTTTCCTTGCTATGGAGATTCAAAAGGATGACTCCCTAAAAAATAATATATAAAGTCTAGACATTGTACTCTATTTCAAAGCTTAAGGAAGACCAAAGAAAACCTTGGAAGACAAGAGATGATTGAATGAGATGAAAACCACTGTTAAGAAGTAGGCTAGGGGCTACACAGAGTTCATTTTAAGCAGATGTTGCTGGGGTACTTTTTTTAATCCTCCCTTCCCCCTTCAAAGTTCTTGAAGATGAAAGTCCTTCCCTCCATCTATTGTAGGGCATTTCAACACAGCATCGCTGTCTTCCCAGAAAGCTGACAGCTCATTTTGTTAGTCATCACCATAATCAAACATTACCACAAATGACCCAGAAAGCAGGCAGTCTCTCAACATCCCTACAAGCTCTCCATTGTGAGAACACCCACAATTGGAGTTCCTCAGTACAAGGTGCAGAGGAGGTCTTTCTGAGACTGACGTCAAGTTCATGAATGCTGTCATTCTAAACGTCCACCTGCAAATGCCAAGTTCATCTAATGTCTTTCATGAGACATGCTGATCAAACATAATAGAAACTTCACACTACAATCATGAGGATTGAAAAGAAGTATTGGAATATTTTAAGAGCCCTGACTCATGTTTAATGCTTCATCAACATGAATATAGGGTTATAAAAATAGACAAGCCCTTAGAGAAATATAGATAGATGTATAGATAGGTAGATAGATACATAGATAGATAATTCTTCATCTTCTCTGTCTTCTAGTCCATTAAATTTTTTGTGGCGGGAGGAAGAATTTGGGATGAGGAGGGGAGTAAGTAGTTGGTCCGGCTGAGAGCTCCTTGGCTCTAGCCTCCAGTCTTTAGAAGTGAGAAAATATGGATAGTCAAAGACGTGGAGGGTTGCGATTCCCAAAATCTAATAAGACAGCAAGCACTCTCACCCACTAAATGAACAGACCAAGAGGACGGAGCTATCCAGTTTCCTGAGAGTAAGAGAGAGCTTTGCCAGCACTAGAGAGCATCCTCTGATGTTGGGGACAGTACCTGTCCTCTGGGCTGAGCATGTAATTGACTCTCCTTGGTCCTTATTATAAGCATGCAATTGACTCTACTTGGTACTTGCTGTTGAACAGGGTAAATCAAGAGGTTAACTTGCCATACTCCAAGTGACTAAATTCATCTGTTTTTCTTTAGGTAGCTATACCCATCTGAGTTTCTTTAACATTTCAGGATCAAAGTTTTATCGTCATTATTTCTTCCTCTGCTATCATATCATGCTCACTGAAGGATTTCTTTGTTTCTGTCTCTCCTCACTAGTTGTTTCTCTTCCAACCCATATCACTAGGCTCAAGGGATGCTTACACTGGGCAATGAGATGAGTCAAACTGTGATCTTTTTGAAGGAAGTAAGAAGAGGCAAGTTCAAGGTTTGAGCCCACTCTCCTGTGGCTGCGGGATCATGTAAGCGACAGCATGCCTCACTACCGACTAGAGGCTTTATGTATACCTGATCAGGAGAAGTGCTCCAGTTCTCTGTGCAAAATTCTCCCCTGCAGGTGGGGAAGTGGATATATTACAAGATCACTTCAGCAATGCATTTTTATTTCCACACACTGTGTTTCAAATTGGAAAATCCTTTGGCATTTCCCTTTTCATTTGTCACTTGGCTTCAGAAAGTGAGAGATTTCCTGGGGCATATTCCACTGTGTGGTCTGAAAATATGAAATCCACATTCAATATATTAACAGGGGGATGGGCAGACTAGAAAGAGAAAACCAAATTGGGTATAAATAATTAAATTTGTAAAAGGTCAGTGAGCAAGTAGCAGGAGAGAGAAAAGCTGAAGGATTTACTAGTGTTCTCACTATCAGCCACTAGGAGAGGGCGATATGGATAGATCAGCTGCTACAGAAGGGAGAGAAAAGAATGGACTAACAAAGGTGGTTCCATTCGTGATGAGGAGGAGGGCCAGCTGAGTCGGGTTCTGTTAATGGAGTTTCAGGCAGGGGAGGCAGAAATGGAATGATGCCTTAAATAGAAACCCCCAGGCAAAGAGAAAATTGATAAGCTGTGAAAATGATCCCACTCAAAAGTTGGTGGACCATAGACCATAGACCAAATCTATACTTTTTGTTCAAAACCATTCTATGAAGTAGCAGGTAATACAGTATTTAGCACAGTGGTTGGCACAAAGTAGGTGCTTAATGGATGTTTATTGATTGATACAGATTAGCCTTAAAATTTCTGGGGTAATTTTTTGGATGGAAGTTATTTACTTTTAGTGTTCAATTCAATTCAACAGGCAATTATTAAATATCCACTAGGTTTCCAAAACTATGCTAGATAATGGGGATACAAGACAGAAATTGAACAGCTCTGGCCCTCAAGAAGCTTACTACTGGTGGTCAAAGCAGATTGCTTTCAAGTTGTCAAGCAAAGGGTTTCAGAAGGAGACTTGGGCCATAAAGGAAAATACTAATGGGACTCTAGCAGAAAGATCATAAGATGATAGCAACAAGTGACCTGAGAGGTTGTTCAATCCAATTCCCTAATATTACAGTTAACGAAACTAAAGAAAGGCATACATGGTCTCAAGAGGTGCTCTTCCCAATTCCATGGACAGTACCCTAGCCATTGTTCCATTCTGACTCTCAAAGAAAGTAGAACAATTTATGTGACAGCGACCACTGGGAAGGCAGCACCTTTGCCCAGACCCATGCTGTCAGGTGGTGTCTGACCCCAAGGGAGCACAAGAATAGGGTTTGTTTATGTTTCTTTGTTTATTACAAAGAGAAACAGAGGCAGAAAATCCCTGGGAACTCTAAAGTAGGTAGTATACCAAGGAGAAGACAATGCTCTACCATCACTGTGAAAAGAGAGAGATGGACAGAAAGATTCATTCCCAAGCAGGCCAAGAAATACAAACCTGGAGAAGTGAAGATGGAGATGTTTGGGAGTCAGAACAGAGAAGAGGCATAGCAAGACACAAAGGAATACTAGCTTGCTCCTAGAACAGGGACTTGGACATGGGAAGAAATCATGTCTATTGGAAACACTACTGAATCTGGAGCGTGAGCACCTGGTTTTGAATTCTTGTTTATCTAGCTGTAGGACCTAGACTAACTTATTTGATTTCTCTGGACCTCAGCCTCCTTATCCGAAAAATAAGGGCATAGGCTAGATGGCCTCTCTTTGTCCTTCCAGGCCTTGCTCTGTAATCTATGACCTGTGTGACTCAGCCTCCTTTTCCTCATAGAATAAAGGGGTTGGTCTCTCAGGTTTCTTTCAAACCTAAATCCTGTAACACAATCACCTCTGTTTACAGAGGCTTTCACACTATTTTGGGTAAGAAACAACCTTTCTGAGCCCTATTTTCCTGATCTGTAAAGTGAAAGGGATTTGATCGAGATCCCTTCCAGCTCTTGGGGTACAACTTAGGCTTTTAAGGCAGGAAGGCCAGAGAACTATATGGAGATAGAGCAATAGCTTTTGGAGATGAGCCGTTTCATCTGTTTTGAGTTTACATTGACCTTCAGGATTGGTGAGCATTAGATTAGTCACATATAGTTCTTGTTTAGTCAATTAGTTGTGTCTGACTCTTCATAACCCCTTTTGGGGCCTTCTTGGCAAAGATACTGGAGTTTCTTGCCATTTCCTTCTCCAGGTCATTTTACAGGTAAGGAAACTGAGACAAACAGGATTAAGCCACTTGCCCAGGGTCATACAACTAGTAAGTGTGCCAGGCTGGATTTGAACTCAGGACCTCCTGACTCAGGACCAGCGCTCCATTCACTGTACCACCTGGCTATGTTAGACTAGTCATGTATTGTAACACAGTTTTGCTATTCAGAAAATCACTAGATCGGTAAACTTCTTTTTATGGCATTAAATTATCTTGGCAGAGTTTACATATGACAGGATAATAGATTGAGCTGGAAGAAACCTCTGAGATCACCTAATCCTATTCATTCATTTTATAGGTAAGGGAAGTGAGATCCCATATTCAGTGACTTGTCCAAGGTCACTCAGGAAGTAAGGGAGTCAGCGAGATTTAAACCCAGGTCTTCTAACTCTAACTCTGTATTCTTTCCTCCATATCCCACAGAGAATAATTGCTGAGAAAGCCTGGCTTTGTGAGGATGACAATGTTTCCTAGTCTGTTCCTACAGAGAAGAACAGCTTTAACTGCTCACCACCTTATCCCATGAAGATTTGTATGTGGAGAGCTGACGGCATTTATTCCACAGACACCCAGAAGACCCGTACCATGAGGGAATGAGGATCCTGCAGTGTCTTCTCTGCTTCTAAATGATTCCCTGCTTGAGTTTCCATTTTTAAATAGCAGCATTTTTGTTCTTACACATCTGAACACAGTCACTTGGCCGAGCTTCCACAGGTAATAAATCACATAATCATAGACTAATAAAACCTGAGAGTTGGAAGCGATCTCAGTGGCCAGCAAGTCCAATTTGTACTCACATGGAATCCACATTCTAAAGTCCTCCACGAGTGCTCATTAAGCCTCTTCTTGAAGACCCCCAGGAGAGGGCGCTCATCAGCTCTCAGGGCAGCTGGTTTCACTTTGGCTTTGCACTCATCATTAAGATTTTTCCTGCTATCAAGCCTACGTTTACTTCTTTCTGACTTTTACCCATTGCTATGGGGTCTGCCCTCTTGGGCCAAACAGAACACTGATCTCCTCCATTACAGTCATTCATATATTTGAATATGGTTGTAAGGCCTCCCTTATTGCTCCACCCCCAACCTCTTTTTCTCCATGCTAAACATTCCCCTCTTTCTTTATCTGGCCCTCCTATGTCTCTCGGCTTTTTACCATTCTGGCTGTCTTCTCTGGGTAGTGTCTAACTTATCATTGTTCTTAAACTCCGGTGCTCACTGTAGAAAATGATCTCTCCCTGCCTACTAAGCTGGGCTGTGAGCACAAGGCCTCCTAAGCAAGCATGTGTCCAGGATAGAGTCACTTCCTTTGGGGGTCTTCTTCATACCTGAGTCTTTGGCAACTAGGTGGCACTGCAGTACATAGAGTACTGGGCTTGGGATCAGAAAGACTCATCTTCTTGAGCTCAAATCTGGCCTCAGATACTTCCTAGCTGAGTGACCCTGGGCAAGTCACTTAATCCTGTTTGCCTTAGTTTCTTCATCTGTAAAATGAGCTGGAGAAGGAAA
This sequence comes from Phalanger gymnotis, assembly GCA_028646595.1. NCBI lineage: Eukaryota > Metazoa > Chordata > Mammalia > Diprotodontia > Phalangeridae > Phalanger > Phalanger gymnotis. The sequence continues at coordinate 19,219,688 of CM053623.1, forward strand.
TAGCAAACCACTTTAGTATTTTTGCCAAGAAAACCCCAAATGGGGTCACGAAAAGTCAGACACGATTGAAAGGACTCAATAATAACCATCATCGTACCTGATTCGTGGTCGTAGTCTGGGTACCTTTTTAAAAAATTTACTCCCCTTGCTGGAGAGGACCCCTGAAACTAACCCTTGTGGGAAAGGACCCTTTAGATAAGTATTAAAACCAGAATAATTCCTCAGGAATTTGAATTGGGGATGGAACTGAAGGACTTCCTAGACTGAGGATGGCAATCTTAGAGCAATGAAGCTAGACTAAATAGGAAGGAGAGGGATTGGCCAAGGTACCAGCCCCATGACCTCAACCTAGAGGCACCGAGTTGGCTGATGGGTCAGACCCTGCACCTTTTGTCAACTGTGTGACAAAGGAACTGCGCCTTTTGTCAACTGTGTGATCTTCACCTCCCTCAGCCTCAATTTCTTTATCTGCAGATGAGTATTAATGTGCCATCTACTTGTCAGGATTTTTGTGAGGCTTGAGTGAAACCATGGATGCACAGTACTTTGCAATCTTTAAAGCACCAGGTAAATTCCAACTATTATCAAGATGACCTTATACTCAAGTCATGAACTATGGATTTTCAAGTGGGTGCCTAGAGGAGAGCCCCAACCTGGAATACCCACAGTGACAGCAAGGCTATTTTGTTACCAAGTCAGTGACTCATCATGGCCTTATAAGCATCCTTAATCAGCCACAAAACACTGAACACCATACCTGATTTTCCAAATTCATCATTGTGTCGATACAAAATGGGCACTTGAGGAGTTTGGCTTTTGTTTATTTTGTTTACTTTGAGTGAAAGGCACTTCAGGAATTTTGGCTTTTGTTTACTTTAAGTGAAAGTACTTTCAGCTGTTAAGTGCTAAGCCCAGGCCCAAAGCCCTATCAGGTGTGAAACCTGTGTGGGCATAGATTAATGACTTAAGAGGGGCCAACTTGGGAACCAATGGTCCCTGGTCTCTGGTCGTTGAGGTAGGGCTTGAGAA
>CM053623.1:19220816-19276395 GCA_028646595.1 Phalanger gymnotis
ACTACAGCTGAAGCCAAAGCAGAGCCGACCCGTGTATATGTGTGTGTGTGTGTGTGTGTGTGTGTGTGTGTGTGGAGCGAGGACTTGACGCCAGTGAATATGATTTATGCCATCTTATTTTTCTGTGGCCTCCTGGTTACTCTTGTGAGGCGGGCCTATTGGGCCTGGGGTTTTTTGGTCAAGATGTTGGAATGCGGAGGCTGGTTCGCTAATTTGTTGCTCTCGGGCCTAAATAAATGTTCTCTTGGTTTCTACTTGGAGAATCTCTCATACCTTGCGATTTTGAACCATTCAAACATATACATGATTATATGTGAGATTATAAATTTGGCCTTCCTACTACAATCATCAATTAAACACTTATTTAGCACCTATTGTGTGCAGAGCACTGTGCTGAGCCCTAAGGAAAATACAAAGTTTTAATACCTAAACTCTTGCTTTTATGGAGCTTATAGTCTCAAACTGATGCACTAATATTAATGCTGATTGCTAGCATTTATATCATGCCTTAAGGTTTGCAAAACACTTCACATGTGCAGTCTCCTGATTACTAGATCCTCCCAACAGCCCTATGAGTATAATGCTATCATTATTTTGTAGATATAGATTCAATTGAAAGAATACTGTTTCTGGACCAGAGCTTCTGGGTTCAAATCGACCTCTGGTGTTTACTACCTGTTTGACCTTGGGAAAGTCACTTCCTCTGTGGGCCGCAGTTTCCCCATCAATAAATTTAGGCAGTTGGACTAGATGGCCTCTGAGGTCCCTTCCAGATGCAGATTTGTGATACTACGATCTTCTCCATGGACATCCTAAGTACCGTCCATTCCCCTTTAATCAGCAAAAGACAACATTTTCACTTTATACTATATGTTCAATTAAATTAAAAATACCTAGCATTTATTAAGCACCTATTGGATTGCAAGGCTATGTGGGGGTTGGGAGTGAAAGAATGACCAAAGAAACACAATTAAAGCATTTCCTTTCCTCAAGGGTCTTAGATCAGGTATATGGGATCGGGTCAGTGTTAGTTTTCTTATCTCCTCAGATGTTAGGTTTAGAGAGTTGCCTGAAGCTCAGGAAATTCAATGATTTACCCTGGGTCAGAGTATGATTAAAAATCAGTTTTTTGTACTCTCTAGTCTAGTACTCTATCCCCTAGAGAAGGAAAGAGAATAAGCATTTATTAAGTGCCTACTATGTGCTGGGTACCATGTTAAGTGCTTGTCAGATATTAACCCACAACGATCCTTGGAGTGCTCTTTGTGAGCTCACCATACCCATTTTATAGTTGAACAAACTGAGACAGAGTTAGTAAATGACTGAGGCTGGATTTGAACTTACGACTTCCTGACTTCAGGTTCCACACTCTAACTACTGCACCACCTCGCTGCCTAGCTCCTACAACATTATACTGCCTTTTGGACTATCAAGTATCATTCACTAATCAAGGGAAGAATATTCAAAGGAAACTGAAACATATTGCAGGCTTATCCCTGAAATCCCTTCTTTCAACTCCATCCGTCTGCACGTACACAGAGAAGGAAAATTCATGTTGCCACAAAAGTCTAATTATGAAGATACATTTTCTTTCTATGAAACAGCTCATGAAAAATACCGACGAGATTTTTGGATGATCTGTCTCTGTGATTTGCCTGCGTCACTGCTCAGAGCCACTGGCAAGCATCACTGAGGGCAGGAATTTTGGCCCTTTTGCTGGCTGGAGTGGTGCTGAGTGACAGCAGAGGTGGAGACATCGATAGAGTGGCTCCTTAAGGAAACCAGCCCCCATATGAAGCTCCCTATGCTTGGGCTTTGCCCATGTCCTCCTTTGGGAGTTTCTGGTTCATCGGGGGGTTCATCAGAGGAAAAAATATGACCCTGGGCTCTGCGCCCTGCTATTAAAATAAAGAGAGAGATTATCGTCTGGAATGAAAAAACCGGCAACTTCACATCAAAGTCACTGTTACTTTTCCTACATTTTGAAGATAAATTATGTCTGAAAACTGATACCAGAAGGCAGTAAAGTAAGAGATTTTTAAGCCAACTTTTAATACACACAGGAGAACAGTAAACCTTTATATTTTTTCCATTTTTAATGTACTTAGAATTTCAACCATCCAAACACAGGGTAGATAATAGAATAGGACTGATTTAACACTTTGTAACTGGAGAATTCAACAGATTTGGGAAGGTAAATCCAGGGGGATTTGTTCAGAACTTTGCCACCTAGTTGTGTTATGCTAACTTACATTCATCTGTCTAACCATTTATCCCTCTGTCTATCCATCCATTTCTCTTTCTTTATCATCTAGCTATCCATACATATATATATACACATTCATGTATGCATACTATATCCACGTATAAATGTATACATGTATGTATATATACACACATATATTTATTCATTAATTAATTTCTGATCTGGACCTGTGATTTCAATACTGAGAGGTCCCCTCCCCCTCTATCAGCACAGATCAACAAATGTCTAGCAATTTCTAATCTTAGAGTATTGCCCAGGGCTCTGAAAAATGAGTGGCTCACGGTCATAGAAGCAGCATGTGTCAGAAGGGAAGTCTGACATCTCCGTTATTGGAGGCTGGCCCTCTCTTCACTGCATCAAACAGTAAGTATAACGAACTTTGCGCAGAAAGCACCATGTAATTCTTAATGGAACCATAGACAATGAATCCATAATAATACTACACTTCTAAGCACCAAAAGACACTGCATCAATTGATTAGAGATCTCATGAATATGGGCGTTCCCTCCAAAGATGGAGATCTCAACCTATCCTGCTTGTCTCCCTCATATGACCCCTGTACAGGTTTTCTCATCAGTCTGCCAGCTTGTCCTCCCAATAGATTGAGTGACACATTCCTTGCATTCTGCTGATATCACGTAGACATCACACGACACCAACAATGACATAAACAAAGATAATAATAATTTTAAAATTCTAGGTCAAAACTTTCCTAACTATATCCCACCAAAATTTCTAATTATGTCCCATAATTCTTGCAGAGATATATGCCCTTGAATTTGCTTTTTTTTTTTTTTTTGGCTTGGATCTGGGTTTAAGTAAATATTCTTTTTGTTGTCCTTATCCTGCTGTAATAATTTCTCGCACGGTAGGCATCAAAGGATAATTCTTTAGTTATTTAAATTCTGTCTAATTATTTGGACTTAGTTCAGGCCAGTGCAGTGAATGCCTATGGAGTCAGAGGGCCTGAGCTCAATTAAAATCTCACCTGTGATTTTTCCTACCTGTGCAACCTTGGGAAATCAATGTGACCTTCGTGAGTTTCAGTTTCCCCTTATGGAACATAGGGCAGTTGGACTTGATGGCCTCTGAGGTCCCTCTTAGCTTGGGATATAGAATTCTGCATGATCTAATTCAAGAGGTATTTACTTAGAGTTGACCTTGACCTATAAACTGCATTAGGAGCTGGGGATTTACAGATGAACAGAAACAGACTTTACCCTCAAAGAGCTTATCTTCTGAGACAAGGGTTCTTAACCCAGTGTTTGTGAACTTGGTATATGTAGGTGTGCACGTGTGCATGCATATATGAACTTATACATACATGTGCATGTCTATATCCTTATAATAATAATGTATATGTATAAAATATAGCTAGATTGATAGACCTGTGGGAACATATGGATAGAAAGCTGCCCAGATAGAGAGATATAGTTAAATAGATTAGGTAGATAGATAACCTCATTTCAATAGGATTGATTTCCTTTGCAATCTTATACATTTATTTTTATGTATTTAAAAATTATTCTGAGATAGAGTCCATAGCATTCGCCAGATGGCCAAAAATGTTAAACCCTTGTTCTAAGTAAATCACTTCTCTTCCTCATCCCTATGTCCTCTTTGTTTTGGGAGGAGCTTAGGAGAGAATAAATGTCAAGTTTACTGTCCTTGAGTTAAGGCTTTACCATACACCATTCTATTATTTAAAAAAAGAAAAGTCAAAGAAAATGGGAACCATTACAACGCAAAGCACACAAGGGTAGATCTCAAAAAGAACAAGGTTTTAGAGGCCCACAATCCTCTCCCTCCCTGCACTGCAGGCAGAAAGCCATCTCTCCACAGTGTAATTTCTCACTCATTAGCATTCTGGGCACCCACTTTGGCGAAGCGACAGTTCTGTGGTATATATGGCGCATACATTATGGGACTGAGCAGAGGAAGCAGAAGGGGACAAGAAGGGACTACCAATATTGCTTAAGGTCTTTACAGAGAACAAAGGCTTTTGGAAAGGGGGAAAAAGTCAAAACATCCTGGAGGAAATTTTAAACAAACTGAAGAAATGCCAAATTCTCCAGGCAGTCAAGTTAAGAAACACCCAGATAACACTGAGCCTGCTGAGGTAAATGGAGAAACACACCTTAATATCCATCACTAAGACAGCAAGCAGTAGGACAGGAAGAAATTTAAGGGGGTACTTTCTATACTATTTTTCCCCTTTGATTTAAATTTTATATGTAAACGGGGTGTTGCGAATTTTAATGAAGTGTATACTTTAAATATATTAAAATGAATTATGCAAGAAAACAGCAGGAGGGGAACAGATGTACAGATCGGAGAGGGTCATGCTCAGTTTCATTTGATGAAGGTTTGTTTTGTCGTTTTGAAAAATTAATGTAATGAAATATTAAAGGCAAACAAGAAAACTTGAAATTGACTTTTGGAAAAAAGGTTCTTTCCTTCCATGAACTGTTCCTTAAAAGTGTCATTGCCATTAAGTGGGGTTGTTGCAAGCACAATTTATGGTGCAGCCTGATGTTCTAAGAAAGACACGGAGGCTATAACCAAACAGAGAGGCATGATCATTCGTCTCACCATGAGGAAGGGCATTTAGAGCTATGTCTTAAAATGTGCAAATGTGTAGTCCCAATTGGAAATGTACTGTGGCTTCCTGCGTGTAACTGGACTTGAAATATAGGAGAACTGGGTTCAAATCCTGCCATGGTCATACATTTTAGTATAGCCAGAGGCAGGTCCTTATGATACAGAGATATGTTCACACCCAGGTAACTAAAATATGTACAAAAACTTACTGTTAGCTGCAAGTTGATATTTTATTGGGTTTTAAGAGGTTTTAGAAGGAAGAGTAGGAAGGGAAAATCACTTCATTGTGATTTTTAAGCAATTTTCAAGCTTTTCTATCAATAGTCATTTCAGGGAAAGATTTGAAATTACTTGATAAATCTCCTCTTTACAAATTGCTACAAAAAGGCAACATTGCCTAGTGGTTAGAGAGCTAGACTCACATTAGGAAGGCTGGGTTGAAAGTAATATCTACAATCATTTAACCTCTCAGTAACCCAATTAATTTTTAATACTCTAAGTTGTAGAGTGGATACCAATCTACAATGACTGAAGCAATTTCCTGAAATTAATGAAACCAACCAACCAATCAATAAAACAAACTGCAAAATGCCCAGCCAGATGTCAAGCATCCCCTCATTGACTTGAGGCTGTGTTGTCCCTCCTCAGTTATGTAATAGTGTATATAATAATTAGGATTACAGTATCAGAATTAGAGCAGGAAGAACCTTAGAGATTATCTAGTCCAATTTCTTCATTTTACAGATGAGGAAACTGAGGCCCAGGGCAGTTAAGTGACTAGCTCTAAGGCATACAAGCCATAAGTAGCAGAGCCAGCATTCAAACTCATCCCTTTATTCCATGCCTTACTTTTCAGGCAAAGTATGCACATCACTAGTAAAAGGAAGAATGGGAAATAGTAAGAGAAATATACACTGCTCTCAGAATCTGTGTAGGAGGAGAAACAATTCCTTCAAGCTAGAAGACCAAAGAAGGCTTGATAGAAGAGGTGCCATGTGAGCTAGGCCTTAAAAAATGGGTAGGGAACAAACTATACTGAAAACTCCTTGAGGAAGGGAACTGGTTTCTCTTCTGTCTTCGTATTTCTAGTTCCTAGAATGGAGTCTGAGTTCTAGGAGGTGCTTAATAGGTGTAGGCTAGTTGATCCATTGAATTGGGCTGGAGGATCTGGGAAGGAAGGCCATTTCCCAATTAAAAAGGAGTAAGAATGTATTAAACACTGATTATAAGAAGGCAAAATGACAGGAAAAACCATATGTGAGGAGCAAAAGAGGAGAGAGAAGGAAAAAAAAAGTGATTCCCAAACTCATTCTTGATGAATGGAGGGGCAGTGGGACTTTTAACAGGAATAAGGAGTTCAGGGGAAGGAACTGATTTGGCATTGGGGAGAGGAGGACAATGAGTTTGATTGTATCAAGTGCATGAGAACTACTTTATTGCCCCATAAATGATGTTTTAGGTCTCCGATGTTTCATGGGCATGCTCTTTGGAATCTTTGTGCCAGTGTTTTTAACCTGTTTTAATTGGAGTAAATTTAAAATTAGTCATTTACAATGCCCCAGCCTCAATAGTCCCTGCCCTCAAGAAGCCACAATGGGTAGAGGGGGAATGGAGGTGTCTCTGCACAACACCCTTCTATCTCTTGGGGTTCCTTCCAGGCTTCAAAGGAACACTAACCACATATAAGAGCTCACGCATGACCTTTGGTTCCTTGGGCACAGAGGGAAATTCATTTCTTTACCTTATCTGCAATAAATGGTGCCCCACTCTGTCTCAGCATCTCCCTACTGGCCCCAGTATGTTTCTGTATGTCTGTCGCTAGTCCATGCCTTCATGTCCCTATCTGGAGCTTCGTGATTTGGGTGTGATCCAGCCAAAGGATCCCTAGCAAACTATCCCCTGGTATACCAAGACCTAGAATTTGGAACTTCTCCACTTTCTGGCTGGCTTCTGACTGGGCATCCCTGAATTCAAATTAAAGAAAAAAAGATATGTACCTTTAAATATAATTGTTTGCCTTTGTATTGCTACTCTGAGGAGACATCCATCGGCTTCCATAGACTTCCAAAGGGGGTCTATGACACAGAATAAGATTAAGAATCCCTGCTGTGGTCCATGTGTAGCTAGGCACTGATACCATCCTGGCAAAAACATGCAAACAACCAGAAGCAACAAAACAATTCAAATCTACCGACAAGCAACTTTGAGAACTGAAATGATTGGCTTTCAAAAACTGAGAAATAACCACAGTGGGATAGAATGGGGATCTATTGCCACAGTCCATGCTTGCTCATGGATGCTTCCTACTGTTTATGCCTACTCTTGGAAAGGTCTGGCTGGTGGACCCTGATTCCCAGCCATAGCAAAAGGAGATCAAAAGGCTAAGAAGTAGCACCATTTTGTACTCAGTCAGCCTTCCCCTTGCCTTTCCCTTCTTCCCCTCACAAAAACAGCTAAAATGATATAAAGGCCCAACACAGAGAACTACTCCTTTTGATATTGCATATGCTGCCTGAGGGAATCAGATGGCGCACAGTAAAATCAAAATTAAGAATGCCCTTGTCAACATCCACCATTGGCCCCCATACAAATATTATTCATGAGGAGAGGAAAGCAAAGGAGAGGGTCACGCCAACATAGCTTGCATGCTTTTTCAGGGTAGTCCTGTGAGAAAGAAAATGAATTTAATGGATTCTTTATTTTCCTCTCCTCCTTAGCAAATCATTTTGCTTTATGCTATGCTCATTACCATCAGAGTGTGGCTGCCTGCCAGGACAAACAGCCTCCTTGTGTATACATGATAGAGTTTCTGACCTAATGGTTTTCCGAGATTGCCCATGGACCCTCTTTGGGGATCCATGATACTCCCCAGGCCAATGCTTCACTCACAACCCAGCCATTTCAGCCAGTTTAAAAAAAAAAACAACTCTAAATCTGAAATCCCTTGGAATTCAGGGACTGGGGAAAATTTGCGTTGATGGTCTCTCAATGTAAGCTTTACATCGTGGGACTTTAACCTAGGGTCAATGAACTATTTCTTTTAGTATTTTGATAATTATTTCAATGTAACTGATTTCCTTCATAATCTTGTATTTTATTTTTTATAGTTAAGATTATTATTCTGAGAATGGGTCTATAAGCTTCACTGAACTGAAAAGTAATTCATGACATAATACAAAGGTTATGAACCCCCTTTAGAGTGAAGGTTGGGAGAAAATCAGAAGAGATTAATTTGTTAAGAGGAATCTATGTAAGTACTCTACGGGTGTAGCAGGATTTTCTCACAGGTTTAACAAGATCAAAAGTGAACCCACACTGATGAAGCTTAGCTTTGCAGAGTCATCTTTAGTCGGTACCAAAGCCACAATATCTTAAAAGATGTGCAATTAGATGCACTTTTTGTATACCAATCCAAGCAATTATTTGGTGCCCTCTACAACAGACTTGAGTAAGATAACCCTTGGTTTTCTGTCTTGGTAGAAGAGAGACAATGTTAAAGATAAATGGAGCCCAAATATACCACAGTGACACCTCCCCGCCAATCAACAGCAAAAGTGACCAAGGTTTATCCTCTTTTCTTCTTCATATCCAGAGCACAGAAATGTCTAGAAAAAAGAAATCTAGACAAGAGGGAAACAGAAGAAACAGAGCAATGGTTGTTGGGCTTAGTATACAAGTGGGCAAAGTGGGTTTGAATTTGGCTTCTGATGCTTTCTAGGTTTCTGACCTTGGGTAAGAAAGATGACCCTTCCAAGCAGTTTCCTAGTCTATAACATGGAGATAATCTATAAAGGGTCATCAAGTCCAAATGAGATCATTAGAATGAACTAAATCCATCATTGCTATTTTATCAAGGCAGCCCATGAGCATAAGAGAGGTCCTGAGCCGGCCTACTCTTAGAGGATGGAGATGGCTTTGAGTGCACCACATATAGAAGGTCGTAGATTCAGAGAATCTAGACATGAAAAGGACCATAGAGTGCTGCTGGTCTAACTCTCTCATTACATAGATGAGGACATTAAAGCCCATGGAAGTGACTTCCCTAAAAGCACACAGCTGGTAAATATCATTAATGGGATTAGAATCCAGGTCTTTTGATCTTGCAAGGCAGCTAATGTTGCATTGGATAGAGGACGAGGCCTGGAGTAAAGAAAACCTGTGTTCAAATCTGGCCTCGGATACTGCCTAGCTGTGTGACCCTGGGCAATTACTGAATCTTTGTGTACCAGTTTCCTTAACCCAGAATGGGAATAATCTTAGCATCTACCTCCCAGAGTTGTTGTGAGGATCAAATAAGATAACATTTGTTTAAAAAAAAATTAAGTGCTTGGCCCATAGTAGGCGCTATAAATGTTTAATTCTTTCCCGCTTCCCAACTTCAGATCAAGTTATCTCATGACAATATACCAGTTTAGTTAAAACTTATGCCAAAGCACCTACTTTATTCCATCTTAACAAAGTTGCTTTTTTGCAGGATGTTGAGATGAATTGACCTTATACAGCCATATATAGAGGTGTTTTTACATGGAACACATAACTGGTACAAAGAAACCATAGCACCTAGAGAGTTGTGTCTGGTAAAAAAGAATGAAAGAACATAATTGTCTACAAACATTCTTTCATCTATCCACCCATTCATCCATCCATTTATTCATTCATTTATTTACCTTTCCATAATTGAATACACACTTCTTATTTGGGCTCATGTAGAAGCATGAGTCATTACAGCTGGAAGAGACATTAGAGATCACCTAGTTTAACTCTCTCACTTTGTAGAGGAGTAAATGGAGGCCCAGAAAAGGGAAGTGACTTGCCCAAGGTGACACAGCTCCTAAGTTTCAGCACTGGGGTTTAAACTCATGAATCCTGACTATAAGTTAAAAACTTGTTCCACTATGGTATCTGCTCAAGAAACTGACCAGGAAAGACGTGAATGTGGGCAGTGAGAAGCAACAAGCTGCCATGTTTCTTCCTCTCTCCTGTCAAGTTTTCAGCATTAAATTCTATGCCTTCAAAATTAGAAGCAGAGACAGGCAGTAGTACTGGAGTCTGGAAGGGGTGATTGAGCATAAAACAGAACTGAACTTCCAGATGGTTTATCTGGGTCCACGGGCCAGAGGCAAATCCAACTGTTTGGTTTAGACAGAGACTCATCTGTTTTGCCCACAGCCTTCTAGACCTTGCCTAAGAATCTGTTGTCATCATATTTAGTCAAAAAGATTCAGGAGATAGATATCTCGGGAACAGTAAAACAAAAGGCGCTCTGTTTAAAATGAATGTTTAATGCACATGATATCCAATTGATTGAAAGCATATAATTCTAGGGCTGGTGGCCTATGGAGTGCTAGATAACACTTTTTTTTTTTAATATTCATTCATTCATTTATTGGTTTCTAGAATGAGTGTCCTTTTTCATGTGGCCTGTCACCATAATCCCAACAGAAAGAAATCAACAAATCTAGAGTTTTCCTTCCATGTCTCACCACCAACAAAAATGAATAAGACTTGCATATTCTTTTCAACTCTCCATTTTTCTTTTCTTGCATAAATCCCATCCTTAAGGAAAAATCAATTTTTTTCTTTAAAAAATAAAGTTTGCTCTGTTTCACTCTCTCCCACACCTTTTTGGTTTGTTTTTTGTTTTTTGGAAACAGTGTCATTGAATTTTCATGTTGGAAGAGAGCTGATTGGCTGTTAAATTAATCTATTTAGCTTTTTCTAACCTAAATACTTGAACAAGAATCCTTTTCTGCTGAATCCCCAAGGACTGCTCATATATTCACAGTGTTTTCTAAAAGACCTCTGAGGAGAAGAAGGCCACTCCATTTTTAGACAGCTCTAATTGTCAGGAAGAATATCTTTACATGCTTCTAGAGTCTGCCTGTCTACAATTTTTCCCTCTGGTGCCTAGTTTTGATCTCTGGGACCCAAGAGAACAAGTCAAACCACATGAAAACCTTTCCATCACTCAGAGGCACCAAACAAGCTTCTCTGACATCTTCTCTTATCTAGGCTGAGGATTTTCATTTACTTTAACTGATCCTTATGTGGCATGAACAGAATGTCTTTTACTATCAGATTGCCTTCCTCTACACTTGCTGATCATCAACACTACCAAAAATATGATGTTATTTACCCAGGACTGATTGAGGAGACTCACTGTTGTTTTTAAGAATTGATTAGTTTTACAATTTGAGGTAGATTTTCCTAGGGAAAAGTGCTCCAGATAAAATGGAATGCACTTTGCTTTTGCCATGGCAGATGTGAAGAACAGTAGGGGCAACAATGGTAACTAGCATTTGTCAAGCACTTGGAGATTTAAAAGTTCTTTATACTTGCTATCTCATCACTTTTTAATCTTTAAAGAGCTACAGAAATGCTTGCCAATATTAATTATTGCATTGTTATTTTTTATGTCAAATCAGTTTTCACTTGTAAATTAAAAGATGGTAGAGCTCAATGGGGACAAAAGATACATTTGAAGTCAGAATTCCTGGATCTACATCTTGGCTTTGCCCCTTTGAACTTATAAAACCTTGAGGGAAGTCAATCTCTCTCTTTCTCTTTCTCTCTCTCTCTCTCTCTCTCTCTCTCTCTCTGGGCTCCAATTTCCTCCTTGTTAAAGTGAGAGGAGTGGACAAAATGGCCTCTAAGATTCCTGTTCCTCTTATCCCATCATTACCAAGGACAGCCTGCCCAGCTGATGCCCCCCTTCAACCCTTCTCCTCTAGCAGGGCCACCCCTAGCTGTTTACAATTCATGTGGCTTAGATGAGATAGCTGAAGCCAACTCTATTCCCTTCAGTGAGATGAAGGAACTCTAGACCTTCCCATTTACATGGCCATTGCCACCTGAAATCCTCCAGGCCATACCATCTATCCAACTTCTTTGTCCCGCATTTTTCCTGGGTCTTCCATCTTATCTACTTTACTTAGGTTAGCCCTTCTGGGTTTTTCCATCTGCCCCAGAGCTGAACTTTCCTTTCTGTGTTGGCTCCCCCAATAGCGTTTGAGCTTCTTGCAAGTTAGGACTGTTACACTTTCTATTTGTATCTCAAATATTAAGAAGCATCCTTCCCACATATAAGTGTTCTTCACTCGTTAATTCATCGACAAGTCTCTTAATCTATGATGAGATTGGCAGATCCTAAGGATGGATTTTTCTAACGTACAATGTCCTTATTCAGTGGAAAAATTTTAGTTAGAGGAAAGCCGTTCATGTTAATGGTTTGTTCATAGTCAACCTAAATGGGAGGGGAGAACAGGTGATTCTATTGCTCCCTCATCCCAATACCCAAATTATACAGACTGCTTGGCCTCAGATATCACAGTTGTGAAGAATCGTCCCTGCGCATCTTAGTGAAATAAAAATATAAGACTTTGCTATGGCATACTGCAAACAGAACTGGATTTGAAATCTGGGAATTCTAGGTTTGACTACCAGCTGCACTTTACTCATCTGTAAAATAGGGGAATTGGATCAGATGATCTTTAAGATTCCTTCTTTTTCTAAATCTATGATCCTAAGAGTCAGTTGGATCACTCGAGTCAATTGCATAAATATTTATTGTGCTTCTACTATGTAAAAACACCATGCCAAGAGCTAGAAATCCAAAGAAACAGAGCAACGGAGCCCCTTACTCCAAAGAACTTATGATTCATAAATGTATCTTTTTTTTAATGAGTATATCTAAATAAAATTGAGCTTATGTGAAAGTGATTTTTTTTTTTTGGTGTGGGGAAGAAAACTAGTAATTTATTCAAAGGATTAAATAAAATTGGGAAAAACAGACTTTATTTGTAAATGATGAAAACTGAAACATGTAATTTTTTTTCTTTTTTTCCTATTTATGAAATAATACACACAGAGACTCAAATAGACATCCCATATAAGTCTTTTAGGATTTTTGCAATTTTTTTTCTGTCTCGCCTTTTCTTTTTTAAAACTGGCATTTCTATTAAAATCATTCATAAAGCTGAGGTTCAAAGCAATGACTATGGATCAGAGTAGCCTAGGATATAAAATTCCATATGGAATGATTAGTTGGCATCTTTTAATGAAGGAAGTAAAAGTTACTCCCACATACCAGTATAAGGCACTCCACAGGAATATTAAGACAACAAAAAATTGGAGAAAATAGGCAACAAAATTACAATTTTCACCACCTCTTCCATTAATATCTGAACAGTGGTATAATATGTAGAGACCAAAGTGCCCCCCTTGTCCTTTCCTAACCAAGTCTACATAGACCTGTACCAGTCTGGGGGCAAAAGCTAAGCAAACTGTATCTTTGGACGATCTCAGTCATTGAGAATGTCAAGGGACATTCACTAAGAGCAATTATGGGCTTTGAAAAGAAAATGTAAGTCACTTTTGTACTTCAAAGTTCATGCAAACTGGGAAATCTCACTCAGTTTCTGAGTATAAATATTTTATGATCAGAGCTCTAAAACTTCTCAGTGTTTTAAACTCCAAAATGTTGAAAAATGACTTGAAAGGGAAGAAGAGGGTGGGCAAAGAAAGGGGAGGGGTGCTTCCTTTGAAAATGGAATAATTCCCTGATGCATAAATGCCTTCTTCTGTGAAACACTTGGAGAATCTTAGTATCAGAGACATGAGAGGTAGAAAAGAGGACTGGGTCAAACCAGAGACTTTCCAACATCTGTGCAGGATTAGTCCCTAGGGTAGATTTCCTAGTACTTTGATATTCAACTGAAAATCATCAATGGAGTTTTTAGAATGACAATAGGGGGAATGGGGGTGGTGGTGTTGGTACAGATTGCTTAAAAATAAATCACGCTCTTTGAAAATATCTACCCAGCTCAAGCCCACAAAATGTCTCTCAACAGCCAACAAATTTATAATGAAAAATAGCAAAATATTTAACAACACACACAGCATGCACACAATATAAGGATTTCACAGGATGTTAAATCCTTAAGGCTTTATTTGGCTTATATTTTAGTAGATTTCAAGTCTGAGGTTTTGCTAGCATGCTAGTCTTGGAGTTCAGAAGACCTGGGTTCAAATCCCTTCTCTGTCACAATATAGCTGTGTGACTCAAGGTAAAACACTTAAGCTATTTGAGTCCCACAGTCTCCATTTGGGAAATGCATTCCATAAATAGTGAGTGAAAAAAATTGGCATGATACTTCCTCTTAGTGTAATAATATATATGTATTTTTTTTTATTTTAATGATATTTCTTTCACTGTAGACCTAGAAGGTGTATATGTGTGTCTATGCATTTGTATGCATAAGTGTGTGTATAGACACATGAGAGAAATTATTAATAACCAATAATTTGGGGGAAATCCAGAGTATTCCCATTATTCTAAAGTCCTGATTTTAAAAACAGTTCAGTCTCGTGAAGGAAATTGCTGATAATGAGATTGAACTAACTTTCTTGTTCAAGACCCCACCCTGTTTAGGTAGCCATTATCTGCTCAGGCTTGGGTGGGATATACATTCTTTGAATAGATTGCCAAGGCCTGTGGTGGTCTGGGTATATAGATGTCAGTCTCTCTGTCCAAGGATGACATGATATCCCTCTCAGCCTCTTACTGACTTACTCTTTGAAGCTATGTAAATTGTGAGACCCCCACCATAATTGTCCTTGGTCTAAGAAAGGTGGCCAAATGATCATCCTTGTATTAATAATATGGTGGCTTTGTTGTTAAGAAAATGATTAAATTACCCAGAAGCTATGTCTGTCAAACCTTTTTAATCATCAAAACACACACACACACACACGCACACACACGCGCGCACACACACACACACACGCACATACATATGTCTTTAGCTGTAGTTGTTCTTGCCTTAGCCTGAATAAACTCATCACCGGGAAACTCATCAACACAGATATGGCTTCAGCTTTGCTACTCATATCTTATTAGTATGCTCAGTTGTTTCTGAAGGTACTGAGTGGAGGGCTGGAGGGCAAAGTAAACAACTCCTCCCATAACATCCCTTTACAGAGGGCTCAAAATCCCAGCCATCTCTTCATTTGCCATCAACTGTTCTGCCAGGTTTCAACTCTACCATCATCTTCATCTTGCCCCTACTCCCACTACCCTCTGGTACTCCCTCCTGCTTTAGAGATTCCTTTTCATGTTCTTGGTTTTTTTTTTTTGAGGGGGGAAGGCAAGGCAATTGGGGTTAAGTGACTTGTCCAGGGTCACACAGCTAGTAAGTGTGTCAAGTGTCTGAGGCTGGATTTGAACTCAGGGCCTTCTGTCTCCAGGGCCAGTGCTCTACTCACTGTGCCTCCTACCTGCCCCCTTTTGTGTTGTTTTGTAAGCTCCTTGAGAGTAGGTGATGTCTTTTTTCTTATTTGTATCCCCTACACATTGCTGGGCACTTAGTAGGCACTTAATAAATGTTAATCATATCTTGTCATAGACTGAGGTTATCATTGAAGAAAGCTAAGAATTCTGAGAGACAGAGATGATGAGATTAGATAATCCTTAAATGACAATTTTATTCGGCACAAGCAACTGCTGTAAAAAATATATTATTTTGGCTAAAACTCAACCAAATTATTCATCTCAGTAAAAAAAAAAAACTATGTTTGGCACTATAGAAAACAAGCTACAACATTTGAATAGATGAATTTTGCCCATTTCAGCTGTTTTGAAACCAGACAGATGTAGCCAAATCCATTTTTTTTTTTTATTCTTTAGAGCAAAGTGAAAAGGGGAAAGCAAGCAAGTAAAGGGAAACACTGAAGACCATGCATCATTAGAAAGTGATGGAAAGGTTCATTGAAGAAAATCTTTAAAAACTTTCAATTTATTATCTCATTAATTAAGCTAAACATTGACACTGGTTTCTAAGGGAAGGTCGGAACTTTTTCTTAGAGATTCTCAGGCTCAGGGGAAAAGGAAGAAGAACTGAATGGCCTATGAATGACCTCCTTCCATCCCTGGGAGACATTGATATTAAAACAGTGAAATTCATTGCCTAGAAAGAAACAAATGAGGATCAGGATATTGCTTCTGAATGAAGCATTAGCAAGGACTCCATTGGAGCATAATGGTCAATACTGATACTTTAGTAAGGTATGCTTGGTTTGGTTTGGGATAGAAAGTTAGGCTTTGAGTCAGGAAACCTACTGTAGAGCCCCTCCTCTGACACACCAGTTGAGTAGTCATGAAGAAGTCACCTAATCTGCAGAGTTGGGGCTCAGAGCTATAACCAAACAGGTGAATTAAGGCTTGGAGGTACTAATGATTGGACAACTTAAGCATGTTTCCAATCATTTATTATTCAATAGCAATATTCTTACTCTTTAAAAGGGATATCTTTGGGAGGTACTTTATTTCTCCTCTTTCTGATCAGTAAAACTTATTCGTTAAAAGGATGGATTGGAAAATGAGTTTAAAATTCCTTGAGTTTCTCAGGCACACTACTGCTTTAAGTAATTGGTCAAATCTATAGAATATGCTACTTTGGGCAGACTGCCCGGGCATTTCAGTAAAGACTCATTCGAGATCTCTATAATACTTTTAGAAGTAGTGACCAACATGTAACACTTACTGTCATGCAAAAAGATTGGCAGGGTATACAATGGAAATAATTGCAACACAGGTAAAAAGTAGAAATTCCAAGTAGTAAATTGAGCCAGACATTCATGTCATTTATGTTATTAGAAAATGGTTCAGATAGGCTAGAGACGTAGCTGAAATGGAAACTATTTACCTACAGAGAAGTTATGCTTATACAGCCCCTTGCAGCAAAATGAACGAATGAAGAAAGAAAGAAACAAAGCATTGCCAAACTCACTCTGTGTAGGTACTTTGCTAAGCACTGGGTATACAAATACCAAAGGTTAGACTCTGAAGTGCTCATAGAGACAATGGAGTTTATAGACAATGAATGTGAGCACCTTAAAGACAGGGACTGTAATTGCTTTTTCTGTCTGTATACCCAGCCTTTGACACAGTGCCCAACAATGGTAAGCACTATGATTGTTGTTGGATCTATTATTTAAACCCTAAGAGAGCAGTGCTGGGGGTGAGTGGGGGAGTTGTTCAGGAAAATTACAGAGATGGAGAGTGGAGTCATAGAACCACACCGATGGATTATTTTTAGGAATGGTCTTATTTATTTAATTATTCTTCATAGACTCAGAGGTGAAAATTAGAGAGGGAAGTCATGCTTTCCCAGTATGGCATGAAGGTAGCCAAGGGACACTAGGTTGGAAATCCTGAACTGGCTACAAAATGGTAAAATCTTACTAATCAGAAGGCCAGGAGAAAGATGGACTATCAGCTAGGAAGTGCAGGCTAGAGTACAGGCATTTACCTCCCTCATAAGGTTGGATGAGATAAAGAATACATCACCAATCTTAAAGCATTATTGAAATGTGAATTATTATTATTATTATTAATTATTATATCATCTCAAACACATAGTCACATAGTTGCAATTAGACTCAATTTTCTTCCCTAGTCAGAAGTCTCTTGAATCATATTTGACAATATGGTATTCTTGAAAACAAATGCAGAGGTCGGGTTCTATCTGGGAAAGCCACATTTGCATGAGCTCAGATTTACAATTAGTATACATTTTCTGGCATGTTTCATGGAACCAGATGGCTCAAGTTGGTCTTTTATTTGTCAGGCTCAAAGCGAAATGCTCTGAGACTTAATGAATCCCTTCTTCCCACTCCTATCTACCACTTCCCCCATCCTTCTCATCTTTCCTCTCTCAAATGCTTGACAATTCCTTCTTCTAATGTAGACTTGATAGAAGGCAGGAAAATCAATACAAAGCTATAGTTGTTAATAAACTATACTATATCCAGTTCTGGGTCCAAGGAGGCAAACCATTTCCAACAAGGAGGGCCAAATGAAGAGACATTTAGAAAGTTTGGGAAATTGATGAGAGGGGAGATAATTTCAGTCAGCCAACTGAGAAACTTTCAATGCCAACCTTTATTGAGAATTCACTTGGAGGCTAGCTCTCTACCAGCCATTAGGTGGAGATACAAGTGAAATACTGGACACGATCCTTGAAAATTTTGCAATATCAATCCATCATGCTACATTGCATGTATACATAACCCTTGAGAAGAAGCCAGAGATAATTCAGCTCTTTCAATAAAATGAAAATTTATGTTCTGAATGACAAGGATTTTTCTTTTGTTTTTGTCTTTTAATGATACTATCTTGATTTTTTTTAAAAAAGGATTTTTGTTTTATTTTTGTCTTTTAATGATAGTATCTTGATTTTAAAAAAATGTTTTCATGTTAAACAGGGTGATTCCTCACTTCTTCCTCCTTATTCCATCAAGACTTAGGTCAAATGTTTCTTTCTTCATGAAGCCTTTCCTGATCTTCCCCTTCCTTCACCACCTAGAGTCCTCCACCCCAATATCATTTTGTATATTCTGCAAGTATTTATTTATAGTGATGACTGTGTTCTGTAGACATTTATATACATATTGGGAGACACCCCTCAATAGAATATAATTCCATGGAGGGCATTGGCTCTCATTTTTGTCTTTGTGTTCTCAGTGCCTAATGGAGTATTCAGCATACAGCAGACATTTAATTAATGCTTCTTGGTTCATTGAGTATTTGGTAAAAGTAGCATCACATAAAGGTCCTCTTGAGTTTCAAAAAGGGCTTTGTGCATAGGAGACAACTTAGGTAAAAACAAGATAGAGACAAAACTTCAGATGGCAAGTAAATGATTGATGTTCAGTTTACTCAGCACCCCCAAATCCCAAATGGTAAGAAAGCACACCATGAAGCGAAGGTAGCCAAATGGCGTTTGAGGTTGTAATGTTTTGAAATAGCAAGCATTGTTTTCCAGAAGTAGGTATTATCATTAAAAAATAAATCAGAAATGAACTGCATGTAGAGTCAGACCCAGAGCAAGCTACTAGAAAGTAATGGTGAACATCTTTGCAGGATACTGACCATTCACCTACACAAATTAGTCAGACATTTCATCATATTTTGTGTGACCTCTGGGTTTTCAAGGACTATCACCCAGAACACAAGCTCTGGCAAACCTTACCAAACTGGAAGGGCTGAGCTCACCAACAGAAAACTTTTTTTTAAAAAGGACTGGTCTAATTAAGTTTAAGAGAAATTTGCTTCCATAGGATTCGTCTTTCAGGCAAAGGGAATTATGATGGCTTTTTTAATTAAGACTCAGAAAGTTTGATATCTGCATCAGAGAAGGGACTAACCATACTAGAGACATCATGGGTCCTCAAAGCATAGAAGAAAGGGAGTACTGCCCTCTAGCCAAACATAAGCTTGGAATAAAGCATATCAACCCCAGTAAGAGAGATTCAGGAATGACTGTGGAGTTGGCAGTTACCTTTCAATTTACCAGCGTGATTTTTCCCACTTTCTGCCTTAATTCTTCTCCAGTCCTTCTACTTCTTTCTCCTCACTCTGGCAGATATCAAAGAGTCTGATTACTCATTAGTGGCTTTGGGGCCATTTAGAATTGCAATCGAGAAGTAAAATTTATGGATTATATGTTTTAGGCTATAAACTTTTGGAGGCTAGCAGTTAAACAATTCAATTCCATTTTGAATTGTATTTAGTTTTACTGGTACTGTGCTATGTTCAGTTAGGTACTTACTGCTTACTCTCATATATTTTTCTTTGGAGGGATTAAGGGAGAGAGTCTACACTAGTGATTTACTTGGAATAGGGAACTCTTGGTTTAGAAACTCCTCTCCATTCATGCAGATTGATCAATCAGTCAACATTTATTAAATATTAATTCTTGGTATTGTCACACAAAGAACATTTATGTGTACATCAAAAGCTAGATGTGCTAACTTTGGCAGGTCTATGCCTTTTAATTATCTAAGAGGGTGGGGCATATCACTTAAGTGGGTGACACCCTTTCAGCCTCCCCAGCGGCTTGCTATTCTTTCTTGATTCCACTACTCAGATTTCCATCAACCTCCATCAGCACTGATCATTATGTCATACAAGCGATAAAACAGGGAAAAACCCTTCAGTTACTAGTTTTCAATGAGAAATATGAATTAGAGATAAGGACTCCTTACTACAGGCAGGAACAGGAACTCAGGGTTCTTCATGCTTAGCAGTTCATAGCACTGGGCACATTCTATACAGCAGATCAAGGTCAATGCTCAATTTTGTGCATGTAAAGATTAAGAGCACAGTCACTGCCATTATTAGAGAGCTGTCATGATTTTGAGGATACTCAGAGCTTATAGAATTTTAAGAGTTTCTCAGATGTCTGGCAACATAGCTATTTCTAGTTCTTTTAGGAAACCTCAAAGTTGACTGCTTAAAATACTTTGAGTAAGACTAGATCATATATCCACGCATACTAATGTGCAAACTTAAATGAATATATGAGCATTTATGATATATGTATACACACATATTAGCACACACAAATATATATATGTATGTGTATGTATATATGTGTATGCATATATACATGCATTATATACATGTATACATATATGTGTGTATATACCTACACATATGCATACATACATACACAGAGATATACATATCCTTGATCACAGTGGATCAGATAAAGCTGTATTTACAATACACATCAAAACATTCACCATTCATTCATTTTAAAAGGAACAGGAAGCCAATGCAAAACAGAACCAAACCCCAATACCTATGCAGGCAATGATGTTAATTGCAGACTCTGATTGGATAGGAGCATTTACAGGGACTGGGCATATTCTTGAGAGAGAGGGAATGCAGAAATATTGGAAGGGAGAAATAGAAATGAGCAAGGAAGGAGAAGAGGAAGAGAAGGAATATCAGGTTGTTGAGAGAGGGAAAAAGCATCAAGGCTCATGAATAATAGAATATGGACCTCGACTCATTCTAAATATCATCAAATGGGAATTAGGGGTGTCACCCACATGTCTTTTTCATTCTTTGATTTATTCAACAGGAATTTTTTTACCTAATATCTACAAGAAAGTATTGCTGATCAGAGAAATTTACTTCTTGAAGATGATTTTTTATAGTCAGAATATAATACACAGATACAGAATACTAGGATCTATCATTCCTATCCATCAACAATCAAATATTTATTAGGCAACTACTGCATACCAGGACCTGTGTTAGGCATTGAGAATAAAGGTGCCAAGAGAGAAACTACTGACAAAGAGTTTATATTCTATGATGCTCATTATTATTACCCCTATGAAACCTAATGTTGGCATACTCTGCATTGGTCATCATGATCTTTGTATAGCCAATGATATAAACATAGAACATTTTTGCAGTCCAGTTGCAATTTAAAATCTTAGACCACAGTTGAGATAGTCAGAGGAATTTATTAACTGTAATTTCTGGCTCATGGAGAATGATAGTCGTTTCCATGACAGCCACTTTATTTGCAAATGAGAATTTTGTTTCCCCACATAGTCCATTACGATAGTTTTCCATTTTCTCTCCATTTCATTGCTGAGGTTAGAGCTGTGGACCATGTGGACTCATCCCACCAGGGAACTCCAATTGTGATAACTGGCTACCTGCTGCTCCGGCAGACATAGCTGCCAACTGCTGACAGTCTCATTTTCCTGTATTGGGTCCTCTGTCTACACTTCTTTTCACAGCTTTGAAATCTGTGATCCCTGCCTTGGAATATAAATGGTGTTTTGTATACTCATTGACCTTTGTATTTTACCCTTGGAAACTGTCGAATAAATAAATGATGGGCCTTTTCTTACCATTACCAACAGAGGTCTCAGAGTAAATACATAAAGGTATTAGAAGGAGCGCTGCAAAAAAAGCAACCTGTCTCTCACTTTGAAGGGAAGAGGGAGTAGGGGAAGGCTTTATTCATTCCTCAGGAAAACATGATTTCTTCATTTTCCCAAAGATTAATGATTCCTACTTTCCACTTCCAGTTAAATTACTTCCTTTTTATTTGTCTGTCTCTATCTCCCACCCTACCCCCTGAGTAGAGAGTAAGACACTTGAAGGCAAGGACTATTTTTTTCTTTCCCTTTTCTTGTTTCTTCTTTGTATTCCTATAACCCAGCAGCATGGCCGGCATGCATTAGCACCTACTACGTGCTCATCAATTGATTTCGTATTTCCTCTCTGTGTAATATTATTTTCTTCTCAGTAGAATGTAAGCCCCTTTAGGGCAGGGGCTGCTTTGGCTCTGTCTTTATAAGCCCAAACCCTAGTCCTGGGTCAGGTGTATATTAGACACACTGAATATTTACTGAACTCAGTTCATCTAGTACCTCGGTAGTTGAACATTCACGTAGACATCCGAGTTTTCTCTTTGGCTCTCTGTAATATTCAAGTGAACTTGTTAGTAGGGATGTATTGCCATGAGTCTCTCCCCACCCTACCTCCCAGGTTGTCTCTTCTATTTTTTAGGGTGGGGTAGGGGGAGAGAGATTAGGAATTGGAGTTTTACTAAGATTAGGAAATAGCTAGAGATCAGAAGAACTATGTAAGGACAATTTATTGGAGAGTAGCCTATTCCATTTTTTCATATCTCATGTTCCACGTTCAGAACAAGATTTATCCTATTGACAGAAACATTTGCTCATGGGCAGAACTAAGCTACAAGAGGGAAGACAGGGTCATCTCCCATAAAGCTGTCTTCCTGCCTGCTTAGCTCATCAATACACATCCTTCCCTGTACCACGTTTGCCTTTGTGATGCCAGGCAAGGCTGCAGGGGTCCTTTGAAAAGCAAATCTTTCAAGAGTTTTCCCCAACAGCCCCCGGAGTGTCAGAGACCCTCACCCTTTGCTTTTGGATAAGGCTTGCAAACAGCACTTGGAGCCTTCCTCATTCTGTTCAGCTGCATGATTCATTATGGTACCAAAAAATGTCTGGGGTGAAAAAAGCCAACAACTAATGATCCTTCTTTTTGTCCTGAAAACATGGAGATCAATACGTAGGACATGTAACATTTATGGAGCACCATGCTTTTCTTTCCCTCGAGAGACAGGGAGAAACAACTTCACTGTCTCTTTTTGCTGAGGGCTGAACACCAGTATGATTGACAGACTTGCCTCACACACTATCTGAGAGGAGATACACAGAAATATGGTCTCCTGTGACTTTCTGTCTCATCTAGATCTGAGCTTATAAAAAGCTTAGCTTCTGATAAGGACATTCAGCTTTATTTATTCGTGTTGAAGAGTGAACTGGTCTGGTGCCCCCCTGGGAGGCAGTAATGGGCATTAATGGCCCATGATGCTTTCATTAAAAATGACAGCAAGAATGAACTAAATAAAGAAGTGATGAAGAAATAGGAAAGGGAGCCAAGGAAAAAGAACCAGAGCCCAAAAAGTAAGATTCATAAACTTCTATGCCAATTCCTTTAACCTGGCAGAAATTCAATGGAAAGATCAAAAATCAATCATTGTTAACCCTGGAAAGACTGGCTAATCTTTCCTAATACATGCGATCTCACTGTGGGAGCCTCTGCAATTAAAGGTGGGCAGGGTTATTTGCCCTTGTTAATATCCCCAAGCTCCAGGATTTCTGGACTGAATTTCAGAGTGAGGTCAAAGCAATAAATTGAGCTGATTTTCCGTTTATCCCAATTACAGGGATGCTGGGAAGATAATTTGCAGGCTCTGATTGTCATTCACAGAAGTACACAGGAAAACTTGATTGCCTTTAATGTCTCTCAAAAGAAATAATGATGGCCGAATTAACAGAAATCAAGATGATACAATACTTGCCAAATGATAGGGGCACATTTCAGTTTAGAGATATGGAATAACAGCCGGAAATTTCAGAGCACTTTGAGCTTTGTGAAGTGCTTTCTATATGTTATATCATGTTTTCCTCACAATGCTGGAAGGTTATGTGCTATCACTTTCATGTACATTTTATTGATAAGGAAACTGAGGGAGAGATAGGAAAAGTGACTTGTCCAGGGCTAGATAGATAGTGAGTGTCTCAGGCAGGATTCAAACTCAGGTCTTCCTAACTCCATGTCCAGCATTCCATCCAACATGCCTCCTAGCTGTAGAAATGGCATGGTAAGATAGCATCATATGAAGTGAATATAATTTACCCAACTTGTTTCCAATCCGATTATAAGCATGGCTGTATTGTCAAAAAAGATGACTGTTTACTCACTCAGAAAAGGGAACTCAGACGTGATCCAGTCCAACTGGTCTGAACAAGATCCCCAAACCTAATATGAAGACCTGGAATGGTGGGAAAACCATTATTGCCCCTCCCCCACACCCACCGTCCAAGACATCTTAACCATACAGCATCTAGCCTATCTTCTGCAACCTTTTTCTTAGTCATAGATCAAGAGGAGGGAACCTTAGAGGTTCATCTCCCTTATCTTGAAGATTGGGAAACTAGAGTTTAGTGAAGTAAAATTATTTGCCCAAGATTATAAAGGTTTTAAGCAGTAGAACTGAGATCTGAACCTGTTTCCTGTGGCTCTAAATCAAATCCTTTTTTATTGCATCATTCTGCCTCCATCTTTGCTCCTAGTTCTGCCCTCTACTCATGGATATGGAGTGGGAAGGAACCTCTGAGGTCACTGAGTTCCTTCCCCTCATTTTACAGTTGAAACACTATGGCCCAGAGAGGTTTAGCCACTTGACTGAGGTCACATTGGTGACCTACCAGTAGAAGGTACTAGAAGGTGTCTTAAAACACAGGTTTCCCAGCTCCAAATCCAACATTCTTTCAACTAACTGCATGGCTCCAAGTTCTACCCTCTGAGAGAAAGCGTTATTTACAACGATTTTATTTAAACACACAGACTGCTGAACCACAATCTCATAAGGCTGGACAGTGCTTAATTCTCTCCAGAGGATCTGTTTGAATAACCTCTCCTGCTTATGATCATTACAAGTATATGAACAATGCCCAGACCTCTGCAAAACCACAATCCTCTCAACTCTGAGCCAGGAAATCTTCATCAAACAGAACATTGCTAGCTTTTTTTTTTTTTTGTTAAGAACAGCAATTCTATCAAGCATTTTAGTCATGAGGCAGGTCAGTCCAATTATAATTGGATGCAATTAGCACACCTCTGAGCAATGGTACCAGTTCCCTGAAGCACAGAGCACTTGACTAGGTTGGCAAAATTAGCTTCTACAATGGAAAACACCAAAGGCACCACTTCCAAACTGGTGTTTGTCCCTCCATGACATCTTACTCTCAGGTTGCAGGATGGGTAAAGAATTATCCTTAAAGGTGGGACTTGGGAGACCTGATACTTTATCCATATGTAGTAATAGCTAGAAAAAGCTCTAATGGATATAGCTTTTAAAGGTCTGCAAAGCCCTTTAAAATATGTTAACTCATTCAATTTTTAACTTCTGGACGGAGGTTCTATCCCATTTTACCAATGAGGAAATTAAGGCAGACAGAGGCTAAATGATTTGTCCACGATCATTGCACTAGGAAGGCTCTGAGACTGCATTTGAATACAGATGTTCTTAACTCTGGTCCAATGCTCTGTCTACTGTGCCAAAACAATAACCTTTAAAATATTCACACACAGAGACATGCATACACACACATACATACAACACAAATCCCTTGAATATTGTGCCAGAGGCAATTAATGCTGTCCCTTCCAATCAAGTCCAGGTATTAGGTTATATGCCATTTTTTTTCAAAATTTGATTTTCATTAAGCAAATATTTTGAACTTATCCTGTACCTTGTGTTATCTACTATAGTTGGGCTTCCAAATTAGGGCATCCACAGGAATAGCCAACCAAATGTTTGCGCCCTGAAGATGATCAATACCATATACTTAATTCTATTATGTCATGCAGCATAAGGTCAAATCTCTTAAGACTGTGATAATTAGGCGTAATTATTTCCCCCCATATGCTCCCTCAAGGTAGGTCTCACTCTGAGTAAATCAACACCTCAAATAGCCAAGTCCTTGCTATTCACCATGTTTCCATTGGGTGTAGCTATGCTATTAGACAGGTTTCTATTGCAGCCTGGCCGTCCTTATGAGAAGGATGTTCATGTGCTTAAGGTCTGAGCAAGTTTCTTTGTCTCTACTAGTAAATGGCCTGTGTTAATTGCTTATTATCAGGGAGAAACATATTCAGTTCTCTTAGTGATGTAGAAGCTACTTCTCTCTCACGATGGAGAATGCTATCTACATCCAGAGAAAGAACTATGAAGTATGAATGCAGATCGAGGCACACTTCATGCTCGCCTTCCCCCCCGCCCCTTTTTGTCTCTCTCTTTCTCTTTTGTTTTCGTTTTTGGGTTGTTCCTTTTTTTTGGTACTGTTTCTTCTTTTGCATGATTCATTCCATTGGTTATAATTCTTCTCCACAACTTGACTAGTGTGTAAATTAATTCAATGCAAAGTTACATGTGGAAGTTATATGGGATTCCATGACATCTTGGAGAGGAGAGGGGGAGGGAGGGAAGAAAAATCTGGAACTCAAAATTATGTAGAACTGAGTGTTGTAAACTAAAAATTAAAAAAAAATTAATTAAAAATGAAAAAATAAAAGAAGCCACTTCTCTATTTCCTTTTGGCAGAGGAGTCTAAAGAATGGAGTCACATCTTGAAACCTCTCTACTCCATAATGCTCATTCCTATGTACCAGTTTCATAGCTGTGTAAATGAGACAGCTGTCATTGTTTGGGTTGGGTCGTTCTGCATGTTTCTATGTACATAAGCATATACCAAATAAGGTCTGTAGAAGTCACAAACTTGGGGTAAACTACCCTAGGAAATAAGGACTTACTCTCATCAGCCAGCCCTGAGCTTAAACCCGAGCCGAACAAGATTTAAGACAGGGTCAGTCTGTCTGCTACAAAACTAAGCCTCTGGAAATTAAGAGAGGGCTCCTTGATTGGGAGAATGGCTGAAAGAATCATGATATAAGAAGGTATATTATTATGCCATAAGAGAAGATGAAAATGTTGGGTTCAGAGAAACCAGGGGAGATTTGTATGAATTGGTACAGAGTGAAGTTAGAAGAACCAGGAGAACAACAGCAACGTTGAAAGAGATAAGAACTCTGCTCAATTCACTGATCAGCTATTATTCCAAAAGACTGATAATGAACTAGGCTCCTTGACCACATCCTAAATAACAGGCTGTGGACACAAGAAGATGCAGAATAAGACATATTTTTGGATATGGCCAATGTGAGGATTTGTTTTAGCAGACAACAAAGGTTTTGCTTTTCTTTGAAAGCTTTTTAATTGAAATATAAATATAAAGTAAAATGACAGACAAAAAGGTGGTGGGAGAGGAGCCTTTTATTCTACTAATATGACTATGTGCCCACGGGGAACAGGATAAAAGAGCTTCCTCTCTAATGGAGATCTCCAAGTAGAGGTTGGATATCCACTTGTTTGGGATGACTGAGGGGAGAGTCTTATTCCAGGATGTTGTTAAACTATCCTGAGATTTGGAAATTTTATAGTTAATTTGCAATGCAAAACCAGAGAAAGAAGAATGGATGTTCACAGATTTACTGAGTATCCCACAGCATGTTAATTAGTGATTGTAGGTGCTGAAAGATAGAAGGAACCTTAGAGGTTATGTGCTTGTGTTCCTGTTTTGAAGAGGAGGCAGACTGAGGTCAGGAGAGGATCATGGGATCACTAATTGAGAACTGCAAGGGACCTTAGAGGTCAGCTAGTCCAACTCTCATTTTGGGGGTGAGGTTAAACTGACATACATGAATAAAAGCAAAGTAACTTGCCCTAAGCCACATATGTGGTAGAGCCAGGTTATGAAACCAAGTCCTCTGAGGACCAAACCAAGCCTCTTTCCATAGCACTAGATGATTTATTTAAGCATTTCCTCAACCCAATTTTTGTGAAGTCATAACAGCTTTTAGTCTTCTGAACAAAAAGGCAGCTGGCTGGTGCAGTGGGTAGAGTACTGGGTCTGGACTTGGGAAGACCTGAATAAAAATCCAGTTTCAGACATGTCATAACTGTGTGACCCTGGGCAAGTTTGCCTCGGTTTCCTCAACTTTAAAATAGGATAATAGTAATATCTACCTGTAAAATATTCTTTGGTTTTAGCTCAGTGTCTGCACATAGTAAGCTCTATAGAAATATTATTATTACTATTATTATTATAAAATCACTCTAACATTTACTGAATGAAGGGCTTGGTCTAGACAGTCTATAGACCCACTTCTAGCTCTGAATGTATGATTAAATGATTCTCTGAAATCTCTATACCACATCCCCCACTCAAATATTTTTGGTTAACATCCATATGGATACACACACACACACACACACACACACACACACACACACACACACGTGTGTGCCTGAAGGAGCAATAGAATAGATGATATAAAAGATAATAGGACAGTAAAATGTTCAGAAAGATATTGGGAGTACCACAGAATATGGAAAGTGAACAAATGAGCTCAAGATTCTTTAGAGAGTGATTTTTCTAATCTACTGGTGATAAACCTTCTTAGGGTATGTAGCCCATGAACCAACTTAACAATACACCAGAAAGCATCAATAAAATTTCCAACTATATCCTTTAGGTGAAAAGACCTTATGGAGATCAGATGGTAATAACAAATTAACACTCTTCTGTGGTTTCTTACCATGTTCCAAAGCACAGAGTAATCATGATTTTGTATGGTAATCCTCAAGTTTCAAACCGGTATTTGATGGGAAATCCTCAAAAATGTATCAATTGAAAACTGTTACCAGTATCGACCATATTCAATAAGAGCACATCATTCTCTCTTCCATAGCCATCTGTCTATAACTATATCGATATCAATATAGACATACGCTCATACGTATAGATGTAAACATATATATATATATATATATATATTTTTCCCCTTATTCATGTTTTAAAATCACACTGATAGAAAATCACAGAATGGTTGTGATTGTCAAGGAAAAGACACAAAACCATCATGGGCATAGTTACTAAAGGTTTTTTTTTACAAATACAGTTTTTCTCAAATGAAGTAATCAAACATTCTACTCTTGGCCACCTTCCAGTGATCTGCCATATCTTCAATCTAAGTTGAAGAATATCCTGTCCAGAAAGTCATTTTCAGCAGTTAGCTAACATAGGTACTTACCTGGTACTCCTGGTGGTGTTTTCAGGTATTTCCCATTAAAATGTTGAATTACCACTTCACATTTTTCAGTTGACTCCATCCTAGGAAGGAAGGGAAAAGAAGAGATGAACCTTCCTTAAGGTTGTTTGGGAGCTAAAGGGTCCATGTGAAAATTTGAATTGAGTAGAAGGCACCACATGTCACTCACCAAATGACTAGTCTAGACAACAGGAGGATGAATTGAGATTACAGACTTGAGCTTGAAGGAAATTTCTAGTCTGATTCATTCATTTTCTAGATTAGGGACCAAAGTCCCAAGAGCTTAATTTACTTGCTCACAGTCACACAAGTATTGAGAGGCAGAGGTGGAATTTTAATCCAGTCCCTCTAGGTACTCAGAAGAAGGTGATCACTGAGAGCTGGGGCAGCTTGCTGAAGACTTTAGGAAAGATATAAGAACTTTTAAATTCATTAAATAAAATATACTGGAGCCAGAACATCCTCATGAATAAAGCTATTGCACTTATCCAGATATAACCTTCACCTACCAAAAAACTCAAGAATTTTATGTGGGAAGAGGAAAGTAATAAGCATTTATATGGCACCTACTATGTGTTGGGCATTGTGCTTTACAAATATTATCTCATTTGATCCTCAAAGCTACCCTGCAAGGTAGGTGCTTTTGAGTATGCCCTTTTACAGTGAAGAAAGATGAGGCATACAGAGTTTAGGTGACTTGCTCAGGGTCACACAGCTAGCAAGTGCTGAAGGAGGATTTGAACTCGTGTAGCTATCTAAGACAGAATTGAAAACAAAGACTCTCCGACTCTGAATCCAGGGTGTTAGACTATGATACACTGCCTTGTTTTGCTCGTTGTAACTGTCTTGCCTTATGGCATCTGCCACATGTGATAGGTGATTGATACATGGAGGTGATCTTGTCAAAAATGAGGGCATTTTAGACAGGGTTAGGGATCTAAGGATGGGTGTATGGAATGGTTATATTTTAAATGTGAGCATTTACAACTTAGAAATTGGCAAATACTTCAAATCAGAGCTAGAGTTAATTTTTTAAAATTTTCTAGACTTTAAGTAACAGGGAAAATGTCAATAATGTAAATTAAACTTAAAAGTGTGTGATTTATACATTTTTTTCTTAGATCCTGCTTTTGAGCATTTACCAGAACACCCCTGGGCTTAAGTGGAATCTAGAGATAGGAGCTGATGTGTTCCTAGTGTAATTTGACTACAACTGAGGGCTTTTCTAGGTATATTAGAAAATAGGTAAAGACAGGCAGGTAGAGATTAAACTGTAAAAGGCCTTGAATGCCATCCTAAGCAGGAATCTATGAGCTTTGTTCTTTGAGAAAGAGCAGATCACTGAAGGTTCAATTAGGAATGTGTGAATTTTGAGGAAGTGAATCTATTTTCTCATTTTGTATTGAGTAGTTTAATCTGTTTCATAAGATATATGTCAGGATGGACCATCCTCTCTAAGTATGTATTTTTTGAACCAATGAAAACTTCAGATCTATGAGTCAAATGCTAGTAATTGGTACAGAATTATTCCTTTGGCATGGGCACTAGACCTGCCAAAGTATCACTATAATGATCTTCTTAGTAAATGAATGTCATCTTCAAAAGTAAAACAAAACTCTTAACATGAATAATACTCTGTTTAGGTTAAGGATTTTTTTTTTAAGAATCAGTTTTATGTTCTCATTTCGCCAAATCCTATGTGCCTCTGTGTTAATGCAACAAGCTGGCTACTGCAGAGCATGGTTATCATAGGCAGAATGAGAATAGTATGTCACAGCTAGAAATTTCCAGGAGATGAAATTCTAGTGGGCAACCAGGAATCAAACCTGTGGTCTCGTGTCCGCACAACAACCCCCAAAATGTTCTGCTTTTGGAGGCTTGTCAACGATCCTGCTCTTTGGCTAATGCTGTTACTCATCCTTTCCCCTGACAATATAGGAATTTAGCTTGCCTCTAATTTTCTCTGTATGATCTTCAGTCTCCTTGCAAGTCCTAAGTTAAGAGGGTGTAGAATAAAGAATAAATTTCTTATACACAATAAAGAATATAGATTAGTCTCCTAACCTAGCCCATAGACAATAGTAAAAAAAAAACCCTTCTTTTGGATCCCAGTTCCTTCCAGGGATTTATACTGATAATATATCTTATATGATTGTAGGGCTACACCACAAATTCCTCTTCCCCAGCATATGAAAAATGTAAGTTGCTAGATATTCTAATAACCCATTCTTCTCATGGGCTTCTGCCTCCCCAGGGACCTCTATTGTCCTCCCAAACTTATGATTCCCCGGGTGAGTCTCCCCCAATGAGTAAATAACTTCACTGCTAAAGAGCTGGCCCCTTTCACTCAAATGTGCCAGTCAACATGACCCACAATATTGGTGAAGGGTAATGTCAAGCTTTGGTTATCAGCATCGCTGATCTCTGCTACTCACCTCTGACCCCCATATACGACTACTATTAAGCATGCTCCAAGACCTCTGCTGCCTGGTCCTCCTGCTGCTACTGTGGATATTCCTTCAGTTCCCAACTTGAAAGATTTCCTTTGCTTACTCCAAGTCCTGCTTTGACATACTTCTCCATAATCTGCATGAATTCTCTTTCTTTCTCTGGTCTGCATGTAGGTTGGTGCAGTATGCTTTCTTAGTTCCATCAAAGGTGAATCAGTTTGTTATCCTCTCTCCACTGCTGCTTTTATTGCTACCATACTCCTCAGGAAAGTGTTCTTTATATAATGGTTCTTACACTGACACAGCTAGAATGACTATACCTTTGGGGGAGTTAATGAATTTCCAGCTTTCCCGTTAGTCTGATCCACAGCTTTACCCTGCCCTCAAAGGGTTTCCAAAAGGGTCTGTGTAGATGTCTGATGCCTCAACCAAAAGGCTATAATCCTTACCACTAGCTGAATGATGGCAAACGCATTTCATTTCTCAGTTCTGTCTTTCAACTGCTGAGATCCTGATCAGAATCACTGTTTGGGGAATTGCTTATACCTGCAGTACCTTTTTCTAACCTGACTCTATGCCTGACTCTCTGGACTTTGCCTATGCTGCTCACATTGGAGATTTCACTAATCCTGTGGAAAGTAGCTACTCCCATCAACACCATCACAATGATAAGGGCTAATATCCTCATTATACACATACACAAGGGGTAGGTGATAAGCAAAATCAACAAGAAATATTCATGCAACAAGGAGGAAAATTTGGTCTTATAGGCATTATTGACACTTGGTGGGATAGGCTGGGCCCTAGGAAAGAAATACAGCTCTGGAAACGTACTTTTCAAAAGAAACAAGGCAAGCAGAATGGAAAGATCACTGTATATTCACAAGGTATAACTGCTTTTGTTGATCTCTTTGTATTTTTAATAAGGGGTAACTTTCTGGGAGGAAAGGATACAGGGGGGAGTTTAGGTGATGGGAAAAAAAGATACAAATGGAAGTTCTATTTTTGAAAAGATATGCTGCTTTGAGGACCTTCATGAACCAGGATGGAGAAGAAGGCTAAAGAGTATTTGGGTTAAGGTCAGTGGAGAGTGGATAAACCAAGAAAAATGCATTTATTAATCCTACTGTGTGCCAGACATTGTGCTAGGTGTTAAGGTTTCAAAGATAAACACTGGCATATATATATGTATATAGATAGATAGATACATATATATATATATACATATATATATATATATATATATATATATATATATATATACATACATAGGAATGTACACAAGGTGACAGAAGCGCATGTGGCTACCAGTTGCACAAGAATGGCTAAACGTAGAAATTGGTGTTTGAGCCAAGTCTTGCAGGAAACTAGTTTCTAAGAGGCATAGGTGGTTTGGGTACATTCCAGGCATGGGGGTTCTTTGGCTAATACAACAGTATGGAGATGAAAAATGGAATGTCATGCATGAGGATCTTGATAAAAAGGCCTATTAAGTGCCGGAAGGGGATAAATGCTTAAAAGGTCAGAAAAGTAGGCTTTTATAGAAAGAAGGAAATAGATGAGGAATTTAGGAGGAAAGATCGCAAACCTAATATGGAAGCATAATATAGAAGTGATGAGAGATCTCAGTTATGTGGATATATGCGTGAGCAATCTCTCTCTCTTTCTCTCTCTCTCTCTCTCTCTCTCCTCCCTTCCATGAGTGTTTACATATGTCAAACATAAAATGATTAATAATTTCTTGGATTACTTAAATGTTCATTCCATCCTTCCAAAGGTTAATGAGATTTTCTACCCTGAGTCTTATTTCCACCAACTAGGAGGAGCTCAATGCCAGGGCATAAATCATGCGGACCTTGAGGTGAGGAGGTGGTGGTATAAGTATTCTAACAGAATATGTGATACAGGAGAACATAAGCCACATATTCTGAAACACTATTTTTTTTTGGTAGAATGGATCTTTCAAGGGCTAAAATTCTATAAAAGAAGTTAGTTTAGGGGGCATAGGAAGCATTCAAACATGAAATACTGGAGCTACAAAAAGGAAAAAATCCTATAAGGCAGAAAAGGGAGACTTGACTAAAGAGAGCATGTGACTCTACAGGAAGTTCACTGACCAACTTGGATTTGGAAAAATGTACAACTATATGGACGCATATACAATTGACAGATGTTTATACCAAAAGGTTGGGATGTCATTGACAACATAATGTTGAGAATGAACAATAAAGCTGAAAATGAGCTGAGGCTAGCAAAGAAAGTTAAGGTCAATAACAAAATGGTGGTTTTGTTTTTGTCTTTCTTTTTTTGTGCTATATTGGGAAAAGAGTAGAGTAAAATACAATACTAGACAACTTCTCAGGGTGGAAGGGATTATGATAATTAATGAGAAAGAGATGAAGGAGTTACTCAAGCCTACTTTGAAAAGGACAGAACTAAATAGTGAATAGTAGAGTACAATGCAAGATCAGTAGTGTGATGGTGGGAGAGTGCCTAGATGTTGTCTGGGCCAAGCCAACATACCAAAGGTCAGTTGATGGGATTATTGATTGACTGGCAGTGATTTTACAAGATCACAGAGAATGGGAAAGTTCTGATAGCACTGGAGAAGGCCAGCTTCCTAAAGGAGTCTGTCAAACATAGCCTAGTGAACTTGATTTCAATTCCTGACAAAATTCTAGAATTTGTTTTTAAAGATATGATTAGTGAATGTCTTGAGAAAGAAATCACAAAAGACTGACATTTCTCAATTGATAGCAGGTCATGGTTAAAACTCTTTGGTACTGGTTGAAGAATTAAAAATGTGATAAATGGAAGAAACTATAAGTAGGAAGATAACTATAATAGAAAATCATGGACACAACCTATTGGGGTAAGGACTCTTTAATCAGACCTACTGGAAAAACTGAAAAGCATTTAAGAAGAAATTAGATTTATACCAACAGTTTACACTATATGCCACCATAAGTTTCAAAACTGGTATGAGGCTTTAAATATAAAAGAACACATTAAAAACAACTGAGGAGAATGAAAAATTTTACCAAATATAATTATCACTAAAGGGAGAATTCTTAAACAAGAGCATGGAAAAGAGAGATAGTGTTGTGCATACAATGGTCAGTATATCTGAAGTTTAAAGTGTCTTAAGTAAAGGAAAGAGTAAAAAGATCATAATGGCAGGAAAGAGACAGGTTATAAAGAGATTCAAATGCCAAATGAAGCTAGAAGATTCCTACCTCTTTCAATGGAAGTCTTCAAGGAAAGACTGGATAACCACCAGTAGGATATACTATAAAGAGATTCTCATTGACATATGAGCCTCTCGATGGCCTCTGAAGTTCTTTTCCACTTTAAGAGTCTGTGATTCCATGAAATGTGTGGAAAAAACTGGGATTCATTTTGCTGGAGACAGAATCTTATAAAGCCTCCTTTCCAGGGTTGTCTCACATCACTAGAGAGCCATCTTACATTTTTCACAGCAAGAGTTCTAATCATTCCTAAAAACAATGCAAATCTGTTCTTGCTCCCTCTGTTCCCACAAGAAGCCATATCTGTTGTCACTTAGGGAAAATAATCTTCTTTGCTAGCAGAGCTATGAATTGGAGCAGGAATGTATGCATTTAATTACTACAGATGTTGCTTTATGGAATTTTTATTCCAGGAGAGCCACAGTTTGATAAGACTATGCCCTAGTGCTCCCTCCTCTATTTCATTCCTCTCTGGGTGTTCATCGAGATAAGAGGCAGTTAAGAATCTAAAGCCTGCTGGAGCCCCACAAATCAAATTCCTTGGATTTGTCCTAAATTGACACAAAAATACTTTGTGGGATAATGGGAAACAAACTATCTGAACAGTAGGTGTGTACATGTGTACACATTTGTGGGTATCTCTTCATATTCTGCACATCCTAAGTGAGGGACACAACAGACCTTAGGATATACCAAGACAGAAAAGAAGGTAGCAGTTGAGCCAGTTCTCACCACCTGCCATATTTCATCATGCACTGAACTGCTCTAGTCATCCCTATTACGGGTTACTTAAGGTTGTCTTTTAGTATCACCATTTCAGTGGAGAATCAAGTGGGATGGGGCTATTTGGGGGCACACAAAAGCAGCCTCTCCAGATTTAAGCAAACAGAGTATGAGACTTTGGAGATGTTTGTCTCTGAGAATAAATGCAATAAAAGCCTCTTTCCTGTAGCTACAGGCTCTGAGTGTCAAACCCTGTTACATAGCACCACACAGTGCTGACAATGCCACTTTTATACATGAGAAACATTTTAATGAGATGGAGCAGTCCTGGCACAAGTTGCCCCATTGGAGCGGCTAGGCATGAGAAGTTTGGTCCTGGCCTATTGGTGCCATTTTCTATGGGGAGAGGAGAGAAGTGGAACTCCCAGAGGTCTGGGGAGAAAGGGCCCTTGCTTTGAATCACTAGGTTGGAAAGAATGTGACCATTTTCTTCTCGAGTTCCACAATTAACAGCTCTCCAATGCCAGCGCCAGTTATCTGTAATCTGGCACACGCCTCACTTGAAATCGACACCAGCCTTGTCGACTGGGTCTGAAAAGACAGCTGAACAAAGGCCCCTTTACACAGCCCTTTCAGATGGACTATTGAATAACTACAACCAGACCTATTCTTCTGTGGTGGTACCTGAATCCCCCTGTGGCCCCTGCAACAGCTTGACGTGACAGGCAGATCAGGCTTCCCAACAATCCATTAATTAGGCTGGTATATTTCAATGCCTTCTGCTGGCTCTGCTGTTTATATATAAATATAAACTTTACATTGTCTCCTGACTCAGTGTTTGGGAACCCTTCCTTTTCAGTGCCAAGCTATGCCATGGGAGAAAGAAATTGTTATGACTTTTACAATCTGTGCTAGGAGAGAGGAAGAAAAAGAAAGAACCAGGTTCCCAGCCAATGATGTCAGAGGAGATCCTGGCCCAACAATGTCCCAATACTGATTCTAACTTACTGCACAGATGGAGTGAAGGTATTTAGTCATGAGTGTCATTGACAAGTCAGCCTGACAGAACCTTCCCTGTCAATGACCTCTGTGTTTACAGTCATGTGGCAAAAACCTCACTAAAAATATGCATTGAAAATAAATCCATCTTATTCATTTATTGCAGCAAATTTTATATAAATTTTATAATTTTAGCCATTTGGAGCTTCTATAACTGACATTTTTGTTTTTGTTAAAAACAACTCAGAAAGTCAACAGTGATTTCAAATAATTTTTTAAAGTTACTAATAAAATGTATTGTCACAATCAAAATAAAAATGCCATCAATTACTTCCTTATCTATACAAACTGAAGAAATTACAGCATACTTGAAAAAATAAGGAGAAGAAAATAAGTCCAATACCTTTATTTTATACTTTCTACTACCCCCTTCCTTCTGTTGACTTACGATTTCAACATTCCTTGTTGTCAATATAAAATGCAGACATGATGGCAATGCGTAAAATGCTAGACTTGGAGTAAAACGGACTTGGATTCAAATCAGGTCTTGGCTATTTGCCTTCTCTGTGACCACTGGCAATTTCCAATGTGGTACTGGGGAAGGAGTGCTGGACTTGGAACCATAAGGAACTGAGTTCAAATCTAGACTCTGGGCTATTTGTGTCACCTTGGACAGTTCACTGTCTCTCTGAGCCTTGGTTTCCTCATCTGACTAGGTGAGAATATTAGATTAGATGACCTCTTTCATCTATACAGCTATGATCCTATGAACTACTCAGTATCCCCAGGGAACTCTCTTAAGACTCTAAACTACAGATGAGTTATTTATAGTTCATGTTACTCATGTAAATTAACTTATAAGTTAATAATTCTATCCTTAGAATTGGTAGAAAGGCTTTGCACAATGAGATTCCTCTATAGGAAAATTATAAGGCAGGTCCAAGCAACAAATAACCCTGAATACAACAAAAATAATTACCATAGCATCTCCCTCTTATAGTTGTCTGGAAACTCAAAGGAGATGTGTATAAAGTACTTTGTTAATTTTCAAGCGCTCTATAAGTATAGTTTGTTATTATTATTAATAAACTCTGAAACACAACGGCCTCCCCTATAATATATTTCCTTAAATATAGATCTTTCTGCATGGAACTCATCTTTCTAATTTTAATTCCTCTGTTTTTATCTGCTCATTCTAGGTTTTTAATTAAATTTTCTTCCTCTTGAAATCATAGGTAGTTTTGTACTTTTTTTCCCCTTATATTTTCCTGTCACTCATTTTCTGACTCTTCCCCTCCTTTGATGGTACAAATACTCCCAGGGCTGAACATTAATGTTGCTTCAGCTTCCTCTTTTTCCTGGTCTTGGTTGCTAGCGAGACAGGCTTCGCTCCACCTGGATTTCATTTCCTTATCCTTCAATTTAGTTGCAGGTACCCATGATAGCACCTATCCTAGTTCTCTCCATTCCTTAGTTCTCTGCTGCCCTTAATCAGTATCTCCCATTTTTGCAGGTTTGAAGGGGAAAGGGAACATATGTTCTGGGCTCTGCATTTTGAGGGATCTCTAACCAAGAGTTACTAAATCAGAAGAATGGATAGAATTTCTGGCCTAGAGTCAAGAAGATCAAAATTCAAATCTGGCCTCAGGCACTTATTAGCCGTGTGACCTGGGCAGGTCATTTAACCATTTTTTGCCTCAGTTTCCTTATTTATAAAATGAAGATAATAATAGCATCTACCTCTCAGTGTAGTTGTGAGGATCAAGTGTGTTAATCATTTAAAAGTGCTTAGCACAATATCAGACACATAGCAGGTACTATATAAATGTTAGCTATATTGCTGTTTTTGTTATGATTGTTCAGTCTCTTGCTACCCCTACTCCTGGTATGGTTGGGGAGTCAATGTTTACTGCTTGTTGCAGTGGAACAGTAGGGGAAGGATGGATGGAGAACACTGTCAGAGTATTCACAATAGAATGAATGGATCCCAGACGACAAACTTGTGGCTTGGTTTGTGCAGCCCAAAGTACAGTAACTGGTAGGAGAGGAAGAGAGGGTTGCTGAGTGAACATATAAAAGATTCACATTGTCTACAGTTAACTCATAATATTTGTACTTTCCTGAATTTCTTGACTTCTCCTTCTCTAGTTCCATCTTTCATACACATTTTTTTTTTGGTTTCTTTTATTTTATTTTAAAATTTTCTGATGTGTTAGCAAAGGTTGGAGAAAATGTTAATCTTGTCAATTCCTCTGACTGTGTGATTTTTCGAGGGTTATACAACTTGCTGAACTGTCCCTGGGGGCAATGATATCTATGAGCGCATGACAGCAAGGGCATTCTTTACCTTAGCAAACTTGAGACTAGATTTTAAGTGCCCAGATGCCTCTATTGCTTTATGTTCCCTTTCCTAAGCAGAGGTGACTTAAATAGCTATCTTCAGAGATGGAGGTTTCCATCTCATAAGCTCAAGAGCTCTTTGGTTCATGTGACTACACCACCTCTTGGGAGGAGATGACCACTCACAGGACCATGTTTAACCTGAAGGGGCTGGAGGGCCATGCACAGGGCTGCCCAGTGGGTCTGCAATGGATTATTCTCTCTGACAATGTGGGTCTGAGGTAAAAAATTCTGGGCCTATTCATCAGTTCCACAGAGTGCCTTTACCTTTCAGCAAGACATAGTGATTACCTTTCAAGTGCTTGTTAACGAATGCTGGAGAGCCTTTTGTGTTTTAAGCATTTCTTTTGTAGTAGAGTAAATAAATAACTGTCATATATTTGACACCTATTTTGAACAGAGAGTACTTATTTTCTTGAAGGGATCATGTTAATCCCTGTTGGGAAGACCCTAGAGAGGAGCCACATCTAAGCTTTGGAAGCTAAGCAGTGTCGTGGATAGAGCTTTGGACTTTGCGTCCAGAATACCTAAATACTTTCCTGGTATGTGATTGTCGACAAATTATTTTTTCAGCATCAGTTTGCTCATCTGTAAAATAGGAATAAAAACAGCACCTACTTCAAACGGTTATTGGGAAGATCAAATGACCTCATATGTGTAGTGTTATAGAAATGCTAATAATTACCATTCTCATTCTTATTATCAGTAATTCCAGAGATTTCTCTTTTAATATAGTGACATAATGAGCCACGTTTCAAGAAAAAGTCTAAGTTCTGGTTTGGAGATCAGGTCAATTTATCCAGGATGAACTTGGGCTTGACATGAATGCACAGCTAGAGCTTCTAATGGGAAGGACCTACAAATCCAAACTTAACTGGAGCTGTGATTGCTCAACATTGATATCTTTCCCTTATTTTCACCCTATGAGGATTGGTACTGACTTAAGACTGTGTGCTCCTTGTAACCAAAGGTAGGCATGGGTTAGCACTGTTTCCAGATCAGCTGGGATCTTCCATTACTAAGGTGTGTGAGGGAGAGGTTGGCTCCCTAGTTCTTCTTCTGTAAGTGGATAGAGAAAGAAACCGAAACAGATTCCTGGAGATAAGAAAAGGGATGGGAGCATTATGATAAGTAACAAACAAATGAATAAATGAATGAACAAATGAATGAATGAATGAATAATAGACAAAAGGAGAAAAGGGGGAGTAAGACAGAGACCTAGAATAACAAGTGTAGAAGGGGAATATTTTTAAGTTATCTACCCCTATAGGGAAGGCTGGGAGAAACATTAAAATCAGCAAAAGGTTGCAAATATCCTTTCCTTTCACTTGAGGTGAGGTGTGACACAGCGGCTAGAGCCCTGAACTTGGAGTCTGGAAGATCCAAGTTCATAGAATGCATCTGACAATAGCTATGTCATCACTTAATTTGTTTGAGCCTCAGTTTCTTCCTCTGTAAAATGGAGACCATACTAGTTGATATACTTACCTCACATGGTTGTTGTAAAGAGCTCAAATAAAATAGGACAGGCAAAGAGAGTTGCAAACTTTAAACTGCTTAAAATGGAACAAAGATTTTTGGGACACCCCATTTAAATATGCTATTATCATTTACTCTGCTCCAATCCATTTGCATACATTAAAGAGGCAGAGCAAGATGACCTGGGTTCAAGTCCCTCCTCTCACATACAAAGTGTGCACACTCAAGCAAGACCCTAAATCTTAGGATTCTAAGAGACTCTCTAAGATAATACATTGACCAGAAAATTCTGACCCATTTTGACAAAAGAAGTTTCCTCATCTGGGCATTCCCCATGTCAGTGAAATCACAGGCTCAATCCTAGCTTGAACATAAGAGAGTACAATTAGAGCTGGAAAAGGCCTTCAAGGCCAACCAATCTAACCCCTTCTTTTTACTGACAAGAAAACAAAATCCCAGAGAGACTGTATTTTTTTTTCTAGATCTTATAGACAGCAAATAGCAGAGCAAATACTTGAACATAGTTCAAAATTACTCCAAAAGCCAATGACTTCTTACTGAATCATCTAGCCTCTTCCAAATCATTAAGTGTTTGAGGGTCTTGAAAATAGAATAGGGACTGTACATAGTGTTCTGTGTAAATCTTAGGAGAGGAAACTCCTTTTATCAGTGCTTATTGCCATTATCTTTGCCATATCTAAACTTAGATGATTGCCTACAACTGGAAAGCACCAAGAATGAAGGGAAAAAATATTTCTTATCATTCATATCTATTTATAAGTCATAATTACATAAATTGGCTTCCATTAGAGTTTTCCATCAGAGGAAGGAAAGGCTACCTAAGCTAATTTACTTAAGAAACATCCTCATTCATTGGGGGAACCCCTTGTCCCTCAAATTGTAAAAGCTGAACAAGGTATCTCAAATCAGATTAAATAAAAAAAAGAATCCTGGAAAATGGAAAGGTTGTTGTGGGAACTGGGCTCTTAGACCAGGGAAGTGACTTTTTTCCCCCTTGTTTCATTCATCCCAGATGTTGAAGGTGGCAGCTTCACTATGAACTTTCTCCCTCCCAGCCAGTCTCCTCCCCTCTCTGCTTTGGTCATTCACTGCCAGCTGCCCCATAACATTCCTTTAATGTGACATTTTTTTTTTTTTGCTTTGGTTGGGCCATTGGTCTCATGTTTCTGGGAAAAGGAAGTAGATAACAGAAATATGCAAAAATTTCTCCCCAGGCTGCTGCTGATTTATGCTGTGATGTCCATGCTCACAGGTAAAGTATTCTACTGGCGCCTTCCATAAAGGCTAACAGTAGTAGCTAAGGGTACGACCATCGGCATTTCCATCATAAACTTATATTTTCAAAGGTTTATGACCTGGCCATAAAATGTTGCCTGGGGGGTGAATCTTACAAAGTTTTTTTTTTTTAAGTTGCAAGAGTATAAAAGAATAGTTAAAAAAAAAAAAAGACGAATAAAAGGATGTTCCTAATTGCACGTGATTTTTGGATGTTTCTGGATGTTTCAAAGGCTATAATTGAGCAGCCCGTGGGCTTTCCTAGCATAAAGATCAGTGATGCTTTGCAGTAGGGCATTTTCAAATAAAATGAGAATCCCTCTGCTGCCATGAGAGAAGTTGCTATGGAAGAAGATGCACTGTTGCTTCCAAATAACACAATAACGAAAATTTCTATCCCACCCTTCCAAATAGGTTAGGGACTGAGGCACAGGCACAGGGAATGAGAATCACATTGTTGGAAAGGTTTGAAAATGACCAATTGTAAACATGATGCATATTGAACCAGTTACTGAGAGCTCGGAGCTCTGGACACTCATAAATGAGCTATGGACAGAAATTGAAGCTGACACAATTACGGGTTTGCTGCTCCAGCCAAACCAACAAATTCTTAGAACAGAGCTGGAGGCATACTAGCTTTCTAGGAGAATGAATGATTTGTAGGAATGATAATGCTGAGTGGATGATATCACTGCTTGTTGTCCTCCCTCCCAGAATACCTGGTCTGTTGGAGATTACCTACATGTGTTCTAGCAAGTCATTCCTACTTCTTAGATCTTAGTTACCTCAGATATAAAAAGAAAAGAATTAAAATAGATCATCTTCAAGGTCCCTTCCAGCTCTTAGATCTTACAATCCCCAACCCTTAATCATATACCTTGTATTTAACTCAACCGTGAAAATTAGAATTAACCAATCACCAACAAGCTTTTATTAATCATTACTATTGCTAAATACTGGGAATACAAAGAAAGAATTAACAGCCCTTGACCTCATGAAGCATACATTTTAGTGGAGGAGACAATATGTTGATACATAGTAGCACATATAAGACACACAAAGAAGATAGAAGGTAAACTTAAAGAGAAGACACCAGTTACTAAGTACCTACCTATCTTTTTAAAGCTAAAGTAAGAATTGATGACTTCTCCGTAATTTTAACAAGGCTTATCTACAAGAAATTTTCAACCAGTACCACATTATCCTTGAACCTAACCAAGTGGGACATAATAGATCCTGCTGCTATGGAGCTTACTGCCGTATACTCCACAATGAATGAAAAGTTGGAATACTTTTTGAATATCAGTATTCTTCTCTCTTATATTTAATGCCATGGCCAGAAGGCTAAAATCTCATAATCTTTTCCGATCCTGATTCTATCTTCTAACATGTTAACTCTCCATGTCAATTGCATATCTGATAAGCGCATCATTGATATCTGCATTTCAGTCATTGATAAAAATGTTCCATGGCAAAGAGCAGAGGACAAGATGCCTAAAGCATTCCAGTGGAGGTATCCTCTCAAGTTGACACCGATCCATTAATGAAGAGTTTCTAAGTCCAATCCTTAAACCTGTTTTAAACCCACATAACTATGTTATAGGACACATTATTATATCTTGTTCACAAGGATTACATCAAAGCTTTACTGAATAGTAGGTATATGCTATGTATACAATGTTCTTATGATTAGCCTATTTTTTCTTGTTGAAAGATAAAAATAAAATAAA
Source organism: Phalanger gymnotis (assembly GCA_028646595.1). Taxonomy (NCBI): domain Eukaryota; kingdom Metazoa; phylum Chordata; class Mammalia; order Diprotodontia; family Phalangeridae; genus Phalanger; species Phalanger gymnotis. The sequence continues at coordinate 19,264,088 of CM053623.1, forward strand.
ATTAAATATTTGTTGAGTGACTGAGTGTCAGGCGAACCTATCAAAAAATGAAACAACATGTATATGACTTGACCTTTTACTTGATGTACCAGGATTCCATTCTGATCACAGCACGTTGGCATCTCTGCCATTCTTGACCACTACCTTTCAGAAATCACTACAGGTAGAGCAGCAATCATACCCATCATTTAGTTCTGTAGTTGAAAAGCAGCATGGAATAGTGGGTCAAATGATTCACTTAGAGTCAGGAAGACCTGGCTTTACATCCTGCCTTTGACATCTATTAGCTGTGTGACACAGGTTAAGTCAATTAGCTTCTCTGAATTTTGGCTTGCTTGTCTGTAAAATGAAGAGGTAAGAGTAGATGAACTCTGTGTTGTGTAGCTCTAAAATTATTTTACTATGTCCCTCTCCTAGTAAGATAAGGGAGTAATTAATAATAACAATAAATAATCTAGAATAGCACTTTAGACTTGTAAAGTACTTTACAAATATCTCATTTGATTCTTTCTACAACCCTGGGAAGTAGGAACTAAGATCTTCGTTTCATAGATGAGGAAACTGAGTCTAAGAGAGGGTAAGTGACTTGCCCGGTCACAAAGCTATGCATCTAAAACAAGCTTTGAGCTCATCTACCTAACTTTAGCTTCAATGCTCTGGCCACTAGGCACCTGGCTGCTAAGAGATTCATGGGTAAAGAGCAGTACAGCATGGAAACAATGACACATAATTCAAGTCTGTAAGGAAAGGAAAATGAGGAAGAGGACAAAAATAGAGAGATCAGAGGAGTTCTTAACCTGTGATCTATGAACTTGCTTTTAATATGTGTGTGTGCATGCATGCACTCATATGCACATATGTATGTATGAGTATATGTGTATTTGTATGTATGTTTATATGCATGTATGTATATGTACACATAGATGAATATAGGTAGATATAGATATACAGATATATATCTATATAGATATTTACATACATATAGTTAACTGCATTTTGATATAATGGTTTCTTTATGATTCTGTATATATTATTTTATGCATTTAAAATATTATTCTGAATGGGGAGTTCATTAGATTCACCAGACTTCTGCTCAAGGAGGTCCATGGCAAAAAAGAGGTAAATAGCTCTGGACTAGAGGTTGTGATGATCATGAAGAATGGGCTTAGGAGGAATGATGGAGAAAGAGATAGAAGCCCAAAGATGACTTTCACAAAAGGAAATTTCAAATTTCAATAGGATGGCAGTGACACACAATTATTCATGATGGAGACATCTTTAAGTCATTTTTCAATCATGTCTGACTCTTCACAACCCCATTTGGGGTTTTCTTTGGAAAGATACAAGAGTGGTTTGCCATTTCCTTCTCTAGCTCATTTCACAGATGAGGAAACTGAGGCAAACAGGTGAAGTGACTTACCCAGAGTCACACTGCCAGTAAGTGTCTGAGGCCAGACTTGAAATCAGGAAGGTAAGTTCTCCTGACTCCAGATCTGCCACTCTATCCACTGCACCACCTAGCTGCCATGGTGACATCAAAGGCATGCTTAAGTCTTTGGATGGCTGAGGTGGAAAGAAGATATAGGGTTTCAGGAAGCTAGTGTTTTGAGGGAAGACACTGACGTGTCTTTTGAAGGTGCCAAGTGTGGTGCCTGGGGATAATGTAAAGAGGAAGACTGACAAAGAACTAATGAGAAAGAAGTTAAAGTAGACTGGGGGGGGGGTGACAGAAGATTGGCCTAGGCTGCATGACAGAGACAGATGGAGTAAATCTTAGGGGAGGAGTTTACAGAGTGTTGACAGCAGAAGAAGGACAGGAGTGGGAGTGGAGAAGGGGCATGACAACTTCTCATCCCCCTAGCTTAGAGGTATGAAGACAAATGCTCCTCCAGAGTTTGTGGTCTGGGATTGAGTTTCTTCTGGAGGGATCCAGGTTTCTGGAGTACCAAAAGATGTGAAGACCATGAGAAAAAAAGTTATAAGATAAAGTTTTCAGAGGGCATGACAGAGGAAAGGCAAAGGAGCATAAAAGAAGAGAGGGGGACAGTTGAGATGGAGAAGGATGAATCCAGGGAAAGTTACAGGGGAAAAGTCTTTTTTTTTCTTCAAATACCTGACAGAATCACAGGTATTAGGAAAGCAGGAGGATCAAGTTTGCTAGCCACAGGCCCAGGAAAATGCCAGTTGAGCACAGCTCAAACCCGAACATCACTGCCTTACCTTTTCTTCTCAGATCCATTTCTTTCCTCTTTTCAGCCCTTCCTATTTTTATGTTCATGAAAGCACAGCAGGGACAATCATTTTAACTGCATTCCTGGCTGCGACTCCCTTTTGTAAACATTTCCTCTAAGTTAAAAGGAAAACTCACCCTCCTTCCCCATCAATGACAGAAATGCTATCAGCATTTCCTCTGTTCTGCCTAAAACATCAAAAACCAAACAGCCTGGGCCTCTCAAATGCAAATGCTCCCCTGACCTCCTCTTAAGGCTCTGGAATCCTTGGGGCTTCCCAACAATTTAGGGTTCTCCAGATATGCCTCCTTTTCTCTTTCCTTCCTACTGGGAAATTTACCTTCATTTCTTTGGAAATCTATGTGAAACCCTTTGAATACTTTATTCACCACATGGGTTATTGTGCTGTCGGGTACTGGGCATTTATTATCTATGTCACAGCCCGGCAGGATCTGAGCTTACTGAAACAAAGGCAGGCAGAGACAATGGGAGGAGGGGTAAATAGCATAAATATCTAGGAATGCGTCCACACAGTCATGTCATCCACACACATGCTAGCCTACGGAATGGATATTCTTTCACGGTTCAAAGTTAGTAACACCCACACGACAGGCTGAAAGCCACTTTCAACTCTGTAGATGTCACAGCTCTGAGTTTCTGAAATGGGAAATGGAATGCACACTGAAGGGAACAAAGAAGGAAAGGACTGAATAATTGGAGCAAGAATTTCACCTGGCAAATCCAACACCTCTGCTGACTCCATTGGCGTCTCTCAATATTCTGGTGGAAATGACATGGCCGAATGGTTTCAGCATGTTCTCCAATTCCTGCTCGTCCATGGAAATGGGTAAATTGGAGATGTATAGATTTGTGGGGTCTTGTTCTTGTTGCTAAGACAAAAAAAAAGAACAGAAACAATTGCATCATGTTACAAATGTCAGTGTCGACTTATGTGGGGTTTAACAATTAAACAAATCTCCCAGGGTTCCTATAATGGAAGTCAATCAAACTCAACAGATATTTATTAAATGTTTATTGTATATAAGGCACTATGTTAAGTACTGATAATATCACAAGAAAAATGAAGTGGTCCCTGCCCTTATAAGGCTTATGTTCTCCTGGGGGAATATCACACTTACACGTTCAAAAGGGTCATAGAATAAATACAAAATTATTTCTGAAGGGTGAGGCATCTAATTTGCCCCTCACATTAAGCTGGGGATTCTGAATTCTGTCCCTAGCACTTGACTAAATCTCTTCTTCTCCTAGGTCACTCCCATCATCCCTCTTTGAGACAATACCATTCCCCAGCCTTCATTCTCAAATACTCCAAATGACTTGAGTTGATGAGAGGGTATTCCCTCTAACAAGAGAGATCGTCTTCCCACACCTGCTTTACCTGTGTGACTGTTATCTATTTCTTCCTGTAAGTTTACCCAGGATATGTTTATGTGTTGGCATAGGCATATCTCAGCATGTTTTCTCTGGATGATATAAGAATACAAAAGAAACAGTTGAGTCATCCATCAACTCTCCCTCACCCTTCCCTCATGACCAAACCATTTTGGTCTTAACTCTTACTTTTCTTTGAAGACAATTTTCCCTGCACTTCTCCTCCATAATTTCACCATTTGTGATGAGTTGATGCTTACAATGTGACAAACTAGACCCCACTGACTGGTTGATCCCAATAAAAAAACCAATATTTTCTTTTTTGGTCTTCCTTGGCAATACTGTCTTCCATTTCTCCCTTTTTGACCCTGTGAATTCAATGTTTTACGTCAGAAAAAGTGGTTGATAGGGAGTCAGAAGGCATGCATCTGTATCCTAAGTCAGCCATGACAACTTTATGACCATGGCAAACAGTTTCACCTCACTAGGCCTCTCAGTTTCTTCCTCTGTAAAATGAGGGATGACCATGAAGGGACTTCCAGTTTCAGATCTATGATCCTTGGCTGTCTTGTTCAGCTTATGCTATCTCCTAAATAAGGAACCTTCCCAAGGTTCAGTCCATCACCCAAGTACTGTTTCTCTACTCCGTTAACACCATAGGAGATTAACAGCAATGGATAGTCAATAAGTCAGAATTGGAAATTATAAATAATCGGGTTAATCTGAAACTTTAAAACAATGACAACAACTACTGGGGAACTGAGCCATGAAAAGAAGACTTGCCACCTGGACAGAATAGGCTTTATGTTGATATAAAAATGTAGAGAAAAATACAATCTTTCTTAAGCTGCCACAGTCTTTTCTCTCCCAGGATGCAGCATGTAGAAGACAGGAAAAAAAAAGTCCAGCTTAAAAAAAAAAAAACTAAAGTCTAAATCTATATAATTCTCCAGTTTCTTACAGTATTTTCTCATCCATTATTTTTAATCCATTTTCTTATCTACTATACTGTATTTTTTTTTATCAAGATGGACCAGTCAGTGGGGTCCAACTTGTCCCCAATAACTCATTATAGATGGGGAAATTATGGAGGGGAAATGGAGGGAAAAATTGTCATCAAAGAGAAGTAAGAGTTAAAACCAAAATGGATTTGTTCATGAGGAAAGGGTGAAGAACAGCTGATGGATGAACCAACTGCTTCTTTGGTATTCTTGTATCATCCAGAAAAAGCATGGAGGGCTTCCCTTATATCCATGTAACAGCAAATTAAATAAGGCAGGTGTTATTCCTGCTTGACAGACCAGCAAACTGAGGAATGGACAAGTTTGGTTGCCTGACGTCACAAGCTCATTAACACTGACAATAGACTAGGGCTCAGATCTGCTTCTTCCATTATACTGTGTCACTACAATTGCAGCATTGCCTCCTAAAGAGCAACAGCTAGCCTTTCGATTTTCAAAATTCCCAATACTCTTTGCATGAAAGATTGGAGCATAAAAAACGGTAAACGCTATACCTTCTTTTTCTTAAAAAACAACAACAGCAACTTTATTGTAAGGGCTGGGGAAGAAGAGAGGAAGGCATGCAGGGGGAACATGTGTGATATAAAAAGAAAAAAATTAGTAAAATCTGTTAACATAAATCTGCTTAAAAATAAAAGTAAATGCCATTAATATGTGACCTTTGAGGGAGACCAGAGCACGGACTTAAGGAAATGCTCCTTCATTCACACTAACTTCATCTATGAATCCAAGTTCCCCACAGCATTGCGCAGCTCCTCTGCATTGACAGAGAGGTATGTGACATCACAGAGTAGTATTTACCATGAATTTCTGCTATTCAAAAAGTAGAGTTGGTCCTGGATTTGATAGCCATCAAATACTGTATTTAAATAAATTTTTTAAAAAAGCTTCTCCTCACCAAAACAGCTACATGTTACTTTTACCCTTTAACGAAAGTTAAAAATATTTGTCCACTATATAATAAACAGTTCCTTGAAGGTCTTAATGTAGTTTAAGCTATGAAACACACACACATACATACATACATGTACATATACATACATATATGTACATACACACAAATGTATGTGTATATATGTACCTATATGTGTATATAGTACATATGTACTTGTGTATGTATTTGTATATAAATGATATGTACACATGGATACACATATCTATTATATACATACATGTATAATTATATCATGGGGAAAAATTGGTACTGACATCAGAGAATCTGTGTTCAAATCCCATGTCTGGTATAGACTACCAGTGTGACCTTAGGTAATAACAACTTGCCTGGGCTTTAGTTCATTTCTAAATGAAAGCATTTCAATAGATGGTTTATGAAATACTTTCTGGCTCTGCATGGATGCCTGATTCCATATATGATGCTATGATATTCTGTGCATGTATTGCCTCTCCCGTTAGAATATAAGCTCCATAAAAAGGGACATTTTCCCTTCTATTTTTTTTATCTCTAGAACCTAGGACAGTGCCTGGGATACTCAATAAATACTTATTCCTTAATGATACATCACCTAGTAGAAAATAACCACCTAGAGGGAAGGGACTTTTGCAATTTTGTCTTTGTATCTCCAGCACTTGACAGAGTGCTTTGCAAAATGTGGGTTTTTAATAAATGCTTATTGGATTGGGTGGTAAACTTACTCGAAAGGCTTCTATATTGTTTTCTTCAAAACACACTCAAATTTCATTGGGCCTTTGCTTTTATAACTATTTTCTTTCTAATTTTCTGAGGTTGTCTTGTGTTATAGTCAACTCTCAGTCAATTGACTATCCCCCAGTTTTTCTTGGGGGGAGGTGCTGTTTACTGCTGTTCTTAGATTTAAATTTTCATTCACTTTTAGATTCTTAGAGCTGGAAGGGAATTTAGATAACATTCCCTTACAATCCCCTGAGATGAAGAAATAGAAGCTAAAAGAATTCTTTTATAAGGGCCATGGCCAAGGTTATCATGAAAACAATTTTTCTAGGGGTGGAAATGGAACTCAAACCCAAGTCCCCTGCTCCATTTAAGGGCCTTTGCTGCACTACTGCTCCTTCTCCATTCTATTTGAAGTCCTATATTCTGGGCCAAGTGGAAGGCTAGAGAGACAAGAGAAATCTCTAGATTTTGCCTGTCCAGTAACATTAAAATACTCATCACTAAGCTTTCATTTTAGAATGAAAGAAAAATCACACAAGATCTTACACACAGGTGCAAACCTTAATTTGAATGAATGATTAGATGAATACACTACAGAAACATACTCTTGACCTGTTAAAATACAGGCTCACACAGGCTCTCACTGTGTGTTTGGGGACTTTTTTCCATTCAATATGGGACCAGGTCACTGAATGATCCTTTCTCTTTATTTCAGCACTACTGGGGTGGTCTAGGTTCTTTTTACTGCTGGCTTAACTCCATTAAAAATTCATGAGAAAAAAAAGTTCTTAAAATGCTGAGCTTCTTTGTAGATGAAAATGGAAGCTATTTCAATCATTTCACAAAATAATTAAAATAATAAATCAAAAGTATCATTTATATATAATATTAATATTATATTTTGTATAAAATATTCATGATATATTAGATATATTTCCATTAATTATTATATATTTCTAAGTTAAATGACATATTATATAATACTTTAAAGTTTACAAAGTATTTAAAATACATTACCTCATTTGACCAAAAGGTCATAAATATATTTATTTTAGAGAAAAGTATTTTCCTTCTTCTTAAGGTTTTTTTTTTCTTTAATCCTTTTACCCACATACCCACCTGTCCCTCTTCCTCTCTCCTCCTTCTCTTCCTCTATTGTAGAGCCTCCTTTCCCCCACTCTTCTTTCCTCCTTTTTCTATATATAACATTTATATGCATGCTGCAGCTTTTTACTTATTCTAAAGAGCTTCAAGACATTTCCAGCTGAATAGAAAAGTAGAGTCTTAAGGACGGCTTAGGTACTTCATCTATTTGAAGTTGGAGGCTATATAGGTGAAATATTTTATGGTTGTGTATGATTGCTGTTGGATGAAATAAGCTAAGGCTAAGTTAGATGGCCTGATCTTGGACTGTACTCGATATTTCAAGAGCTTGAAATTAGTTGAACGTGCTTGTATGTGAGAGGCACTATACTTAACACCAGAGACACTAAGTTATTAGCACTGAACAGTCTTAGATTCAGGACGAGAACGTAAGGGAATGTAGGAAGGATCCTTCACGATTAACCTATTGACCGAGGCAAATACAGGCGGCCCTTTGATCCTATGAGATTGCTAGAAAAGAAAGAAAAACATTGTTTTTTGTTCCCACTCACTTTGTCCAGTAAAAATAAATCCTGCATGTTCTTGTCTGAAAGTCCCCAATAAGGTTCTATTTTGTCTTTAGGTACAGCTGGCCAGACAGTCCTGACTTTTGGATACTGATCTACTGGTCTTAATGATTGACCTACCTCTGCACAAAGCACAGTCAGAGACCTCAAGAGCCTGCTTTTTAAAAGATCATCTCAAGTCCCAGTTACTCACAGAATCACATTCCTAGTGAGGGAAAGGACATTTCTTATCCAGAGTTTCTTAACTCATAAACCCTGGATATCAAGGGTTCCATGAACTTGGATGGAAAATTAATATATCATTATTCCCACTAACCTTTAATTGAAAATTTGCATTTCTTTCAATTATGAATTTTTTAAAAATATTCTGAGAAGGGGTCCATCGGCTCCCCCAGACTGACAAAGAGAGCCATGACACAAGTGAAGTTAAGAACCACTGATCTAATATCCCCAGTTTACCAATGGGATTCTGAATGGAACTGATTTACCCAGGGTCATGCAAGGGGTAAATAGTAGAGCAGCATTTGCCTCCAGGTACTTTAATTCCAAGTTCAGCATTCTATGTGTCATATCGTACCACCTGAATGACCTCTGGGAAAGCCAAAATGAGCAGTGTGCATAAAACGCTGCTCTTTTTTTTAAACAGAGTTGGTAATTTCGATAGTCAGAAGAACCAAAGCAAAGCAAAGGTTTGTTTTGTTTTGTTTTGTTTTCCTAGCAAGAAGCAAAAATGCAGACAGGTATTTTGGATCTTATGAAGGTGTTCCATGCCTTCGTTCCTGAATATCTCTTTTGGCATATCCCAGGTGATAGCTACCAAACTTAGAGAAGTGTCCAGGAAATAGTGTGTCACCCTGGCAATAAGGATTCAACCGAAAATACAAGTGATGATCAAAAAAATATGTGTTTGAGAGGCAGAGGCAAATTGGCACAGGGGAGAGGGAGGCCTCAGAATTAGGAAGACCAAGTCTTGCTTTGGAAACATACTACCTGACTATAAGCAAGGTTCTCCTCCAAGTGCCCCAGGAGACGAAGGTTCTAAATGAAAGATGAATTGCTGACCTGTATCAGCTGAAGGTGGGAACTGACTTCTAAGTTTTCTTTACTGATGAAATCAAACCATAGGTTTAAAGCTAGAAAGGACCTTCACTATCAATGGAACAAAGACTCCTTCATTTTACAAGTGAGAAAACTGAAGCCCAAGGTGGGGAATAAAGTAATTTTGCCAAGGTTGCTCAGTTGAGTTGGGATTCAAACCAAAGTCAGCTCACTCCAAGTCTATACATAACTCTTTCCACTGAACCATCCTGCCCCTCTGGACCTTGACCACATCTTACGGGTTGGGGGGAGAGGAGGAACCCTTTGTATGAGGAAAAAAATGTTCACCTTTGTCCTCCAAACCAAGGTTATAAATGTTCATACTGAGGGAAGTAGAAACATCAGTAGATGTCTGGAAGATCTATGACCTGACCTCCCAAGGTCAAGTAAATGCTGACTCCCTGAGAATTCTTTCTAAAGAATCGAGGAATTCAGCAATAAGGAGTGCTTCATTATATCCTGGAAGATGGTATGTGTTCTGCATAATGCTTCTCCAGTCTCTGCTACCCTTTTCTCTGGTTTTCCCCTTTGATGATGCCATCCTGGCATCTCATAGGTATCATTTTCCCAAACTTCCCATCCTCCTTCATAGACTGGAAGGGATGATGTTTTTCTCTACCCAGAGTCAACCCATTGTGATGGAGTCAGTACAACTTGACAACCTCTTCCAGTGTAGGGGTTAGGCTCAAATTGAACAGAACTTGAGAAAATACAAACTGTGAAATACACTAGAATATAAGCTCCTTGAGGTCAAGCATCATTTTTTTCCTCTTGTTTTATGTTCCCAGAGACAATCACTGTGCTTTGCTGATAACTAGGCACTTAACTGATATATTATTTAGAATAGAGAGTTTTACATACATACTGGGAATAATAAATTCACTAAAAAGGCCTCAAAAGGGATGTTACATACTTGGAGAGAGCGCCTGTGGTTGGGATTATCAGGTATATTCAGGTGCTTTACTTCCATGGTAATGGCTGAATGATAGATACTAAACAAAAGCCTCCCATGAATTTGAACGAACTGAGCAAATAGTATCTCTAAGTGAATATGTTCCAGGTACCTAGATTTTATTCTCACATGAAATGAGTAATAAAATGACTAAGTAAAGAACTCAAGTCTGGATGTCTTAATTGGAATTACCTGTTTTCCTTGGACAAGCGGTAAAATTGCATTCCAGGATTGCCTTGACTTCTCCCGCCATGCTCACTTCATGGACTCGACCTCAGTATCCCCAGTTATCAGCCCTGAAGTGTTGAGTTTTCCTGTGAGAAAATGCTAAATTAACATTTTACAATATTGAGATCTCTATAGTTTCATTGTCATCTATTGTGCTATCACATGTATTGATAGATCTTCATCCAATGCCCTGAAGGTAACACAATTAGAACAGGGAACAGAACTATAGAGAACTACTCAATATTGTAAAACAAAATTGATGCATTTTCTCATGGACTAGCACTAAGGGTGGTCTTTGGGGACACAAATCCTACCAACCAGCTGCCTGCTGAGATTCCAGCAAAGTGAGTTGTGACATGGGTCCTCATCAATGACAACCACATTTCTTGAGATTAAGTAAAAGAAAATCATGATTGGTTTTCCCTAATGCCTCCAAATCTACAGAAATTGTCATATTATCAACATATTACCACAAGAACCTGGGGAATCTTTTATACCGTTTGATTCCGTTCTCTCCCTTCTTGGTAAGTCAAAGGCATAAAATCAATCATAGCTTCTTAGAAAAATAAGGTATGGAGAGAGACTAGCCAATCTAAGTGGTGTCATAACCAGAATCCTCTTTACATCTTTGTCTAGTTGGAGACCTCCAATAAGGAGGAACTCACTGTTGTGGGAGGCAACTTAACTCAATTCTGAATAATGCATATTGGGATAACACTTGAGTTAACCTACATTGGAATAGCTTTAATTTTTAGGAAGATTTTCCCAAGATAAAATTGAAATCTCCCTCTCTATTATTTAAACCCATTGTTTCTGACTGTGCTTTCTGAGGCCTGATAGAACAAGTGTCATCTTTCTTGCATATAGAAGTTCTTCACATATTTGCAGAGAGTTGCAAATGGTCCTAAGTTTTCTCTTCTTTAGGTCAAAAATCTCCAGGTGCCTCATACAAGCTTCATATGCAAGGGTCCTCTCCCCTTTTGCTCTCTCAGTCACTATGTACTAGTCAGTGCAGATATGCCCTGACTAATGCTTAGAAGACCGAGACTCTTTGAGAGGGGGCAGAGCCAAGAAGGCACCTGGAAAGCAGGGACTTGCTTAAGCTCTCCCCCAAATCCCTCCAAACACCTGTAAAAATGGTTCTGAATAAATTCTAGACCTGCAGAATCCACGAAATAGCAGAGGAGAGAGAAACAGGTTTCCAGGCCAGGAAAGCCTGGATGGTCTCCGGGAAAGGTCTATTGCACAGTGCTGAGAATGGAGGGCAGCCCAGCACAGGCCACAACAGGACAGACCAGACCTTGAGTCAGCCAGCTGGAACAGGCCTTGGGGCCATGAAACAGTGAGCTGTGGCAGTTAACCAGACTTCCCAACTCACAAACACCAAAGAGCAGGTTAGGGGAGAAACTGCGGAAATGAGTTCAGAAAGGTCTGGCCTCCAGCTCTTGGGTGGAAGAAGCAGTGCAGTGGTGGCAGTAGCAGCAGCAGGAAGCTCCTGAGGCTGCTTCCTGAGTCCCTGGTGCACACAGTGGGAGAATTTAGCAGCAGATCAGAGCAGGAGTACAAGGAGCACTTTGTAAGCACAAAGGCATATTCTCTTGCTGTGCCCTGCTTGGATCTGTATTGCAGTCTTGGTTGGCAGTTCTTGGGGGAGGAAGAGCACTGCAGTCACAAAACCTGGGATGATGGTGGAGTAGAAGTAGCTCTGAAAACAGTGCTTGGACCCTAAATCTTGGCACAAAGTACTCTCTACACTACAAGCTGTCATATCCTGACAAAAAACTCAAGGGTCAAGTAGTTGTCTGGGAACATGAACAGGAACTGAAAATGAACTCAGACTCAAACTCAGACTCAAACTCAAACTCTAGATTTCTTTTTGGTGACAAAAAAGCTCAAAACATACAGCCAGGTGAAGAAGTCAACAAAGTCAAAGAGCCTACATCAAAAGCCTCCAAGAAAAATATGAATTGGGCTCAGGCCATGGGAGAGCTCAAAAAGGATTTGGAAAAGCAAATTAGAGAAGTAGAGGAAAAATTGGGAAGAGAAATGAGAAGGATGAGAGAA
>CM053623.1:19276895-19308300 GCA_028646595.1 Phalanger gymnotis
CCTCTTGAAAAAGATCCCAAAAAGAAAACTCCTAGGAATATTGTTGCCAAATTCCAGAGCTCCCAGGTCAAGGAGAAAATACTGCAATCAGCCAGAAAGAAACAATTTGAATATTGTGGAAACACAATCAGAATAACACAAGATCTAGCAGCTTCTACCTTAAGGGATAGAAAGGCTTGGAATATCATATTCTGGAGGTCAAAGGATCTAGGATTAAAACCAAGAATCAACTACCCAGCAAAACTGAGTATGATGCTCCAAGACAAAATATAGATTTCCAATAAAATAGAGTACTTTCAAGCTTTCACAATGAAAAGACCAGAGCTGAATAGCAAATTTGACCTTCAAATACAAGAATGAAGAGAAGCATGAAAAGGTAAACAAGAAAGAATTCATAAGGGACTTACTAAAGTTGAACTGTTTTGTTTATATTCCTACATGGAAAAATAATGTGTGTAATTTAATTTATGAGACCTTTCTCAGTATTAGGGTAGTTGAAGGGAATATACATACATACATACATATATATATATATATATATACATATATATATATATATATACATATAGACAGAGGGCACAGGGTGAGTTGAATATGAAGGGATGATATATAAAAAATGAAATAAATTTAAGGGCTGAAAGAGGAATATATTGAGAGAGGGAGAAAGGGAGAGATAGAATGGGGTAAATTATGTCACATAAAAGTAGCAAGAAAAAGCCGTTCTGTTGGAAGGGAAATGGGGGCAAGTGAGGGGGAATGAGTGAATCTTACTCTCATTGGATTCAACTTGAGGATGGAATAACATACACACTCAACTGGGTATCTTACTCCACAGGAAAATAAGGGGAAGGGGATAAAAAAGGGTGGAATGATAGAAGAGAGGACAGATAGGGGGTGGAGGTAAGCAAAAGTAAATACCTTTGAAAAGGGACAGGGTCAAGGGAGAAAATTGAATAAAGGGGGACAGGATAGGATGGAAGAAAATATAGTTAGCCTTTCATAACATGAGCATTGTGGAAACATTTTACGTAATGATACATGGGTGATCTATGTTGAATTGCTTGCCTTCCTAGGGAGGGTGGGTGGGAAGGGAAGAGGGTAGAGAATTTGGAACTCAAAGTTTTAAAAGCAGATGTTTAAAAAAATTTAAAAAAATTCTTTTTGGCATGCAGCTGGGAAACAAGATACATAGGGAATGGGGCATAGAAATCTATACTGCCCTACAAGAAAGTAAGGGGAAAGAGGATGGGGGAAGTGGGGTGACAGAAGGGAGGGTTGACTAGTAAATGGGACAATCAGAATATATGCTGTCTTGGAGTGGGGGGGAGGGTAGAAATGGGAAGAAAATTTGTAAGTCAAAATCTTGTGGAAATCAATGTTGAAAACTGAAATATTAAATAAAATCGGTAATACACAAAAAAAGAAGAATGAGCCTCTCACTTTCCTTAATCTGAACCCTATTTCTCCCTTAACGTAGTCCCAGATTGCAATAGCTTTTTTGTTTATTTTATATCACATTATTGACTCATTAATTGGTTGTTTCTGTTGTTCAGTCATTTTGGTGGTGTCCGACTGTTCATGACCCCATTTGGGATTTTCTTGGCAAAGATACCAAGAAGCCTAGGAGATTGGTTAAATTTTATGGTCAGAGACATCCAGGGACTATTATTTGTTGGAATTTAATTGTATTCCTAAACTAAAGAGAGTCAATTGCATATGCACTGACCGGGAAAAAATTCACATTTCAGATACCACGGGAGCAGCTTGTTCTGATCAGTTGCCTCTTTTTACAAAGGCAAGTCAGCCTCCAGATTCTGTCATTCTAACCAAAGACTGGCACATCCCATGTTGATTCATCCCAGTCATTCTAGCCAGAGAATGGACAGGCTGCAAGTGATTTGGATACCCTGGAATCTTAACTCCCATGTGGAGGTACAGGCTGTACAGCCACTAGTGACCTCACAACCAAAGCAATGTCATCAATTCAGAGAGAAAAGCTCATGGGGAACCATTCCTTGGCTTCCATTCATTACTAGATAACAACATGATGAAGATGGGTGGGGGTAGAGGGGTGGGGAGGAACATAAACTCAGCTTTAGGGAGAAGGCCCTTAAATGAAGATCATAGACTGGGAAATGGAACAGTCTTCAGAGATTATCAAGGTTAACCCTTCCTTTTGCCCCCTCCCCATTTTACAAACTACCAAGGTGAGGCCCAGGGACTTGTCCTAAGTCACAGAGATGTTAAGTGGCAGGGTTTGAACACATTTCTCTTGGTACCAAATATAACATACTTTTTAATGCACCCTGGTATTTAAAATGGCAAAGTTTATCAAGTCAAGTTTAGGGGCAAGGTCTGCTGCCAGCTACAAATTCAAGACTTCTTTCTCCAATACCTTGTCATTGTTGTTCTGTTGTTTTCAGTAGTGCCCAACTTTTTGTGACCCCATTTAGGATTTCTTGGCAAAAATACCAGAATGGTTTGTCATTTCTTTCTCCAGCTCACTTTGTAGATGAAGTAACTGAGGCAAAAAGGGTTAAGTGACTTTCCCAGGGTCGGACAGCTAGTATGTGTCTGAAGCCAGATTTGAACTCAGGAAGACGAGTCTTACTGACTCCAGGCCCTCTACTCTATCCACTGTGCCACCTAACTGTCCACATTATTATCATTCCAACTCTTTTTGTGTGTGTATAAAGGGAATGGATGTTAGCATCATCAAATGCACATTTATTTATGGGGCACAGAATCATAGTCATAATTATCTCAGAACTTGCTACTGAGAAAGCTCACTAATACACTTCTCTCTACTCTTATGCTGCTAATGAGTGGTCAGTGATTTGCACAGGACTGCACAGATCAGTTCAAACCAAGTCAATAAGCATTTGTTACATGCCTACTGTGTTTTAGGCATTATACAAGGCACTAGAACACCAAAAAGAAATGAAACAGTGCCTGTCCTCAAAGTTCTTACAGTTTCCTTCGGGAAGACAACTCGTACACAATAAGCATAACATCTGTTATAAAATAAATGTCTGGGGTGGGGAAGAGGAGTAGGAAAGGACCAGGCCAGCGTTCTTTCCCTGTTTCCTCCCACAATTACTTTAACAGCTATGCATTCCCATAAATTCAGCCTTGCACCTTTGCTGTCTCTAGTGTTGAGAAAGCAATACATTTAGATATTTTCCACAATGCAAAGCAAATTCTGGAATTCTAATTTGCCAAAATGTTGACATAAACCAGAATCTAAGCACCTAACCTTAGACTATGATTCTCTCAGAAGCCACGGTCAAGACTATTTTCCCCATAATTTCTTTAAGCTTTAACCACCTGGAGCACTAACAGGATATAAAACATATTCATTCCCTCTTTAGTTGCTTAACTCATGTATTTTTCACAAGGTCCTATATCCAGAAGGCAGCTGGTGGCTCAGTGCATAGATCACTGGGCTTGGAGTCAGGAAGTCTTGAGTTCAAATTTAGCTCCAGCCACTCACTAGATGTGTGACCCTGGGGAAGTCATTTAACTTCTATTTGACTCAGTTTTCTCAATTGCAAAATAGAATAATAACAATACTACCACCTACTTCCCAGGATTTATTCACAAGATCAAATGAAACATTTGTAAAAAGAGCATACAGCAGGCACTATCTAAATGCTAATTCCTTCCCCCTTTCTTTCTTTTTTAAATTATGGGGTGAGGCAGATGGCAAACACAGAAAGGGCATTTGAAAGATGATCATTAAAACATAGGCTTTGGGGCAGCTAGGTGGCGCAGTGAGTAGAGCATTGGCCCTAGAGTCAGGAGGACCTGAGTTCAAATCCAGCCTCAGACACTTGACACGTACTAGCTGTGTGATCTTGGGCAAGTCACTTAACCCCAATTGCCCTGCCTTTTCCCCTCAAACCCCCACCAAAAAAAAAACATGGGCTTCTCCCAGAATTATAATTGCGGGAATTTGCACAGCCCGTTAATGTTTGCAAAGAGACATCAGAGGCTCGGTCACCCAGCCACGTCATTTTACTCAGAAGGAAGTTCGTTACTCAGAAGGAAGTTCATTTTGGGTCACACAGCTCCTGAGGACCTAAGGCAGGTTCAAATTCAGATTGTCTTGACTCTCAGACTAGCGCTCTATTTATATTCCTATCTTGCTGAGTTCATACATGAATGCCTGAGATTTCAATGAACTGATGTTTGCTTTCAGTTTGACTGTCTCAAGTGCCCTCCATAACTTTTCTAGCAGGTGGCACTAGCCTCCATTACCTTCTCAGGGAAGCTTCCTGGACACAATAGACATGCCAGTACATTGAGAAAGAACAGAGAAGCTTTCACTGCGCCATGTTCTTTCTCTAAAGAAATTCAGGATCTGTCAGGAGGAGGGTAGGGTGGTGCATATTCAGTAATATACTAACAAATGTTTAACCACTAGGTCTCCAAAAAAAAAGTCCTCCCAACACACACTTTCTTAAGTCTATGAAATCAAGAAAATAATAATTTGAGCCTTGATATGTGACATTTGCCCATTGCCAAGGTGTAAGTAAATAAATATGTATGCTGAGAATTTAATGTTTGGTTCTTGTGAGTCATTTTGAGCCAGCTCCTGCATACCCCTGTCTGTATGAAGGGAAGAATCTGGAATTTGGAGTCATATAACCTAAATTGGGCCCTCAATTCCTCAGCCCCTTATTAGCTGTGTGACCTTAGGTAAATCAGCTCACTTTTCTTCACCTCAATTTTACCTTGGGTAAAATGAGAGTTGGATAAAATAGCCTTCGAGGATCCCTTCCAGGCCTAAATTTATGATTTTATGTCTGGGTCTAAAATGTGAAACATCAAAAACATTTTCATAAAAGGACAATTGTCTGTATCAAGATTTGTTCCATTGCTTCTCTTTAATGCATACCCTGCTGGCCATTATATTAAATTAGCTGGAGGAAGGACTATTAAATTGATGAGGAGATCTTTAAAATATAGTCAGTGTATCAGCAAGAGAACCTAGGAATATGTCACAGAGGGAGGGAAAAACAGAATCTCATTTCTATCATTTATGAGCTAAAAGATTAATGATTTATTACTGGGGCCATTAATCAAAAAGTGTGGTCTTTTTTTTTAAAGACCCAATTCCACTGTTCAAGTCAATTAGGCCCTCTAAGGCTCATACACCAAAGAAGCTACAATATTCTATAGACTTCCCCGAGTGTATTTAGAGAATAAAATAAATGCTATTATTCAGGAGATACCAAATTGCTAAGCTTCTTAAATTCATACAGTTGGGAACCTATACTACATTAAAATGGGGAAAACTCATTAAGAGTCTCTCTGCCAGCTTCAGAATTGTTGGCATTCTATGAATTGTTTAGGACAAGAAAATTCTCTTTCAAACACCCACCCAAGGTATGAGTTTTCTCCCTCTGCTCCACTTTCCTACATCACTGAGGCAGTACTAGTATCCCAACTTTATAGGAAATCTCTTTTTTTTAGTGGGGAGGGGGGAGGTTTGTGGCCATTATCTGTGGTGGAATATGAGAATATTCCATATGGGGTGACTAAATGAACTGATAAGTTACACAGAAAAGGAGGGTAACTGACTTATATTCATCATTTTCTTGCTAGAATGTAATCCACTTTTCTTTTTGGTTTTATAATAAATAAACCAACTTTGGAGTGATTTCACATCTTTATTTTTCTTGTTGGAATCCAAGTTCACCCTCTCAAAAAAGATGCTTCTCTAAATAATGATACAGTATAAAGTGATGAGTTTGCACTTGGAGAAAATGGGTTCAGATCTTGGATCCACTATTTTTGTAACCTTGGGCAAGTCATTTATTAGCTTTAGGCCTCAGTTGCCTCAACTGTAAAATGTGGAGTTTGGTCTAGACTCTCTCATTCCATCCTATATTTAAAACCAAGTTCCTGTGTCTTTGGGTGGGTTCTAGTTGAAAACAGATATTTACACTAATAAACACATCAAATGTAAGGTTTCATTCCTTTATTTGAGTAAGACTTTTCCAAAATCTCCCATTTGCGTGACCAATTTCTTTAGTTCAACTAATGACTAAATCATAGGATCCTAGATCTAGTGGTGAGGGGGATATTAAATGACATATAGTCCAACAACCCCCCACCCTCAAATCTATAGTTGAGAAAGATGAAGCCCAGGTAAGAAGTGACTTTCCCAAGGTCATACAGGTAGTAAGTGGCAATTAGTATAGGTGGAAGGAACTAACGAGTAAGAAGACTGTAGAAGTAGAAGGGACTACTTTGTTAAGGTCTTTAAAAGCAGAAAAAAAGAATTTTCTATTTGCCCCTAGAAATAATATGCAGCCACTGGAGGTTTCTAGATTAGGTGGGAAATGTGGTCAGGAGTGAAAGAGCAGGACTTTAATTCAACAATGCAATCCAACAATCATTTATTGAATACTTACAACGTGCCAAGGACTATCCTCAGTTTTTGGAATACAAAGACAAAAAACAAATCCCAGCAGCAGCAACAACCACAGTCATTGCCTTTAAGGAGTGTCTACATTCTACTTCTAGGGCTCCAGAGCCAAACTTTATCTCCCTCTATATCTATCTAGCTATCTACCTATGATAGATATGTCTATGCATTCATTCATCTATGTATCAATTCATTCATTGATTTATTCACTCACTTATTTATGCATTTATCCATTCATTTGTTTCTATTCATTCATCTATTCATTCATTTATCTATGTATAAATTTATTTATTCACTCATTTATCTATTTACTATTCCTATGTTTATTTTTTGTTTGTTCATCTATCTGTCTAACTATCATCTGTTTCCCTAACATACCACGCTACTTTCCCCACTCAAAATGTACTGATGTAACCAGGACTGATGCTCAAATTGGACCCCAGGGCTCTACAGAAAATGGCTTTAAAAGGGAAAACACAATCATATATTGCCAAATTATACCCCCTACCTCTCCACAGGTCATTACTGTCCTAGAGAGCCCAAAGGGAGAGGAATAGCCAACCCTTCCCTGACCTCAAGAAAGACAGCAAGCCTGGCCACATACTGTTTGGGGGATTGTGCCTGCTACATTTTATCACTCTCCACTGTTTCCAGGCCCATCTGTCCACATCTTCCTGAAGCATTCTTTACAAGGAGCCAGAGAGAAATGGGGAATTCAAAAGTTTATAACTGTCAGGTTGTCACAGAATGAAATAGGAGATACAAATACACGACAATGAACATTAAAGAGAGACAGAGAATAGGAAGAAGGATCATAAGAGTGTTTGCCTGAGAAATACTAGTAGCATTTAATTCAAGCAAAGGCATACATAGGAATGTAAATTAAATCTTTTTTTTTTTAATCTGTGAAAACAATTTCTGTTTGGGGAAAGGTCGAATTGGGTGTTTCAAAGAAAAAGTGAGGGGGAACATTTTTTTTTCCTTTTCTATTTTATCAGCCTCAAGATACTCTGCAAAAATGCCCGAGTCATCATCTTGTTTACTGTATTGCATGACCTTTGAACAAGGGAGGAGTTGATGAATTTAGGAAGAACTAAAGAAGTTAATAAATAACAGACTGCTCCCACATCCTTATTGCTTTTCATGTCCACAACTGGTCTAGCTAATCCGGTTTCAATAATCATGCCCTACCAGACTGGAAAGACTTTGTGTATGGGCCAGAATGGATGCCTCTCTTCTCCAAGCATCAGTTGTGACCTAGTCAGAAATGTTCAACTCCAGGTTAGATTCAGAGGGCTGGAATCTTTGGTCCCATTCACTCGCCAAGAGTGTTATTTATTGCACCAAAAGATAGAAGAATTGGGAGCTGAACAGGTGGCATTCATATCTATACTGACAAAATTCAAACTCTTCAAATTATTGCACTACATATTAGTGACATACTACCACCACCACTGCCACTACTACGACGACGACGACGACGACGACAACGACGACGACTGCTCCTCTTAGCATTATCACTACGACTACTTTGACTACTAATACTACGACAACTATGACAATGACAATGATTACCTAATATTTATATGATGCTTTAAGTTTTGCTAAACATTTTACCAATGTTTTCTCACTTGATCCTTGCAGCAATCTTACAAGGCATTAGTATTCCCATTTTAAAGGTGAAGAAACTGATGCTGGGAAAAGCTAAGTGACTTGCACATGGTGACCCAGCTAATAAGTGTCTGAAGCAAAATTTAGACTAAGGGATTCCTGACTCTCCCGTTCAGTTCCCTATTCACTGTGCCAAGTAACAACGCAATATAGTAGAGCACATAGAGAGCTAGTCTTATAATAAGGAAGAGCTGGGTTCAAACTCTACCTGTGACATCACGGATAGGTGACCTTAGATCAGCTATACTTAGCATCTCAGTGCCCTGGGAAGCATATCGAGGCTTTAAATTGGAAAATACACAGAAGAGTTATACTTCTGCTTTGGTGGAGAGACTGTTACAAAAGGGTAACAATTTCCCAACTCACAACATTAAAGGCAGTTCCCTTTGTTTTTCCATTACCCAGCCTGTACTTCTGGTCTGGGATCATTAATTTTGGAAGGGATGTCGTGGTCAAATAGTCCAAGCCCTTCATTTTACCAAGGCCTTGAGATGGAGACTGACTTGTGAAAGGTCACGAGGAGAAAATAAAGCAGGGATTTGTACCTCATTACATACAATATAGTTGTTCCTTCTGTGGAGGTCACTGCCCTCTGGGCTTGGGGTGGAGTGAGGTAGGGAAAAGCACGGAATGATTACAAGACTTCTGCAAAACCACATGTGCACCAAGGATTGCCAAATTGGACTTCATGCAACCCCAGTAAAATATGGAGTGTGACACAGTACAATAAACAACCTTTTCTCCTATAGGCTAAATAAATGTGTCTCGTGTGTGTGTATGTGTGTGTGTATTACTCTTTTAAATGCATATACTGTAGGTACTATTTTGATGGTTGGCATATGAATTCATTTATGAGAATTATTAACAGAAATTGACAAATGGTCAAACAATATGTACAATTTCCAAAAGAAAAGGTATACACTATCAATTACCACTTGGAAAAATATTAAAAATCACTAATGAAGAGAAGTGTGAAGGCAAATAACACTGAAATATCATGTTACAGCAAGAAGCAAGCAGAGTCTAGAAAATGGGAAAACTCATTTTCCTCATCTCAAATAAGATATTTGTAAAGTGCTTGGTAAATCTTAAAGCACCATATAAACGTCAGCTTATTACTGCTATTATAGGGCAGGCAGTGGAATGATAGTTATACCAGTTTACTGCTGATCGGGCTGGGAATGGATTTACCATTCAGGAATGCAATTTTGAACTATGAAAGAAAAGGTACAAAATTATTCATACCCTTTGACCCAGAGATTCCACCATTGCCAGTATAAGCCATGGAGGTTACTTACAGGAGAAAAAAGGACCCATGCATGCAAACAAATTTATAGGAGCATTATTTGTGATAAACAAAAATTAAAAACCACATGAGTGTCCAATGATTGGGGAAAGTTTGAACCTATTATGATACATGAATGCAGTAGAGTAAACTGTAAGGAAAGATGAGTCTGAAGAATTTAGAGAAACATGAGGCAACTTGTATTAGGTGATACAGAGGAAAGAAGGCAGGGCTAACTGAGTAATATGCATGACTATAACAACATCAATAAAGTCCATATGGACAGGCAATTACAGCAAAGACACTTGGATGAGGTGCAGAATGTATACCTCCTTTCTACTGATAATCAATGAAAAAATGAATGAATGAAACATTTATTAAGCACTTACTATGTGTGAAAGTACTATGCTAAGCAGTTTTCTATACAAACAGAAAAGAAAAATAGACAGTCTATGGATCGTAAGGGGGAGAAAGACTTTGTAAGCATTTGTGTGAATATTTGGCAAGTATCTGATTATGACAAACTCAAGGTATCAACGCTTTGTTTTAAAGCATCACTGAATTCTAAATAGATTATTAACAGTATGTATTTTTCTGATCAATGGATATTTAGAGTTATAACTAGCCATTATCAGAGGTACTTTGCCTCAGGGTGCTAACATTAATAGGGGATACGTGCTAGTCCTTTGCAGGCTCATCTCTTACAGAGGTGCAGAACTTCTTAGGCTCAAACTCCCATCATTTCAATACTGTGGAGATCTTCTCAAAGGATTTGCTTAATCCCCCTTAGCCCTCACAGAAACCTGGATTGGACTCTGGTGCATGTTCTTCCCATGTCACTGCTCTTATGGATGGACCGTTCTCTGTCCTATCACTGCCTATTGCCTCCCCAAAACTAAGTTTGACCCAGTTTGAATAATTCCTAGCTAGGTTTCTGGTAGGAAAAGTATCAGACTAGGAGTTGCTAGGCTTGGTTTTGATTCCTGGCACTATCATTTCCTAGTTGTGTGACCTTGGGCTAATCATTCCTATTCCCTGGGTCTTGGGTTCCTTATCAATAAAATGAGGGGACTGGGCCAGATGTCTCGCCTTGGGTTGCCAGGCTGCATAATAGAAACAGGTCAGGATTTAGGGTCAAGTGAACCTGGGTTTGAACTACATTTCTTCTACTGATCAGTTTTGTGACAGTGGTTAGCATTTCTTCTTTCGGGCTTTCAGTTCCCTCATCCTTGAAATGAGAGGAAATTAATTCAGAGTCCATTCTAGGTCTAAATGCATTACCCCTAACATTCTGTTATAACACTGTGACTTCCCTGCTGATTTTCTTATTATATATACACATACATTTAGAAAACATTCCATATCAGTATATTACAATATGGAAGGCAGGAAAATCAATTAATAAAAACCCAGAGTCTGTAATGCCTAGACCGTCGCTCTAAAAAATTGTAAAAACAAAAACAAAAACAGTCAAGACTTAATTCCTTCTCTGGAAAGAGAAACAATCTACTAGTCAAGCTCTCCTAATATTCAACAAATGAAGAGTCTTGTCTTGGATGAGTACGTAGAGGAGGCAGAAGACATTTCACTCGCTACAAAACATTAACTGAATTCTTGCAAAGCTGTTTGAGTGAGGAAGAATTCAAATGCCTCTATTTAAGTCCACAGACCAATTAGGGGCCAATTTTGCCTGCTAATCTCTTAGTCACTGGCAGACAGGCTTTGCATTTTAAGACTGATTTGTTTAACAGCAAATGCCAGTTATAAAGAATGCTACACTGGAATAAGAAATCAAGGATGTAGTACGTATTTCTTATGTGCCAGGCACTATTCTGGGTGCTGAGGCTACAAAGGCAAAATCTGCCCTCAGGAAGCTTATATTCTGACAGGAAGATGGCATCTGCAAACATGTAGAGATCCATAAAAAACATACAAACCTCTGGGTTGCTCTCTGGAAAATCTCATGTTTCACAGTCCTTTGCACATCCAAGCTACATCAAAAGAGTAAGCGCAGTAGGGCTTAACTCTATAGGAAAAGTAGATTGGAGCACTGGAAAAAGCTGATCATGGCAAATTTTACACATGAAAACAAATGTTCAAAATTTCAAAATTCACATCAGTTTACTAATCTCTGGAACGTTTTCAAGTCATATCACGGAAAAAGTTCTGTTCTGGCTTTCATCTTGTCTCACTTAGTCTACAGTAATAGGCTTCTAACTAGTCTTCCTGCATCACCAGAAACTATTTTTCACACTGCTGCCTAAGTCATTTTCCTGATGTCTTGCCTCTCTTATGTAAACTCTACTCATATTTCTCAAACTTTCTTGCCTGGATTTCAGGTCTTCATCACATCTCACTGATACTATTGCAGCAACCTCCTAACTGGCATGCCTGTTTTGTCTCTCCTCTCTTCAATCCCTCATTCACACAGCTGTCAAAATGATTTTCCTTAAACACAGATCTGTCCATGTCCATCCTTTCCTCACCACACTCCTTTGGCCCCATACTGCCTATAGGACAAAATACAAATTTTTTTGTATGTCTATTGAAGTGCTTTACGATTTGGCCCCATCCTTTATTTCAAAGCTCAATTTATGTTATGACTCCCTTTCCTATACTCTGTGGTCAAATCTAACTGGTTTTGTGTCTGTTCTGCATGTTTAGCAGTTCGTGCATTGGCCATCTCCCATGCCTGGGATAGACTCAATCATCTTTTCCTCTCTCAGTTCCTTTTTGGGTTCAAACTTCAGTTTTCCCATATCTGTCTACGTGAAGTCCTTCTTGATCTCAAAAATTGTTAGTGTCCTCCCCCTCCCAGTCTCCCTTATTTATTTTGTGCACATTTTTTCTGTGTATGTATTTATTTATTCATTCATTCTGTGTGCACATGTGTATATAGTGCCTGGCACATTGTAGGTACAAGTTTTGATTTTTCCTTTGTGGTTATACCACTCTGTTGAGTTATAGTTACTCTTGTCCATACCATTCTACCCATTAGATTGCAAGCTCCCTGAAGGCAAGATCTTTACCATCCCTTCCCTTGCATTCTTAGCATAGTGGCTGGCACAAAGCAGTGGCTCAATAAACTTGTGTTTATTTTCTTTGTTGGTTATAATATATATGGGCCAAATTCTAGTTCCAATATCCTGTTTTTGATATTGACTGTAATATACTTGTCTCCGTGTACTATATGTAATTATAAGGAACAAGTAGAGGTTGTATTTCCCTTGGAAAAGAGAAGAAAGTCTGGTGTTTGGGAGGACCAGTCAGCTTCAGGTAAATAATGTTAACATTTAGTGGATGGATATATTATCACCAATTAAAATCTCACTAGTCTTCCAGGCCATAAAATACACATTCTTTTGCCATCATCAAATTTGGGATTATTGCTGCTTCATTGATTCGGATATAGCAACCAGAGAAGTGAGGAAAATGAGGTTGTCTGACACAAATCCTGAGATAAAACCCTAATAGGTAATAGTAAAATTTGGACTTCATTTTCAATAGTTTTTAATGATTCTGTCAAAACTGGTGACTAATACATGTGTAAATGCATGGCATCCTAGGACGAGCCATAAGAGAGAGGAAGGAAGGAAGGAAGGAAGGAAGGAAGGAAGGAAGGAAGGAAGGAAGGAAGGAAGGAAGGAAGGAAGGAAGGAAGGAAGGAAGGAAGGAAGGAAGGAAAGATGGAAGGAAGGAAAGAAAGAAGCTCATAGGTCTCTAGTTTCATTAAGAAAAGCACAGTATAAAGTACCAAGGAGGGGATAGTCCTACTGTCAGGGCAGCTAGGTGCTGGCACACTGTAGGTACAAATGTTTGATTTCTCCTTTATGTTTATCTCACTCTATTGAATTAGGTATTTTTGTACATGACATTCTATCCATTAGATTGCAAGCTCCCTGAAGACAAGATCTTCACCAAGTTCATAAAGCACTGTATTTAGAATCAGGAAGACCAGAATCCAAATGCTGCCTCAGAAACTTATTAGCTTTCTGATCATAGGCAAGTCACTTAATTTCTCTCAGACTCAGTTTCTTCATCTGTAAAATGAGGAGGTTGGAGCTGATGACCTCTCAGGTCCTATATAGCCCTCAATTAAGGTCTTGTGACCTCGAGATAGGCTACTCAGTCTTTAAGACATAGCTTTCTCTTTCTTTGTCTGTCGCAACCACTATACAAGCTAGGGGGCTCTCCAGCCCAGGCAGATCTTGAGGAGTTCTCTTTCCTGTGCTTGTTTCAAGACTGATGCTGTGGTTGCGATTGATGGTTTCCAGGCTACCTTGCCAAAGTCTGCCGGGTCTCAGGAAAATTATAATTCTCCTCTATTATCTCTAATTTTGGCTAGACTTTTCTTTTTATACTTATCAACCAATCTTATAAACCAAAGCATTGCATTTGATGCCTTAGACTTCATCCTGATCACATAGCAAGCAAGCCATATATCATATAGCCCCGTTAAAAACAAACAAAAAAAACTACAATAACTTGTCACCTTTAATTTGAAAGAAATGAAAAGTTGGTTCCTGGTCTCTTTGATCTAGATGGTGTGTTTAATGGCTTTCCATCATCACATGCACATGTGGTAGTTTGAGTCATTTTTTAAAGTAGTTTAATTTTACAAGTAAAAATCAAGTTAGAAATTCTCCCCTATTATCTCCAGGCTCAAATACGTTCAGCATGTGAAGTCCATGATTTTCTTTAAACTTTTAGATTTTCCTTCCCTCCAAGCCTGATAGAGTACAGCCAACAGGATTTGCTTTTCTTCATTCATGTCACTCCATCTTTGCCCATTTCCACACCTTTGCATGATTTGCCCCCAGTGCCTACAATGCCCTTCTTCCTCATGCCCACCTTTTAGAATCCTTTGTTCCTTTTAAGACTCAGTTTAAGTGTTTCCTTTTATATCCTCCAGTGGCTAGTGTCTCCCCCAATATTTAATTTAATGTTTACCATTTAATTTGTTTTTAACTATATGCATATTTCTTCTTTAAGAAGACATAAATTCAATCATTCAATAAGCATTTATTAATGTGCCAGGCCCTGTGCTAAGCACTAGACATTCAAAAAGAGACAAAGCACAGTCCCTGCCTTCAAGAAGCTTGCAATCTCATGAAGACAGGGACTATTTAATATATATATATATATGTATATATATAATACATATATTATATATATTTGCATCTCTAGCATCAAGCATAGTGTCTGAACCAGAGAAGATTGTTTATTAAATGCTTTCTGGTTGATGTCTGTTTCCTTCTAGCATTCTTACCTTGTTGGTATACTCTTGTTGAAGCCATCAGTGCCTCAAAAATCTATAAGTTTTTTAAAATGGACTTTTTCTTCGATAATAATTGGCCACTCATCATGGTTTTCATATCTTATGAGGTCAAAAAATTCATCACCATATTACTAACTTAGCAAGAAACCTTTCTGAATTTAACTAGATTCAGGAGGCCATATAATCCAACTCTGTCTTCTTACAGATGAGGAAATTGAGACAAACAGAAGGAAAAATGGTAGGATGAGCCTCTAAAACCAGTGGATTTCCCACTACATTATGTTGCCTTCCTTAGGGCCACTGAATATTAGACTTAAATGTGGTAACAGAAAAAAACAAAATTAGAGATTATCTAGTCCAATCTTTTTTTGGCAGGGGGGTACTCTTTCAGATGAGGAACCCTTGGCTCAGCTAGCTGACAGGACTTGGCTGAGGTAAATAGGAAGCAGAGAGAATTAGAATCCTAGTTCTCAAGACTCCAAATCCAATGCCTTGAGATAATGATGTTGAGATAAATTGACCAAAGTTTACCATAGATTTATGTAAGCTTGTTTTCTTTTTCCAGCAATGAATGAATATGAAGCACTTACTATGCTAAGCCCTGAAGATACAAATAGAAAAGTCAGGTCATCCTTAGTATCAAGGAGATCTCATTCTAATGACCAATAGATGGACATACTACTGGAAGAATGAAAACATATTTATCAATAACTATTCATAAAGTGCCTACTGTATAGCTAATCAGCAGGCTAACTGCTGGGGACACAATGGCAAAACAGTCTCTGTGCTCAAAGCTGTCAGAGTCTGCTGTGAAATCTGTGGAGCTTCCTTAGCGAGTTTTTTTTTAATGATAACATTAGACTAAATATATCACTACCGATAATGAGCGCCTATGATATTAGATGCCAACCCGTGTCCTGAGTGATCCAAGAAAAGCAAAAGCAGTCTCTGCCCTCAAGGAGCTTACACTCTAATTCAGTATCAGTCTTGACTTTGTTATTAAAGATAGGAAAGTGAAATGAAAGAATGACTCATAGGCTCTCCTTGTAGAGCCAAGTGAAGGCATTTGAACAGTTAATTCTGTTGCCCATCAAAAGCAATAAAAAATATTATTTCATGAGACATTTGGCTGTCTTATAGTATGGTTCTCAAGGGAAGTATCTACAACAAAATCACAAAGAAAATAATAGCACTTATATTCTAACATCCTTTACAGAGGATGATAGGAAAAGAAATTCAATGAAGCACTTGGCAATACCCTCCAAATTAAATCAACATATATTTAGTCACCTAGAGATTTCAGTGCCAGGAATGGCAAAAAGGAGAAGAAAAAAATGTATGTTGGAAAAAATTGGTTTATGAGTAAGAAATGGGAGGCCAAAATGCTGATCATGGTGTCTGGTTCAATGAAGGGTCTTATTAAATAATTACTGATTGACTTGACTTCTATACATGAGCCGCATGCCATTACCTTATGCATACCCTCTTTGCAAGAAAACTCCAGACATATTAGACATGAGGAATATCAAGTAACATCATAAAAATGAAACAGCTTATATTTCAGTGAAAAGGAAATGACTCGTTACTAATATGGAAGTCATTCCTGAATCAGCTGTCTGTGTATAATCAAACTACCAACTTGTTAGAGCAAAGATCAAGATTTATACAAAACTGCCAGAATAAAAATGTGAAAAAGATATGCGGTGCAATTAAAACTGTGGCCTGAAATATTTAAGCAAGTTATTGATGCTGAAAAAAAGGAAATGGATGGAAAGCTGGACATTGATACCAATTATGACAATTTCATATGGAAGTTTAACTGATGTAAATCAACTCCCATAAAGAGAAGATCAAGAGCTAGAATCTAACTCAGACAGTGAATGCTTTAATTCTTTCCTCCAGGGCTTCTAGGAGCCAGAGGACTGAAAATGAAGATCGTCTTGGAAAAAATGGGTCAGCTACTTAGCAAGAGTAAAGGATAACCAATAGATAGCCCAGCTATCCATCCAATTAGAAGAGATTCAGTGGAAGCCCTTGGCTGGATTTCATACAGCAAATTTATAATAGGATATGGACAAGTCATATAGGAAGGACTGGCCTGGGGATATTGCAATCTACATTATTGGAAGGAATCTTGTATTGATGAGCACACAGATCTATTGAAGTAATGGGAGCAATCAGCTGACTGAGTGATCAATTCTACCTCTGTCAAATAATAAATCAATACGCATTTATTTACTGATAAATGCAGAGCTCTCAAGGAAGTTACTTCCATTGAGTGAGACAACATGGACATATAGACAGAATAAATACAAGACAAATATAAGGCAGCTTGGAAGGGTAGGGGGAAAGCTCTCACCTCTCTGTTATAGCAAAGAAAACAACTGCCTTTTGGCACTTCACTGGTTTGCAAAAGAAGAGAAAGGAAGGTTTCTCTTTACTGTGAGGATGCAATGCCTGTGTTTTGGTTTATGGTTACTCAAAATTATTGTTTTCCAAAGCAGACATAGCCAGAGTTGCCAAAAGAACAGAACAATCAGTACAATTTTCAATTAAATCCAGTCAGAGGATTCATCAAATCTTGCTTTTAAGTTATATTGCATGTCTTTGTTCAAAAGAAAACTATCTTTCTATCTATCCACACACACACACACACACGCATATATACATATATATACAAACATATACATATATACACATATATAAATATATGAACATATATACATACCTATATAAAATACACACACATATATAATATATGCATATATGTATGTGTGCATATACACATACATATACATACACTCTGAGTCTATGTCTATATCTATCTCAAAAACTAATTCCTTGTCTATCTGTCTCTTTGGGGCTTATTTTGATCTCTTTTCTCTCCTCCTTTGACATCAGCAGAGTTTAAAGAGCAAACTTACAGTAACACTTCAGAATCTAGACTGTTGGAAATTTTGTCATCAACCACAGTCTTTTGACTCCTGATAGATCAGAAGACCATCGTCCATGAAGGTGAAGTGACCTGGACTTGTGCAGATAACTTGCAATTGATGGAGCCAGGATTAGAACCCAGATATTCTTATGCCACAGTAGCTAGCGGGACTGGAATCAGAAGGATTCATCTTCTTGAGTTGAAATCTGGCCTCAGAAACTTAGTAGTTGTGTAACCCTGGGCAAGTCACTTAACCATGTTCATCTCAGTTTCCTCATCTGTAAAATGATCCGGAGAAAGAAATGGCAAACCACTTCAATATCTTTGCTAAAAAAAAAACCCAATTGGGGTCATGAAGAGTCATACATGACAGAAAATGTCTGAACAGCAACAAATCATTATGTCTGGTTTACTGCTTTTTCTGCTGTACCCATACTGATTTTTCAAGTCAAGATGATATAAGATGGAGGAAACAGTGAAAATAAAGCAGAGACTAGATGAGATCCCCTGACCATAAAGCTTGATGGTGTGTGTGTGTGGGTGTGTGTGTGTGTGTGTGTGTGTGTGTGTGTGTAGTCTAGATCTATGATTTCATCTAGGGAGGGAACTGCTGAGAGGGAAACTCCCTTCCCCAATGAAAAATAGGAGTGATCTGACAAAGGTAGGACCTGAACCCAGGTCCTCTTGATTCCAGGGTTGGCCTCTACCCACACCTATGAAATAAAGAGTAAAAAACCAAATGAACAAAGAAAAATGCTCTCATTGCCCCAAGGCAGTTGCCTGCACATGTTATAAATGTCTAAAATCCTTCAGAATGTTCACAGTCTAATCAGAATGTAACCTAGGTCTATGTGCTGGATAGAAAAGATACATTCAAACCTTTTGGCCCTCATTCACAGAATCATTTCCGTGCTAGCGTCAAATACTCTGATTTTTGGAGGGCAGTTTTAACATCTCACAGAGAAATGATGGCCCCAGCCCTCAACCATATCACAGCTGTGCGGCTAGAGTCACTTCTACACCTGAGTGTGCTCGCTCCATACACAGGTGCCTCCACTTCCCAGCTTTGGTTATCCTGCTTCTCACTTCCCAGTGCTCCTGATTTATGGCATTACAAAATGATGCCAAAAGGGTATAAATAAAGGATTAGGGAGCATACACCCCACAGCCTCTGCAGGTTGGAAAAACAGAGGATGGTACTGCTGGGAGGGCCCTGGCCACTGTCACCATCCCACACAGGACCCTAGGATATCTCCTGCCCTGGGAAGTGGCTAAGTGCCATCCTAAAAACTGAAGAAATGAATTGTGCCTCTTAAATATTGTATGCCCAATCTTTACTAATTTTAAGAGAAAAATAATACATTTCCCAAGAGACCGCAAGGCACCCCTATGCTGCCTGTTCCCTACATTATTTATTTGCTCAACTCAAACACTTGCCATCACCAACTATTTAAGGAATTTTTAATATTTCTGCCTAAAGTCATTGCCATTCAGAAACATTTAGGCATATAACTCTAAAAAGGTTTTAATGGGCCTCATCTTTTCTCCGAATTTTCTTTTCAAAGCCGCCAGAAGTAAATCTCCGGGTCCACATTTTTCTTCCCCCAACATAGGTGCATAATGATTTAATAATAGAAACAGCAGGCCCACCAACCTTCCCAGACTCATATTTAAATGAAAACCTAATCTAATCAGGACTGTGGGTTGGCCTCACCAGGTCCTCCAGATCCCTCCATTATGTCTAAAGTTCCTCCCTTGGAGACAGCTTCCTTCTTTTGTAAGGCACCCCTCCCCTCGACCCCCCAAAGTGTTAAGTATAAAGGAAGTAAAAAAATAACAACAATATAAATTGTTGTCAATGGCCTTGGATTTGTATCTGTTCTTTGCTTTAAAAGGCTATATTTACATATAAATGTATATATGTTTATACATGCATGTACATATATATGTGTGTATATATTCCATTTGATGTATGTGAATGCATACATGAATATACACATGAATTAATAGAAATAAACATATACCTACATGTACCCAAATGCTTTAAAACCTTAAAGTGCAATATAAGTATTTCTTCCTCTTCCCCTTCCCCTTCCCCTTCCCCTTTTTCTTCCCCTTCCTTTTCTTGCAACCAGTAACCTATAGTCCACTGTCACACTTAGTAAAAATCATCATGATAAACTATTTAAAATGTATTCAGCTCTCTTTGGCCATCCTGTTTCATATACAAAACACAGTGCTTTGTATAAAGTAAACACTTAATAAAGGCTTCATTCATTTATTCATTCACTCATACAAATACCATGGCAAAGACTGATACTTGTATCTCAGCTAGATCTCTTAACCTCATCTGCCTATGTACTATGAACTGATTCAATATATTTCATCTGCTACAATAATCTTTAAAAGAAAGACTAAGCTATGATTATTACCCTTTGTTGAACACGTCAAACTCTTCAAAGACCTTGAGTGAAAACTGTCTATGCCTGAAATATCAGTCTTGGTGAGCTGAAGTGGCTGATGGCTGATGTGCTTGGATAAAACCTTCCACAACTTAGCTAGGTTTCCCCTTAGATAGCAGACTCACCATCAGTCTCTTGGGCACATATTTAATGACTTTCTCACTGTATAGAACCCATCAAGGGTTGCTTTCTGGCACAGACTTTAAGAACCATGTCACTTTCATGAAATGTAGCAATGGGGGAAGAACATAGCTCTATTTTTAAGCTTCCTCCACCATAGCCTTTATTTTATATATGTGTGTACATGCATATGAACATCTGTATTATAGTGTACATGTATGTGTATATGCATGCACAATATGTAGATTCATGCCTATTATATGTATATTGCATATATATTATAGGTGTATATGAATGTAGGATGTACAAACATACAGTTTGTATAGTTTTTATATACATGAATATTGTATAAAGCACACATGAATACTTTATGTGTGTGATTGTATGGCGCGTATACATGTATGTCTCTATTATATAAGCATATGTATTATACAAGCATGTATAATTTATACAAAAGTATTATGTACACATGTATAGTGTGTATATGTTTGTATATAATGCATAGTACATATAACATGTATATGTACTAGCACAGTATATGCCTATGTAGTGTATACATAGTATATATATATATATATATTTGTTATATATGTATGCATAGTATGCATATGTGTATGTGTATACATATGTGTGTATACATTTATGTTTGTATGTGTATACATTTGTGTGTATACACATATATATTGTGTATGTTTGTGCATGCATATGCTATTGCCTCCAATGATAGACCCTAAATTCCTTGCCAAAGGGGGTAGTCTTATTTTATTTCTGCCTTTGTTCTCCAGTGCTTAGCACCATTCCTGGCCCAACAAAAGGACCAAGAGCTTCAGGGAATGTGAAAATGTGCTTGGTCCTTTGAAGTCTTCTTAAATTCTTGTGCTTGTACTTGGAGGATTCTTGCTGAGTGATTAAGAAATCCATTTGCTTAGAGGCTTTGTTGTTTACATCTAAAAGGATGAGAGATAAAGACAAAAGCATCTTCTAAGCATGCAAAGGGATTTGTTACAGTGGCAATTGTTTTTACTCAGGAGTTGGACTCTATAGTTGCTGACATCTCTGACTTTCAGATTCTGCATTTCTCTGAAAAAGGAAGAGAATGGCATGTCTTGCACTTCCCACAATTGTACCTGGTTCAATTTATTCTGGATTGATTTATTCCCATGTACAAGTCTATGCCATCCCCTGCTCATACTATGGGCATCATTTGAATATGTCCTGTTGTTGTTGTTTTCACATTACTTAAATTATTATTTTAGAGAGATTGGATACATCTTCCTGGTCACCCAGGGGCACAACAATCTTGAGGGCAGAGTATGAATATCTTTATAAGCCGTGTTTCTGGATTGAACAGAGCGGCTTTCTGGGAATTTTTCCCCTGACATTTTCCTCTTTCCTCCATGTGGGTCATTCAGAGGAAAATAGTCATTGAAATGTGTTGAGGAACCAGGAAAGGAGAAAATCTGTCAAATAGCAAGCCTTGACAAAACTTCCCCTCCAAATCCTCTTAATGAATGGTTGACCTCTGAAGGTCGATAGGATGTTTCAAGATTTACCAGGTTATTCCATCTGAGCTAGCCATTATCGCATACTAGTGTATCCAGATCCACTGTATCTGCACTATATGAAACCTGTCAAATGCTGAATATTCCAAAGGCCTCCTCTGAGGTGCCTCCTATGGACAGCCTCACTTCCTGGTGGTGACTGAAAAATAAACAAGGGAGCAAGGGACTCTTGAACCATCTCAGGCCTAAAAGTCTTGATTAGATGTCACTTCTGATTGATGCCAAGTCAATGCCCTAACAATCTTCCCAGCAGATCACAGCACGAAATGTGGAGACTTCAGGGGAGAAAATATCTCCTGAGATGCTAAAGCATTATTATTATTTTTGGAAGTGCAAGCAGGGGGGAAAGGAAAAAGAAATGACTACTGAGAAGCCCCCTTGCAGGACAAGTATAAGTATTGAGGCAAGCAATTGCAATTGGTAGGAATAAGATGAATCTCCAAAGGATGAGTTTTAATCATTTCTGACATGATGTGGCTTTGCTGCTTCTTACAATTTCTGTCCCTCACATCAAGTCGTGGAGTTCATGAAATCAAAGCCATGTGCCTTGATTTCTGAGGAGTGATTATTCTATCACAACATCTTGGAAGCCTTCTGTGAGTGACATCACATCCTTGGAGCCTTAGTGGCTCACCACCCCTACAGCCAGCTTGATGGGAATGACAAGCAATCAGGAGAAAGGCAGATGGCCTCCCCAGCACACCTGCTGCATTATTGCACAACGAGGAAGTACATGGCCAGTGTTTGACTTCTTGGCTTCTGTACCTTAAGATGAGACTAACTTGTGCTACGGAGACCAGGAGAGGATAGTAATGCCAGGCCTGTGGGGTAAGAGGTGCTTCTTCCTCAGTTTTCAAAGGAAGGTAGATAGAGATACAGAAGAGAATATGGAGGCCATATCTAGAGTCTAATCTTCTCATGTTAAAAGTAAGGAAAAGTCCCAAAGAGGTGAATTTAGTAAATAGCACACAACCAGAAAAGTTGCATATCTGATATGAGAACTAAGGTCTTCTGTCTCCAAATTTAACGTATTTTGCACTATATTATGCAACCTATAAGGTGAAAAGAAGTTTTGGGCAAAAAAGAGAAAAGAAACAAACAACCAATAAATGAAATGAAGAAAGAAAAAGAAGGGAGAGAGGGAAGGAAGCAAGGAAGGAAGGAAGGAAGGAAGGAAGGAAGGAAGGAAGGAAGGAGGGAAGGAGGGAAGGAGGGAAGGAAGGCTTGGGTTTCAATCCTCCCTCTGTCACTTCTTTTGCTTTCTTAGGCAAATTCCTTTGTACCTCTAGGCCTCTGTTTCATCATCTGTAAAAAGAGGAGATTGAATTAGATGACATCTGAGGTCCCTTCTAGCACTAAATCCAAGATCTCATGATTAATATCACATTGTTTCCTTTAGACTCTCAGGAACTATGAGAAGGGTATCCTAAAATGCCAGTAAGCCTCTTGGTCCTAGGGCAATTTTTGATTAATCGATCACTAAGTATTTATGAAATAGTTCTTATTTCCAGGTACCATGCTTGGTATTATTGCCATTACCAATATTTCACACCTGGAGTGTCATATGTGAAACCTCACAATTAATGTAATTTACCTTTCTTTTATTATGGGTGACTCAAAGGTTTTATATGGTCAAATGATAGTTTGCCACTTTCTTTTTGAAGAACTGTATGTTCATATATGTTGACTCCTCATTTATTAGGGAATAGCTTTTGGTTATATACATGTATACAAAACACATACATTATGTCACTTACCAATATGCTTTGAATGACAAACTTTTTGGGGGGCATTTGATTCAAAAATCATTTTCCCATTCAATAACTGCATTTCCAATTCTAGCTATATTGATTTTGCTTGTGCCAAAATCCGCAATTCTTTGTAATCAAAAATGCCTATTTTGTCTCCTACAATCTCTTCTACTCTTTATTTGTTTAAAAATCTTAATTGTTGACAAGGTTACAAAACTTTCTCTCTTCAATTTTCTTCTATTTTTTCTAACTAGGGAAGTCCTTCCATCACCCAGATTTAACCTGCCTTTCCAACTTTATTTTATATAAATCACCTCCATGCACTCTGTATTCCAGTTATACTGCATTAATTGCTTTTTGAACTCAAGATAACATCTCCTACCACCGCACATCCCCAGAGATTGGCCTCCATGTTAGGGATATTGCTCCTCTCCCTCTTTGCCTTCCATGATTGTTTTCATCTTCCAGAGTAGTCCAGATGTCACTTATTCCAAGAAGCCTTTGCTGATTTTCCTGGTTCAAAGTGTTCTCCTTCCTTCTCAAATTTTCTTAGAGCCATTTGTCTGGATCTCTCCTTTGCTTCCCTCACATCGTATGTAGTATTTTACTTCTCTCTGCATATGTTAGATTAACCTTAGTGAAATGTAAGTGCCTTCAGGACAGGGACTGTGTGCCATCTTGCATTTTCTTGTTGCCAGTGCGTAACAAAGTATCCTACTCATAGTACTTAAATGTTGGTTAAAGTCAAAGGGGTGTGGGTATGATATATATTTATGTGGGTGTAAGTATGTGTAAGTGTCTGTGTTGTGCCCATGTAGACTGTAGGAACAATTTACTAAAACATTCTCCCTTCTATCCAATAGCATTCTCTCCAGGAGATCTGAGCCAAAAAACACAAAAATGGGAAATATGGAAAAGGGATCACCTTTAGGATCCATCTTCAATCACTCTCTAAGAGAAAATAAATGATGGAACCAAAAAGCACAGTCAGTAAAGCAGAAAAATCTGGAAATCATAGTCTTCTTAAACCTAAAGGGTAGATATAATGTAAATAGGAATAATCAGTATAAACAAAGGTCTGAGTGGAACAAAGGAAGAGAAGGTAAGAAGGCAAGGGTCAGGGGGAAGAGGGGGAAAGGAACATTACCAGAAAGGTAAAAAGAAAGGAAGAAGAAAAATTTAAAAATTGAGGGTACAAGTAAATGGTAGAAGCACTTTTTATTATAACACATTTCCCTTTATTTATCATTGCATTTCTCTCTGATTTAACGATGCTTTGGATATCTCTACTAAATTGTCAGACAGCCCTATCTGATGATGCCATTCTCTGGAGCTTCAGTGCTGATCCCAGGGTCACGGACAACTTGACTTAGTTCACCCCAGGGTAAACTAAATGCTACTGCATCTCTGTAATGTCTTTCTGAACAAAATGCAAAAAAGCAAAATTTTAAAATGACAGCAAAACTTCACCTGGCTAACAGGCCTCTCCCAAGGACCTCATCTTGACCCAAAGGGAAGCATGTAAGGCCTTACCCTTTAATTTAACTGGCAAACAAATCATTTTCAAAGCAACACCCCACATGGCCTTATTTTAATGGCATGCCTTATAGGTCACCCCTTGCTTTAAAACTCCCTAGCATTTCATGTTACTCTACTGATGGGTTAAACAATACTCAGTGGTCAATGGCCCATGGGGGCCCATTTTGTTTTCTGTGCCAGGAAAATCCTGAGTTGAACATGGTGGGAGAGGTCAGGTTAAGGAACAAGTGACCACTGCCCTGGTCAACCTATCTGCAGCAAACCACAGAGCCATATTTTTATAAAGAGTTTTTTTTTGAAGGCCTGTGTACCTTGGAAACGGTGGCCAAGTGATAAACAGCAGGGTTACCAGCTTTATCACTTAGATTTAATACATCTAACCTCTCAAAACTAGGTTCACAGCTAATAAATGCTGTGTTGAATAAATCGGACAATTTTCTGCAAAGCACTTCATCTTTATAGATGAACTCTGCCACCCTTGGGGCAGAGTTAAATTGTCATGGCAGCTTTTGTGTCTAAAATCTGAATCCCTCACTTGCTCCTGTCTGTTCCTCCAAGGGAATCATTTTAACCAGTTTTTCTCCCCCAAAGAAAGATATATAACAACAGTTTCTTCTGCAATAGCTGTGAAGAGAAAGCTGAAAATCTCTACCATGTTTTTGGGGACTGATAAAATCCAACATCCACTTGAATTGACAGCCTCTATCCAATTGTAATGATCCCCCTTCATTCACAAGGGAGAGAAGAGGATTAGTTACCCTTAATGGGGGCAGAGGAATTGGTTCTTTTTTTAATAAATGACTCCTCAGAAGGTAAATGATCTCAAGGTAATAGTTAAAAACTTCATGCCTTTGGTTCTCTACTAACTGAGGATTTCTAGGAGCAAAAAGTCTCTCAGTACCAATCATACCACTTTCTTTGAAAGGTAGAAATTTCTTTGACTTTTCCAGTGGTGAACTTGAAGCACAGAGGTTAATTAAATAGCTGTTCGAAGATCTCACAATCAGCTCATGACATAACGGGGATTCTAGAATCTAACCTCAAGTATGTGAAAATGAGGTTCATAGGATCATAAGTCATTCAGAGACACTACCACTTAGCATGCTGTAAATACAATGAAAATTGAAATCCTACTTAGAGAATGTTCTTTTGTATGTTTTGATGCTCTCCAAAAAAACCACTCTCTGTAATGACACCCACATTATGGAAGGCAGTGTGAAAACACATTAAGGAAATTGCTAAAGTGTCCACGTTTTGTAACCCAAAGAAACCATCACTAGTTCTATAGGCCAAGGATGTCAGATAACCAGAAAGTCACCAAAATACACCAAAATATTCATAGCAAGACTTTTTGTTGCAGTAAAGAGATGGAGACAAAGATGTCATTGATAGTATAATGATAAAGAAATTATAGTACATGAATACAATAGAATGTAACCACAGTAAGAAAATTATTGTGAAGAATTCAGGACACCATAGGAAGTCTTCTATGAACTGATACAGGGGTGAAGCAAGCAGAACCAGGAAAACAATTTACTCAATGGCCATCATAACGCACCAATCAGTCAACAAATATTGATTAAAAACCTACTAGATGTCAAACATTGTAATATGCTGGGAATACAAAGTCAGAATGGAAACAGTACCTTCTTTCCTACAGAATACACTCTAATGAGGCAGAAAACATTATGTGTATGCAATTTACACATTGATAAGTATACACAAAACATAATAAAACAGATATGAGGTAACCTTGGAGAGGAAGGCACTAGTAATCAGGAAGAACAGGAAAAGACATGCAAAATATTAAGAGGAAGAACACAACCACAAAAGCTGAAATGAAATGGAAAAGTGGGATTATAATGACCAAGCTTTACCCCAGGGAAGAATTTAAAAGATGTACCTTCTTCCCTTCACTGTTGAGGTGGAGGTGGAAGGGGGAGGAGGTAGATTGGATTGTGGATGTTAAATAGTGTATATACTTTCAGAATCATTTGATGGGTTGGATAGTTTTATGAAAATGTGTGTGTGGGGGGGATAACTTTCTGAGCAGAGGAAGGAAAAGGGCTGTCTTTATAAATGACTGATAGAAAAACAAAAAAGGGAAAAATAAAAGCAAATAAACACTTTGATAAAAGGCATCATTCTCTGAAAGAATATTATAAACTTGTACTAATCTCATACATTCTGCTCCTGGTATATTCACATGCTTTGGACAAAGTTTTCTTCCATAGATGAAAAAAACCAGTGACAAGAAAAGTTATTTAA
The DNA here is from genome assembly GCA_028646595.1 of Phalanger gymnotis. Taxonomy (NCBI): domain Eukaryota; kingdom Metazoa; phylum Chordata; class Mammalia; order Diprotodontia; family Phalangeridae; genus Phalanger; species Phalanger gymnotis. The sequence goes on from CM053623.1 coordinate 19,304,203, forward strand.
ATTTATTCTCTCTATTATCTCACTTCAAGAAAATTTGATTGCCAGATAAGCCTTTGCCACCTACTCAAAGTAGGGCTAAAATGTGGTAGGTTGTAGTTTTTCCATGACCATACTCTACTGACACCATTCTAGGAGGGTTCCTACAGATTTGGAAAAGGCTGAAACTCGAATTTTACATGTGTTGACATGGATACATGGTTACATGTATATGTGGGTCACTAGGCACTATTCTACACACTCTGGTGTTACAAAGGTAAGTACAACAGCATCTTATCTTCAAGAACTTATAGGCCAGTCTGGGAGGTGTAGTGACGACCACACTGGCATACTCAGGATAGCTGCTAGGGCAGGTTCTTTTATCTTTTACCTGAAAGATAGCTGTTTCAGGGTTTAACAATCTTACTTTAATTAAACATACATATATCATTCACTTAGTTCAGGGGGAAAAGTCAGCACCCCGAACTTTGGAGAAAATACGAACAGAAATTACAAACAGAAAAAATAACACAAATCAACAGATTGGCATCTAACTGTCTGACTATAGCAATACATACAGTTACCAGAGAGAGAAGCACCAACATCTGGGTTTTCAAAGACAAGGGGCTCCTTAACGGCTACCCAGAGTCTCATCTGGCCAAATCACACCAACACTCTTCCAATGAGTGAGCTGCAAAGCAAAATGCTAATCTCGGAGTATATATACTGTTTCCAATCAAGGACTCTTGAGTCAGTCAAGGACTCCTGATTCAAACAAAGTCAAGATTCAATCAAAGCCACTGCCTTAGTGCTGAGAAGCACTCCAAAAGAAAAAAAAAACAGCACAAAGTCCCACTTTGCTTACCATCGCAGGAGGTATACAAATAACTCTGATAAATACAAGGCTGTATGTGCTATAATAAAGATACAGACAAGTTGGATGGTAGGTAACATGGTTACCTGGTTTTAGAGTGAGAAAACTTGCCTACTTTAGGTAAAACTCTCCCCCTATCTGGGTCTCAGTTTCCTCATCCATAATTGGGGGAGGATGGGGAAGCTGGAGAATAAGCTAAGGATTTCACTCTGTTCTTCAGTCTTCTAGCTTACAGCTAGGGTACTTGCACTTAATTCTAGGGCAAACTCGATAAAACAGGAAGCAAAATAAGAAACTGAAAGTTCCTAATTTCTGTCCTCATCAGTAATTTATGGTTCATTGAGGCTCATACACCCTCCTACCTTTGCACTCATTGGCCCATTGCAATACTATGAATCTTTTCTATCTTAAGGCTAAGGAGGAATGGAATGGGAATCATACACTGGAATGGATGAAAGACATCTGGAGGTCACTGGTTACATCATGCTGACTTCACATAGGATTATACCAAATATAATGCTAGATAGCTTGAGAGCTGTGCTTTCTTTTTGGACAATTTGTCCAGGAAGAAGATTCTATAACCTCCTCTGGTTGCCTCAATATAGCTCAATAAAATGTATTGCTCAGGAGTCCTTCATCTAAATTAAATGTTCCCTCCTGAAACTGAAACTCAGTTTTCTTGCCCTGTCCTCATTGGTGCTGAAAATGGGGAGCTATCATCATCCACTATGAGTCCATATTGCCTTAGTCAGGGACAGCATCTCTCAGCCTTCTCTTCTGCAGGCCACACAGTACAGTTTTCTTAACCTTTACTTAGAGATTCCCCAATTATATGCCAAATACAAACTCCTCAATTATATTCCAAAGCTGGTAGAGGTCCACCCAACTGTTCCCTTATGCAAAGAATCTCAAGTCAATTAGTACTCACTAATGGGGTAAGACATGACATATCAAGATTGCCTGAGAGATCTGTTAAAGTCATCATTATGTTAAGATGATGCTTATTATATTCTATTATAATAAATTGTATACTGGTTAAATATGCATCTATTTTATACATATATGAATAGATAGATAGACAGATAGACAGATAGATAGATAGATAGATAGATAGATAGATAGATAGATAGATAGATAGATAGATAGACAGATCTAGATCTAAAACTAGAAAGGACCCCCAAGGCCCTAGTCTAATTTCCTTCAACCAAAGTCCATGAAGGTTATGAAATTTGTCCCAGGTTACACAAAGAGCATCAGAGGTAGGATGCTCCAATGATGATGACAATAAAAAATATGAGTCCTAAAGGAAATAATGAAGGAAAATAAAAGGAGTATGCAACGGTGCCTAGCCATTTCAGAATTCAAACTATACTTCAAAGAAATAGTTATCAGAACAATTTGGTAGTAGTCCTTCCTCATTTAAAAATAGGATAAGTAGAATACCAAAGCAAATGAAATAGTATTCTACTGTTCAACAAAGCACAATACATTAACTGCTATAGTAAGGACTTTCTATAATTGGACAGTGATTTGGCAGATATTAAGTTTAGACTGACACCACACACCATATACCAAGATAAGCTTCAAATGGATATGTAACCTAGATATACAAGGTCACATCATAAACAAATGAGCAGAATAAAGAAGAAATTATCCTTTGGATTTCTGTCTAGGGAAAGAGTTCATGACCAAACAAGAGACAGAGGATCACAGAAGATAAAATAGATGATATTGATTAGGTTTTTTTTTGCATAAACAAATCCAATGCAGTTTAGATTAGAAGGGAAACATCTCTTTGAGAGGGTGAGAGGGCCTAGGGGCCTTAATCGAGCTATTAGTAATAGCTACTACTTTCTTGTCCAACAGATGAGCAATTATTTGTCCCTACCACCCATATGACTAGGCTAGGGCCTGAACCTGCAACTTAATTATTTGACAGAGATCTCAGGTGAGAAAAGTCTCTCTCTACCACTGCAGTTTATCACCTTTTCTACAATTTATAATCTGAGAAATGCCTTGAATACAAAGGGAATCAGGAAGATTCATCTTCCTGAGTTCAAATATGGCCTCAGACACTCACTAGCTGTGTGACGCAAGGTGAGTCACTTAACATGGTTGCCTCAGTTTCCTCATCTGTAAAATGAGCTGGAGAAGGAAACAGCCAACCATTGCAGAAAGTTTGCCAAGAAAATCCCAAATGGGGTGATGAAGAAACAGACATGACTAAAATGACTGAAAGACAATAGGATTATAAAAGTGATTTACTGACACTAACCTATATGTGAGTTTTAGAATACTTTTTAGGTGCTTTTATCATTTCCATGATGCAAATTAGGAAAGTGAGGCACAGAGAGGATAAGTTAGCTTCCTTGGGCTGTACCGCCAGAGAGAGTAAGAGGTAGCATTCAAACCCAGGTCCTTCCTGCTCCAAGTATGCCATTATTTTGATTACATAATACTGGCCTTGTAAAACGACCCAGAGTGGGGTGGTGTCCCTAACTTGCCTTATAAAATATCTAGCACGGGAACATTTGAAGATAGACACTGATAAAAACATTCTTTAAATTATAGTGATGATCTTAACACTAACACTAGAATTTCCTTTGACAGATAAATTGGGCAGTCCCCCATTGACAATACAGATGGACTAATCATGGGAAGGATGGCTATTTTACAACTAACACCCTTTTGTCAAAAAGTATGACAACTCACAATACTCTAGCATTTAAGGTCTATAAAGCACATCTTGCACAACCATGCTGGGAGGGTGAGCTTAAGGTATGCTTTGTGGGCCACTGGAAAGGCTGTTATTATTTGAAAGGGGTTAGGAAGGAAGATTAAGGGAAAATGGATGGGAGCAAGGCACATCAATGACATGACATTAGCGACAGCATAATATAATGGAAAAGGAAGAGAGTTTCAAACTAGTAGACCTGGAATTGAGTCTAGACACTGACTTAATTCTTCTTTCATCAGAGACAAGACATATATCCCTGGTCCCAAACTTTATTTTATTTTAAATTATGTATTATAGGATCATAGATCGTGATTTAGGAGAAATATCAGAAGCCACCTAGTCTTATCTCTATATATAAAGAAGAAAATGAAGAACAAAGAAGGTAAGTGATAAGAATATATATCATAGACCAAATCAGGGGCTTCAATAAAGAGAGGGAGATATATATATATATATATATATATATATATATATATATATATATATATATATATATATATATATATATATA
>CM053623.1:19308800-19341028 GCA_028646595.1 Phalanger gymnotis
CTGAAGACAAGTAGAGTGAAAGGTTTATGGCTTGTAATTGCATCTTCACTTTGAAGGATCAGAAGGACAGGTACTTTTGCAAGAACCTAATTTAGGGACTACAGGAAAATTAGAAGTGTAGATGGTTTGGGGTAACAGAGTTCCCTGCTCCTTGGATTTCTCTGTTAAGATTATATTTGAGATTCATCCAAGCAGACAACAAAAGATTCTCCTACAAGTTCATTGTTTGCCCTAAAACTACATTATTTTGTAACTGAGATAATACACCATTTAAAAGTCAGGAAAGATCTGTATGGTCCCCAATAAATGCCATTTCTAGATTTAACAGTGGAACAGACATGCTGGTTAATAACCACAAAAGACACTTAATTAAATATAACTGGGACCATATGCTGAGGTCGCAAACATTTTGTGTGTTCTAGGACATGATCAAAGGAAATTCAATAAACTGCAGTAGCTCAAATAAGGAAAAAAAAAAAACATTTCCCCAAACACCTTGTGAATTCTTTATTTGATCCGAGTAAAGAAAAAACAATGTGAGGGCCCAATGAATGATTGTGAGCTGTTAGAAGGAATGCTGATTGGTGTGGCCAGAAACAGAGTATGTGGAAACAGAAATAGACCAAGATTTGTGTTTATTACTAGAAGGGGAGAGGAATTCTATCGTGGGCCAAATCGACCAGGTGAGCAAGTCACTGCAAACAGATCAGAGTTAGGTACTCTGGGACAGGAAAACATGATGGCCTATTTTTTTCCCCAATATTTACCTGGAATAGTTCATGTAACTACAAATTAAAACTTTCTGCCTAGATGTTATGGGCAAAATCTTATGCAATGCGATTCGTGCTCTGATATTTTGGAAGATGTGTACATTTTGGCACCCAGTATCAACTTAGAATTTCATATAATTATATTTGCTCTGCCATGTGCAATTTTAAATAGCTAACCTTAAATTCAAACTATGAGAAGAGAGAAATCCCTCAGATCTGTTCCATTGCTTTCTTTGGTTATAAGATCAACTATTTAGAAAAGGAAAGGAAATTACAGGTGAACAAATGAGAAAACTGAGCCCCAGATGGGTTCAGGGATTCATCTCAAATCATAGAGTGAAAGGGCCCAAGTCTTGTAAATCCAGTATTCTTTTCACTATAACATGCAAATATACACATACATGTATATCCACATAAACATTGCCTATACATATACACGCATGGCTAAATACATATAACATACATATATACACACAAAATGTATATACTATATACAAACTACATGCATATATGTGTATGTACCATATACTGTATGTGTTTGCATATAGTTAAATGGGACAAATATCTAATACTATGAATTGTGGTACAGTTAATGATATTTTCTTTGTAAAGAGTTCTGTACGCCAATAAATACACTAACTCTCTCTGTATTGTATTGTGTGTACATACAGTCACCCATACTTGTATGACTAAAATGTACCATCCTTTCAGTATCAAATGGAAATCCCATTTCTACTTCTTAGGTCCTTAAGGTTAGAATATATGAAAGCTAAGTCAAATAAATATACAACATATTTCAAAGACAAAGAGAAAAATACATTCATACCAAAAAAGAAAAAAATAAAACTAGTCAAAATAATCCATTCTTGACAATAGGAATTAAATCAAACATTTCCAATGATCAACAACATGGTACTAAGGCCAAATTATTGCTTTGGGACAAGAAAGTTTCAGATTTGCAATTGTGATATGACCTTCTAAGAAATTCCAGGAGAAATGCTTAATTAATTAATGCAATAAATAACACACATTTGTTTCTGCATCTGTTTTTTTAAAAATATTTGGGCAATGAAAATCTAAATCTGTTAGTATCTGAATCTGGTCTATATAGAAGTATAAGAAGTCACATTTATCCTGTGGTTATAAATTGAAATTCAGGCTACTTACAATTTCTATATTTGAAGTTCAGTTGGATTTATGGAAACAGATAGTTACAGAAATAAAGTGATACATTTCATAACATATCGCAAAGATTCCCCTCATCGCTATGCCCCACGTTGCACTATGCATTATGAACAGAATGTAAAATTAAAACCGCTATAGTGCTAACTAGTAGCGTTTCAAGATCGTTTCAAGATCATACTTTCAAGATCTGAGAGCAGGAAGAAGTAAAGTAAGCCGCATCTCACATTAAGTTGATAGAACAATTTTTATCAAGCTATAAAATAAGAATGTAAAATCAATTCCATTTTAATGTGTTATTTTCTGTCCCTCTCCATGCAGTAACCCAGGCCAAAAAAATGATTGACATTGTGCTTCTTCATAACAGAAGTATTCAAGGCAATCAGTATTTGCAAACAACCTTTATAGAAGGTTCTCCCCCACACACACTCTTTGCCTTTTTTTCTTTCCTTTGCCAATGTAGGATAAACCATTGTGGGCATCCACTCTGCTTCTTTAGTAAAATTTCCATAATGAAATGCAATAAAACTCACAAACCACCAACTTAACACACACATACACACACAGAGAGAGAGAGAGAGAGAGAGAGAGAGAGAGAGAGAGAGAGAGAGAGAGAGAGAGAAAGAAAGAAAGAAAGAAAGAAAGAAAGAAAGAAAGAAAGAGAATCAAAATTAACCTCTGAGAATATCTGCTGCTTTATTTTTATTAGCGCAGTTTAAAATATTTAAAAATGTATGGGTCATTAAGCTTAGGGCAATGATTTTTCATAAGTTCATTTGTGCATTTTTAAAAGCATGTTAGGTTGCTTTTTTAAATAACTAACTCTAAATTATATCTACCACCTACAGAAAAGAGGAGACCAGAAGGGAAGACATGGAAAAAAGCTAGATAATCCCTCTAGAAAAAAATGAATTTCCTTGCAGATAAAGGCTAAAAATATACCCAAACATATTCTTGGGTAAGAGGAAGATGTTTAAATTCCAAAGATATTTTATTTATAACTTAAGATTGCTATAGCCACATCTATAAACTAATAGGTAAGCATAGATCCTTCATCATTTAAGTATAGGGTAATTCAAGGGGAAAGAACCTATGGCATAGAATTGTATTATACAGAGCAAAGACCAAAGACATTTTCCAGGTAACTCTGGTTTCTTTTTCATTTACTTTTTCCTCCCCTTCCTCTTTCAGAGTTTCTCTGGTTTCCACTTTAAAAAAATTTCATTGGGTTAGAGCTTCAGTGACCTCAGGTCCATCATGGAGGACCAAAAGAGATTTTCCAGAGACAGTACACTATCATGATTCTACTATGTACTAAGACTTGTCCCACAATACCCAAGCATAATTTCTGATGCTTATAATTTAATAAACCACCAAAGGAAACTGACCCTTCTCTTTCCTTACTTCTTCCAGTAGAATATAAGCTTCTTGAGGGAAGGGCTTTTGTCTTTGTTTTCCAAATACCTAGAACATTACCCAGCACTTGGAAGAGCTTTACTTGCCTATCAGTTGGAGGATGGGATCCTTATAATTACTGTCCTTTGGGGACCATTGGTTAAAGTGATGGTAACTAAAACTACATTCAATTCATGATGTAGGATCCTCATGAAAATAAGATTGTTTACATACACATATACACCTATGATAGGCAATGTAGCATGTTGAGAGGTAGGTAAAGGTTGTTGGATTTAGGAAGACTTGGGATCAAATCTTGCCTTTCTCATATTTTAGCCCTGTAACCACTAGCATGGCATGCAGTATCTCAGGAGACTCTCAATCAAACAAGCATTAACTGCTTTATTAAGTGCCTACTGCTGACTGGGGTAAGGGGATACCAAGACAGAAGTGAAATGATCCCTACCCTCGAGAGCTTCTATTCTTTTAAGGAAGACAATTTGTACACGTCTATAGGGGACATCTAGGGTAGTGAAATGGATAGAGTGCCTGACCTGGAGTCTGGAAGGCTGATCTTCCTGAGTTCAAATCCAACCTCACATACTTACTAGCTGTGTGATGCTGGGCAAGTCACGGAAGTGCTATCTGCCTCACTTTTCTCACCTGTCACAAATGGGAATAATAATATTGCAACGAACCTCTCAGAATTGTTGTGAGGATACAATAAGACATTTCTGAAGTGCTTTGCAAAACTTAAAGCACTATATAAATGCTAGCTATTAAGATGAGGAGGAGAATGATGATGAGAAATTCCATTTAAACAATGAGCTGAACATGTACATTGTTAGAGAGTTGGCTGGGGAACTAAGAGATTAAGTAACTTGCACAGGGTCATATACTGGGTAGATGTTTGAGGCAGAATCTGTCCTCAGGTCTTCCTGATCCCAAGACTATCCCCTTGTCCTATGTATGTCTCTGGACTGTGTTAGACTGCCTCTTAAGACAAGGTATGCATGTGTGTTTGTGAATATGTATTTTAAAACATATCTGACAAAACAGCATTTGAACATCTGTAATCTGAAAAGGCAAATATATAATCATTCTTTTATTTAATTCACTTTGGGGCATAAGGCTAATAATTGCTTCAAAGCCAATTGTCACCACAATGAATAGGCAACACATGGTTTCATTGTCTTTTATGACTGATCTTTTCCCTTCAAAACTTCAAAAATATCACTTCCCTAGGAGCATAGACAGTACAGACTAAAACTCAATGAGCTGAAAAGTGTTCTTCAACAAGGAAGATACTTTTGGGTTAACACAACACAAGCCCTTAGTATTCAATGAAGGTTAGCTGACTGATTGACAATATTTTACATTTACTCAAAAGAAATACTCTCTTAGGTACACCAACACAGCTCACATAAAAGGCCTTTAGGGATAATTAGAAGTTGTTATTTATCATTTTTTTTAAATAATTAGCTAGGTGCTTGCCTAATGAATGGAAATGGGGCTGAAATTGGCATGCAGCCTGTCAACCATGAAACAGATTCTCTGTTTGACAGAACTAATATGGATGGTTCTGTGGGGAGAGTAGGCATGGGGGGGAGGGGGGAGGGAATTAACCACCAGTGAGTACATCATCCCACTTCAATGCTTAGATAGCTTTGTCAAATCTCACTCAAGGACATGACATACTCTGGACTGAATGATTTGAATGAAGGTAGTCCCCTTTTGATTATTTACAAATGCCCTCTTGGCTTTCAAATGTCAAAAAAACCCTATAGGAAGCCTTCAAAAGAGACTGGATTAAAGTGAATTGGTTTCTTCTGAGAGCACAAAGCATTTTTGGAGTTTTGTTTTTGCTCTTTCCCTTTTCATCACTCCCCTCCCCCAGTACATTGGATTTCCCTTAGGAATGTCCTCACTTGACACAATTGACAAGTTAATAGCATAAGGTGCAAGAGAGATCAGAAAAAGCATCAAGTCTTGAGTTATGTAGAGAAAATCCTCTAAATGTGAGGCCCTTTCCCAGTTGTCATTCTCTTCTGGGACTTGATGGAAAGCCAAACCAAACCAAAACAAATATTTTTGGGACTGAAACACAAAATGAGTGTCTGATTCTGTTTCAGAGAAGGAAGGCAAGGCAAAGGGGGTGGAAACTGTTCCCTCTCACGTTGCTTAAACCCCAAATGGCCCCATTTCCCTCATTGTTCCCAAACACAAAATGTACCCAGGGCATGGGCTAAGTTAACTTATAAAATGGAAGCTATCTAAAGTTCTACACATTTCCTTGGGAAGGCATATAAATGGAATCTCCTTTATTGGATAAAAGGGAATGGGACTAGGCACAGGAAGCTTTAGTTCTTTAATTTCTAGCCCAGGTAAATATTGTCCCTTTCACATGAAGCTAATAAACATAAAAATGTAACCCATGGTCGAACACTGCCCTCTACCCCTCAAGACCCTGAGATAACATGACTTCAGTCTGATCCTGGGTGATGACCTCTAAGGGTCATTTTCTTTCTCTGGCTCATTACTTCCACCTGTAATTATTCCAGGACAGTTTCTTAATCAACTTATGACATATAACTCATGTCTGGATTTCTCTATATGTCAGTAAGTGGGTCCTATCTACCAAACGAGCGCTCAAGTTTTCAAATATATCAAACACAGGAGAGTTTATATTGATCCAACAGAAAACTCAGAAAATGTGAAATATTAATAGGAATCCCTGAACATTTATAAACACATATAAACTGGGGAGAGGAAAGAGATCAAAAAGGAGAGAGAGAGAGAGAGAGAGAGAGAGACAGAGCTAGAGAGACAGAGACAGAAAGAGACAACGGACAGATAGAAAAAGGGAGGAACTGAAAACTGAGCTGGCCTCAGTTTGTGACATTAACCTCCTTCAGAGAAGGATAATTGGCCTCTCCAAGAGTATGTATGCTCGTACTCAGTTCATCAATCATTTTGGAGCTCCTAGTGTTTTCAACAAGAAGTTGAAGTAAGTGAGCCCACTCTCCAAAGAGAGGTGCCCTTTATATGCCCTCAAAAGTATTCATCTCTATAAATACCAAAATCTTCTCAAGCTAAGTCACGGAAGTCATCAAATCGATGAAGGATTATGACAAAAAGACCCCCAAATATTTCCTTATCATGGTTTCTACTCTTCTTTCAAAGGTTCCCCGGGCCCAAAAATTCACTGCCTTCTCAATATATAGCACGGTAACAATAATAAATCAGTGTGGTATGGTGCAAAAAAGATTGGACTTTGGAGTTGGAGGACCCGGCTTGCTATCTTGGTTTTGCCACATAATCAAGATAGTCATTTAACCTCTTTGGGCCTCCATTCTTCATCTATAAAATGAGCTGGAGAAGGAAATGACAAATCACTCCAGCACCTTTGCCCAGAAAATGCCAAATGGGGTCACAGAGTCAGATATGACTGAAACACTTGAACAACAGCAAAAGAAAGGTAGACACAATAATTTTTAAAATGTGAAAAGAAACAATCAGATGTTAAAAAGAATACTATCCACGAACAAAAGAAAGCAGCTATCATGCAAAGGGCCGTCATCCATTATAAATCATTATACAGAGATTAGATCAGAATTAGAATTCTCCATAGACAACTCTCCATAGAATTAAGTATGCAGAATGATTTTGCAGAAATCAGAATGCATTATTTATCACCCAAGACAAAGGTGTCAAATGTGTGTCCCCTAACATTCCCAAGTGAGGTCCAAAACAGATTAAAATGTAATTGGGAAATATTTGACAAAATAAATAAAATATGATAAGACATTTTCAGTTGTTTTTCAATTACATCTGACACTTTGTGACCACACTTGGGGTTTTCTTAGCAAAGATCCTGAAGTGTTTTTTTTCCATTTCTTTCACCAGCTCCTTTTATAGATGAAGAACTGAGGCAAATAGGGTTCAGCGACTTACCCAAGGTCACACAGCTAGTAAATTTCTAGGGCCAGATTTTAATTTATACGGATGAGTCTTCCTGACTCCAGGCCTGAGACTCTATCCACTGTGCCACCTAGCTGCCCACAATAAAATACAATGAGAATATGTGCTTCAGTATGTGGGTTACAGGAATACTTATGTAAGGTTTAGTGACCCCCCACACTTCTGTTCAAGTTTGACACCAGTGATAGAAGATTTTTTTTTTCCTATTTTTTGTAGCTGTTTCGAGCTCAGTATGAATGTGGGAACTTTCACAGAAGAAGTTAAATAGTGATGCAAGAAGCAAGAAGTCTGTCTGTGGTATAAAGATCAAATGAAGGAAGGCCTATTGCTTTAACTTTAGACATCCAGGGATATGGAGATGGTGACAGGGGAAGAGGAGGCAAAAGATACATCTGGATCACTGTCCCTTGGGACAGAAAGAGAGGTGGGGGATTCAAGGGATTCACTCCCTTGAATGGGATGATCTTTAACTCAGCAGAGCATGATGTAGTTTTTTGCACTTTACTACTCTGGAACCTATGAGCTTTAATGAGCTTTGTGTGACTTTCAAGGTCGTCCAACCCAACTGCTCCATGTCATGAAAGTTTCTCATCACTCCTCCATTTCTGTAGTGGAGGAATTCCTGGGCTTTCTTGTATGTCAAGATCAGGATGGCGAAGATGACCAAGTTTGTACTGGGAGGGAGGAGTCAGAATTCACTGGACATAGACATTTCCAGGTATGGGCAGGAAGGAATACCTAGAGAAGGAGTATGATGAAGGAAATAGAGAGACTATATCTAGAACATAGATGATTTGTGGCAAAAGAAAAAGAAGAGAGAGGCAGAGATTTTCCTAAGTATGAATCCCAGCTCAGACATTTATTACCTGTATGACCCTGGTCAGGTCACTGTAACAACAATGTGGCTTGCTGCTACTGTGGCTGTGTAAGACCAACAATACCAGCACACAGAAGAGCTTCCAGCACAGGTTCTTTGAGCTGCTTTTCTAAGGAATGAAACTTTAAGGGGTTAACAATCTCGCTTTAATCAAACATATGTACACGATTCACTTAGTTCAGGGGGAAAAGCTGGCACCCTGAACTTCAGAGAGAATACGAACAGAAATTACAAACAGAAAATATCAACAGATAAAATAACACAAACTAGTAGACATGCTTCTAACTTTCTGTCCAACATCTCAGTACATAGTTACCAGAGAAGCACCAACATCTGGGTTTTCAAGACAATGGCTAAGTCTCATCTGGTCAAATCACACAACACTCTTACAGTGAGTGATAGTCTCAAACGAACTGATAACCACTGAGTTTATATACCCTGTTCAGGGTCAAAGGGTGTCACAACCATGTGACTCAAACCTATGTGAAGTAGGCTTTCTTGTTTCTTAAGCAGGTCAACAAAAATTCCTGGATTTAATCGAAGAAACAAAGGCACTTGATTACTTCAGTGCTCCAAAGGGGGAAAACAGTAAAACAAAGTCCCACCTTAATTACCAATACAGTCACTTCCTCTCTGGTCCTCACCTTCCTTATCTGTCAAATGAAGAGGTTGGACCAAATAGCCTCTAAGTTCCCTGCATTTTAACCACTGTACCACCCTTGCTGCCTCTCTGTAAAACTAGAAGAATAGCTGAGCTTAGCTAAGTGAGCATCTAAAGAGAGAATGTATGCAGAATACTTTTCAAACCTAAGTGTTTTATAAATGCTGCCTATTATGATCACTATATAAAGAAATGGAAGCCCAGAAGTGGGAAATAAATTACCCAAAGGCACGGAGGCAGGAAAGTAGCCAAAACTAGATTCAAACCCGGTCCTTGGACTCCCAATTTATTATGCTTTTCCTTGCACCTGGACATGCAGAGCCATACTCTGGATGACGTGTCTCTTTTGCTTTATGAATTTTAATCTGTTCCCTTCTAGGAGAACAACTTTTCTAGGCTATTGCCATGCATAATTTCACCTTGAGTCAGAAAGGAGACACTCCCCCAACTACACTGAGAAAATGCCATGTAAACCTATATTCTTGACAGAAAATCCTCCTTACCTTTAACATGTGTCAGTGTGAATAATTTCTTGGCTGCTGGCAAGAATGGATCTGTAGCTCATTTTGTTTTATCACATTATTCACACCTTTTCTGGAACAAGCAGTTCCCTTTTCCTATGGTTGCAGTCTGGTGGAACAAATGAGCTCAAGTATATGATTGATTCCCCTACAACGTCAAGATGCCACAGGTATGTTCACTTTGGAAAAGTGCTTCGTCATCCACTATCTCTCCTGGGCCATAAAAGCATCAGCTGCTGAGGAATTCCATCGTAAAATGTTCATTTTGCTCTTAAAGATACTTTCATTGCTTTTTCTTTTCTTTTTTTTTCCCCTTAAAGCATGATAAGGAAGAGGCAGAGTGGGGTTGGAATCAGACAGACTGTCTCTTTTCTGAAGTTCATAAAATGCACTCCCAGAAATATTTTTCAGTTCTTATCAATCTCAACATTCCACTGCCCCTCAACACCAATGATGAAATGTCATGAGGTTTCTCTTAGCCCACAAGGGCATTTTACACAGCTGATTTTCTCATTAAGAACTACGTTGAGAGTTTTGGGGAAAATTCCATCCTCGATCCAAGTCTCGTGATGTTGTCTTTAAAAAAAATACCCTTTAGTCAATTTGTGCAATCTTAAGGAGCATTTCAATTTCGTCTGAATAAACCATATTACTCTCCTCTCCCCTTGCTGCTCTCTCTCCATTTCTGTGGAGTATTTATGATGAGATATTTCCAAGATATGCCATGTGAAATAAACTCATGCTGTATTCACAGCATCCTCCCTTTTCTCTTCTATCCTCCTTAGGGAAAAAAATGTGATAACCTTTGTTTTCTAAAATACTACTGACTTGTATGTGAATTTGCTTTGAAAATTGAGGCTTTGAAAATGATCCTGAACAGAGCAACTCACACACAGGGAACACTCTGGTGAAGAGAGAGATCACACAGAGGCAGCAAGGAACAAAACAAATTGTCTTGACATCTGCTGGAGTGTTATAAATAAAGTCGGGTAGTAAAAAGATGAAAGCAAAGCATGTACTTTTTTTTTCTTCTTCTCAAAGGCTAAGAATAATCTTGACTGACCCAGGCACTGTTTTTTGGGCTCAATGAAAAAGCAGTAAAGTGATTGGCTGTCATTATTCTCTGGTGGCTCCCATCCATAAGCCATTTTATCACATAAACATTTATACTTTGCATAGCCAGGAAGATTTGCAGAAGAAATCAACCTCAGTAGTAAGATAGAACATTTTTTTTTAGTTTATAAAGGTAAAATGCATAAAGTCCCACCAAATAATTCTTTTCTTATCCTCCTCCCTTTTATTTTGTGAACAACTTTCTACACATGCACGTTTTGTCGTTTTAATGACATATTAGTTGAACAGGAAATATTTTAGAGACATGTCTGATGCTCTTCTGTCCCTATCACCTGTCTGACAGTACTAAGGATATGAACAATTAGGTGAAGACAGGCAGCAATAGCCAGCCAGAATGCCTCCAGGCTAGGATTAAATTAATCCTTTCAACTTCAGAATTGTCTATTTGAATTCCATGGCCCCAGACAACTGTCTGACTTAGAGTTAGAAAAGTCCTTATAATCCCTGGTTAACTTGTGATGGGGATTATGTGACTCCTCCCCCCAATTAATATCAGAGTTCTAACCCTTAAAAGTACATAGGATTTGCATGCAGTCTAGGTGAGGAATTCCTTCTCCCTCCCTTCCCCAATGCTGTCTGATTGGTATAAAATAAAGGTGCATAAGAAGAAAAGTAAAACTCTTTGAAGGTAGGAACATGTCAGTTTTTGTGATAGATTTTCTGTTACCCTTTATAATGCTTGGAATATAAGAGTGATTTAATGATTGCTAAATTGAATTCTGTTATCTCATTATTTCTAGCCAAATTGAAAAAGATTTATTAAGCACCTGATGTGCACATAGCATTGTGCCTAAGCACGGGAAAAACAAGAATTACAAGGTACCAGTGGATCAACCTCTGCCTTCATAAAGAGACAAAGAGACCAAAAAGCAGGGCCCCCTCCACATGAAGAGACAGGAAAAAGGTTTACCTTTATCCTAAGTCTCAATGGAAGAAGTATGTCACTTTAGAAAAAGAAGACGAAGTCTATTATTACAATATTCATGTTCAACTTCACTCAATTTTAAAACAAACTTTGTTACGTCTTGTTTAAATAAAAATACCCTAGTGAATTCTTGAGACATTTTCTGAGTGCCTATTTCTCCACAACACTTCTGAAGCCTTCTGACAAACTGTGTTTTAGTCTTGGTACAGACATCCCAATGAATGTCTATTCCTTTCCCTTCTCCCTTCAGCATGCATAGCATCCAGACATATTTCAGAAACTAGCTGGTACCAGGTAAAAATTGAAATGTGCCTAACAGATATTGCCCAACAGAACTTGCTTCTCTCCTCCATGAGGAAAGGTTGATACGTTGAATGTTGAATGGTTCGTATATACTCTTGACAGAGGTACAAGGGCTATGCATTTCTACTGAGCCTCAGGAAAAAAAAAAAGACTAATATATTTGGAATCTGAGGATTTGGATTCAAATCTTAGCTGCCAACATATTGTTTATATGACCAAGTGGGTCACTTCAAATCTGGGCTATTAGATGACGAGGTTTTTGAGAGCAGGGACCATTTTCTGACTTTCTTTGTATTGCCAGAACTTAGCCCAGTACCTGATACATAGTAGGTGTTTAATAAATAGTTCTTGATTACTTGATTCGGGCCTCAATATCTTCACGTGGAAAATTCAGAGGTTGCACTGGATGACATCTAAAGTCACAGGAAGTTCTAAACCTAGAACCTTATAACCCTAAAACCTTTGTCTTCTACACCTTGGCACCACGGGAGAAGACTGAACCTGTTGCTTTCTAATGCAGGTAACTTTCCCATATAGGTAGTGTTACATAGTGGGTGCAGTATAGACCCAGTGTCTAAAACTTGGTTAATCTAGCGCTAACTTTACTGGATACAGGATAGAACACAAACCCCTGTTAACCTCTCTGAGGATCAGTTCTCTCATTGCTAAAATGGCGATAACATTTGTGGTACCATTCTTCACAGTTATTTGAATGTAAAAGAAGATGAATACTTTCAAAGGCTCTGTAAATGATAATTGTTATTATGGAGAGCATGGGAAGTCTTTAATTTATGGTATAATTAAACAGCACTCTTACTGGTCATTGCACTCATTCAAATGTAGATACAAAGAAAAAAAAGTTTATCTTGTTTTGATGATCCCCATCATGTTCCATTTCCCAGTCTTGTCTCTCCAGGTTGCACAAGTATCCTGGAGTATTCCAGAATAAATCTCAGCATCAGAGAGCTACTTCAGTGTTCCATTAGACTGAACACCCTGAAAGCAGAGACTAATTTTTTTGGCCTTTGTTGTATCGCTGGCACATGGCACAGTGCCTAACACATAGCGCGTCCTTCATAAATGCTTCTTCATTGACTGATCCAGAACGTGCCCTACATCTGGAGTCAAAGGCTCTTGGTACTTCTCTTGGCTCTGTTGCTTCAAGACTGTATTCCCTTGGATAAGACCCTCCCTGGACTTCTGTTTTATGCTCCGGAAAATGAGGGGAAAATGCAATGTTACCTAGAAGGCCCCTTCTAATTCCCCATCTCTGAGCCTTGATTTCTACCAGCTCTAAATCTTTTCTCTTTGAGAAGTCCTTAATTTCATGTGGAAGACTTTCAGGGTGAGATAGATTCATATCCAGCAAAAGTAATAGCTGAATCATGTTTCTTGTATGTTTTGCACCATTCAACCAAACCCTAAGGTCACTGGCTGAGTGTTCCAGAGGCTGGTCAGTGATCGTGGATGTCCCGGGCCCATTTTTGAAAGCATGAGTATTTCTCTCCATCTCTCAATTGTCTGATAGCTCCCTGTGGCAGCGAGCCCTGTCATGCGAAAGCCAGGAGATTCATTTCTAAGTGACATTAAAGGGGGAGTCTTTAATCTACCATAGCAAGGTTCCTTTTAGCATAGCAAGCCAGCTTATTTTCCCTGGGAGAAATCCGACTGGAGAATGGGAAGGGGATCTGTCACCCCCCAGCCTCCACTTTTGCTCTGACTTTGCAAGCTGCTTGCCCTCAGGAGCAAGTTTGATATAATATGGCTAATGAGGATCAGCTAGTGCACGGGATTACTCTTCAAGGGTTGTGATACTCTTTCTTTTGACGCCATGCTTTTTAATTTCCTTATACTAATAGCAAGCTGAAAAATGGCAAAATGCATTTGGCTGGCCTGTGCTACAAATTAAATCCTTGATTAAATTTTGGCAACTGTATCTCCAGGTCTTTTTCATTTAAACATTTTTAATTCATTTGAATAAGCTTCTTTTTTATGATCCTGGCAATCCTTTGTGTAGCATAACAAACTCTAATAAGTGCCTTGAAGAGGTTGGCAGATGAATAGAAAAAAAGGATGTATGTAGATGGATGAGTGGATGAATGGATAGGTGAGTGGGTGAGTGAATGGATATAGGCTGAAAAGCAGCCTTTTGCCCCCCTCAGGCTCCGGTAAAAGCTATGTTTGGACACATGTTGCTTAGAGGGAAAGAAGGAAAAATCAATATAGGGAGATCAGGTCTTTATAATTAACAAAAAGGAAATGCAAACAAATTGTGAGCAAACATACAAAGAAAGATGTGATTGGTACAAACCTTGGGGAATCAGATAGCCACCAACCAGATTAAATAACTTTGTAGAGACTTCCAGGAAGAAGACTTTACTTTCTCCCTTGGAAACCTACAAAAACTGTTAGCAACTCTTCCTTGAGACCAGAATCACAGCATCCCAGAATTCAAGTGGTGGGAGGTCTTCAGCAGCCATTTAGTGCAACCCATACACCAAAGGAACTCCCAGTATAACAGACCTGAAATGTGGTAATCCAACTTTGCTTATCCAGCCTCCATGGATGAGGAACCTACCATCTCCCAAAGCATCGCATTCTACTTTGAGATGGCTCTAATGCTTCAGACATTTTTGTTTTTGTTTTCTGGAAATCAAACCAGCAGAGGTGACAGGACAGAAGAGATAACACTTGACTTCCTGGCCCCTAACCTGCTTTTTCCATATCCCTTAGATATACTTGGCTTAATTACAAAAATCTAGTGCCTTTCTCATGTATTTACTAATATTCTCAGGAAAGGGTCATGCAAATTCGTTCACAATGAGACAGAAGTTTGGAGTAAGTAGTCTCCGATTCATGTCTTCCCTCTAAGAATTCCTTGTTTCCTTCAAAGTTCAGCTCAAACTCCCATGGGCACCCTTTCTTCTTCCCCATACCACTCCCCAATTACATTGTATTTATTGCGTATAAATATAAATGTGATACTTAAAAACAACATTCCATCTCCCCTATCTATACCTTCTCCATCACATGGAATGTTCTGCCCCTCATTTCTACTTCTTATCGGTTTTTCTGGCTTCCGTTGACATATGTCTCCTTCTGTAAGAGAGCTTTCCTGCTCCTCGAAATGCTGGTATCTTCTCCTTTTGGATTATCTTAATATCCTTTGGGTATATCTGGTGTGTATAAAGATACTGACAATTGTCTCTTCCACTAGAATATAAGCTTCTTGAGAGTAGGGTTTTTTTTAATCTATTTCTTTTTTTTCACTCTTTTTAAAAAGCATATTCTCAGAGCTTAGCAGAGTTGTTGTCACATAGGAAGCCCTTAAATGCTTGTTGACCAAATCTGTGTGAGTGTATGTATGCATGTGTGTATGTACGTACGTGCAAATGTGTATGTGTATACAAACGTGTATAATATATGTATATATGCTTGTATACATATATACATGTTTGTTTACACATTGCCACCCTTAAGAAAATTGCTCTTTGAGGGCAGAAAACGTTTAATTTCTGTTTTAGCATCATCCTCAAACCTAGCACAGTGCCCTGAACACAGTAGGTGCCTAATAAATGCTCATCGTTGGGTTGCTACCGTCATTTACTAGGTAAGTAACTGTGGAAAAGACATTTTGTGTCTCAACGTTTCGATCTTATCAGCTGTGAAAGGCCAAAGACTGGGATTACCCATCCCTAATAAGTGAGCATCATGATAATTACCGTGATAACAGTGTTCCACAACTCAAAAAATGAAATCAGTCTAATAAAGTGAGTGACTCTTATTTTGACTGTCTGTACTGTAACACAGGACATATTTCATATGTGGCTTCAGCCAAAATGAAAAAGTTAGAAGCGTGGAATGTCAAACTTTGAGCAAAAGGAAAAGGACTGATATTTTGGAAGGGGAGATGACTCTGTCCAGGCATTTGGAATTCTGCCATAAGGCAGTGGCCCAGCTGTGTCCAGGATTGAGCTATCTCAATGTCCTTTATATCTATTTATCAATCTATCTGTATGTATGTATATATGTATATGTATGTGTGCATGTGTGTATCTATGCATATGTATATACATATATGTGTGTATGTGTGGATAAATATATGTATACATCATATATGTATCTATCTATCTATATATCTGTGTATATATATTTATATATATTCTTGTCAAGTTTTGGAAAACAAGAATGGAAGGTCACTTGAGCTAAGGTCTGTTTCTATTGAGGAAACCAGGGGAATTACTCCATAGTTCCAGAACAGAATATTTTTCTTAATTGCCTTATGTTTGATTGTGTGTGTGTGTGTGTGTGTAAGGAGTACTACAAGAGCATCTTCAGGTTATTCTTATAATAACTATGAATCATATTTACAAAGCACATTGAGATTTGCAAAGTACTCTGTACATATCACGTCATTAGATTCCTATAACGACTTTTACTGGAGAGACTACAGGTGTCAATGTCTTCATATTTCAAGTGAAGAAACTGAGGCTCAGAGAGACCAAAATGGATTCTAACCCAAGTCCCTTTTGACTCCAAGTCTAGTACTCTTGATTGTACACTGTAAGATCAAAATATACATTTGCATATATACACACATTTGCAATGTGTATACATGTGAGTACATAAATACATGTCCTCACACAAACATTCCTAGAGTGCTTACTGTGTTCCAGACACCGAATTAAGTGCTGAGGATACAGAGAAAAAGCACAACAGTTTCATCCTCAATATGTTTACATTCAAGAGAATGAAACAAAATGTTTATAAGAATCGTTACACATGCATGCAAGCTAGATCCAGACTATGTCATGATTCCTTTGGGATATGAACTGGCCGAGATGACCGCTGAAACATCTAATTCTCTGACTCTGTGATACTACGTTTCTGAGAATAGGTGGATGGTAACCTCAGAGGAGATTATTACTTATACATTTATGTATGACATATATACATATACATGTATAATACATGTGAATTATCATTCTTCTCTCTTCTAGCCTAGAGAGTTGCCTTATGAAAAACTAACTTCATTGGGTAGAATTCTACAAATTAGAATGGATCTTCCCATGTGATCTCACAGAACTTTTATGATATCTCCTTTAATCATTCATATACTAATTTGCATCAAATTAATCTTGCACATGGCTCATTTTCCTATACTGTTTCATAAAATCTTTGAGGGCAATGACAGCATTATGCTTGATGATTATGCCAGTACCCAGTACTGTACCTAGTACATAGTAGATTTTGCACTAACTGAAAATCTGTTGGGATAACAAGATAGGAAACCATATAATGGGTCTCCTTATGCCACATTGGAAAATCCATGGCAAAAGATCTGTCTGTATTTGTGAGTTGAAAAGACTAAATAGAAAGATTTCTCACTATCCCAACTGGCATCCTTAAGTAGAAAGCCATCAGAGTGCATGAGATGGCTAAGTGGTCACTCTGGATTAGAACAGATCAAAGGCTGGCACTGGAAGCTAATGAGTCTCAGGTTAAAAGGACTTTGACAAGGCTATGTAATTTGAAGCTTGGCAAAGACTGTCAATGGAGAGTGCCTCCAATAGACAGTTCAGCGTGGATCTCTGAGAGAGCATTTGCCAGCTGAGTCAGTCAAAAAAGCTGGTTGGATATGGATGTGTTTAGTCTGCTCCAGAAAGATGCCAAGGTCCTTTGTTTCTTTGGCACAGGTAACAGAGCAAACAGTACAGGGCGTAGGGACAGAATGAGACAATGATTGAAGTAGAAGAGGGAAGCCCGGGTCCGCTTCAGAGATCTAAAAGCAACCCATAAATCTAATCAATCTTCCTGAGCCTCTGAGTTGTGCCAAGAGGGCACACTGCCTGAGCCAAGGGAAAGTTTTGTTCCTAATTGCTTAACAACTGCCTACCAGCTCCTTGGGTTCCCACTCTATGCATTACTGTGGGGAATTGTAAGGATATTGAATAGGCTCATATGTACCATAGAGGCCATTTATCATAAATGGCTGTAGGGTAGAGTAGCTTCTTATATCTTTTACCTGAGGGAGTGATTGGAAAAAAAGCAGAAATCAAGGATAATTTGAAGATTTCACACCTGACTCACTGAAATCTTTAATGGAAATAGGCAGTTCAGGAGAAGTGATGTTTCTTTAAATTTGGCGTGAATGAGGATTGTTGCTGTTCAGTTATTTTCATTTGTGTCCAACTTTATGACCTCTTTTGGAGTTTTCTTGGCAAAAGTACTGGAGTGGTTTGCTATTTCCTATTCCAGCTCATTTTGCAGATGAGGAAACTGAAACAAACAGGGTTAAGTGACCTGTACAGGGTCACACAGCTACTAAGTGTCTGAAGCCAAATTTGAATTCAGGTTTTTCTTATTCCAGGCTCTATCCACTGCACCACCTAGCTGTCCCTGAATGAAGATATATTGATTCATTTGGATTTGAATACGTTGAGTTCGAGGTGATTGTAAATGACAAAGTGGAGAGGTTCAGCAGGCATATAGGAAGTAGGATATAGAAGAGTGGAGCTCTGAGAAAAGGGATCAGAACTAAAGAGAGATTTGAGAATCAACTGAATTGAAGTGCGACACAGTATGATGGCAGCATTTCCCATGGAGTCTGATATTTGTACTATACACTTTCTGTGGAGACATGTGCTTTGTCCCCTTGCTAAAGGATGTGCATTATGCAGAGTGTCTTACTCCATAGATATGTCAAAGAGATTTGGAAGGACCAAAGATTAGAGGTGGGCAGATCACTCCAGAAAAAGAAAAAAAGAACCCTCAAATCTATCTGGTTTCCCTTGTCCTTAAAAGAGATTTCTCAAGAGAAGCTAGGGGGCTACATGAAACATACCTTGGGGGCTCCACCTTCACAGAATGAGCAACAAGAATGAACGCCTCTGACCATCAGTTTCCTGTTGGCTACAAGCAAAGGACAGGAGACAGAGAGGAGCATATGGAGATTAGAGCTGGAGAGAGAACCATATGGCAAGGAAGTGTGGAGTACTTATTAAAAAAAATATAAGGCTTTGAAAGGATGGGAAGGAGACAAGACATTATCTCAAAGGGTTCATGGGGGAAAGGGACATGTTTTTACATTCTCCTTATAAAACTAAGAGAAGAGGACACAAGGTGATGTTTCAAAAGTTGCTAGGTCAGTTAATGTTGGCAGCATTTCTGAGCCTGACTGTATACGGGACGGTGGATATCGGCATCCTTATATTAGATGTTAGAAGTACATTTGGGTTGGATTTGGACTCAGAAGACATGGCCTTTAATTTCCACTTTGACTCTTATGTCTATGACCTTGAGCTGGATAAATAAATTCTCTGCCCTCTTCTATAAAATCAGGGGCTTGGACAAAATGACCTCTCAGGTGCCTTCCTGCTCCACATCAACATTCCTGGGACCAGCTGGCCTGGAAGCTCCCTTTCTGGCATTACTGATATGATGCCATGGTCCTCTGTTAGGCTTTCAGTCTCCATTGTCATAACTCGCCCATCTGCTAGCCTTTAACTGCAATGAATCATGGGGTGGGAAATGTGCTGATGGATACAGGGCAGATCGATGTTCTAGCAAGTCAATGTCTTCCAAGGACACCATCTTTCTCCAAGAAGGTAACCCAAAGTGTTTCTGTTAGTTTCTCCTTTCCCCTGCAAAATGTCTCTCACATGTACAACGATATCAAATTTAAGGATTGAATTTGTAATTTCATTGCTACCTAGAACCTCTGAATAAAGAAACCCTTTCTACCAATATAGATTGGCACCCTCTCTGCAATTTACAGCCTTGGAGAGTAGTTTAACTGGCTCTGGGTGCAGGCCTGATTTCCACCTTCAAACTGACATCCAGCTGACCTCTAAGTTCCCTTTCCCACTTTATTGTTCTGATCTCACGGAGTCTGAGTCCCTGAAGTAGGCCCAGTCTTTCTGGCACCAAGGTCACCTCTCTATCCACTTATACCATATTGTCTCTCAAGTCCTCTACAATCTTCTCTTCAAAATGTATTGGAAGGATTTCTGAGTTATCTTCCTAAGGCATTTGAAGCTCTGAAGCAACTCAAAATCTCAAGTATTGTCCATTAGCCTAAATGTCTCCTTTTCTCCTTTTGCCTTCAGAAAGATTTTATTAGAAAATGATATAAAATGATTATGGAGATTTCTGAAAGCAAACCAAAGCACTAAGAGTTGGGGAGATGTTTAATGACCCAGCTCCCATCAGGTAGTTTTCTTTTCCAAATAGCAATAAAACGCTCTGCATTCCTGGGTAAAGGACATCAATTGAAATCAAACCTGCTTTGGATTTTTTCTCTTCCTTTCTCTGTGTTCTTGAAATACTGACTGACTTGAATCAATGTTTTGATGTAATGTTGGGATAAACTGTATGGGGGAGTGCAAAGAACCCTGAACATGTCCTCAGATGAACTGGGTTCAACTGGAGATCCGACTTTGACACCTGGATGGCCCTAGGCAAATCTTCTGGGCCTCTTTGAAATGGGAATCTACTGATATCATCTAACTGAAACAGTTCTTGTGAGAAAGACATTTTAGAAATTTTGTAATTTATGTTCATTTGAGCTTTATTTTCTTCTAAAAAGAGGAAAAATAATGTGCCTCCACATTCATCAATATATGATGTTGCCTGGGGAGGATAGGGAGATAGTCTCTGAATTGAATTAGGACCCTGGCCCTGCTTTCCAGACTAGAAAAGCTAATACATGGTGGAGCCATGGCCCCATCCCATGAGCATTCCATTTCCTTCCTCTGTCCAGGAGCCAACTGTTACATCAATAGGTCACACAGTGGCCCGCAGACTTGGTTATACTTCTCATGAATGGGTACATCCTAAATGGAAAAGAGGCCAACAGAGGTATGGCAGGTGATTCAACTCCCCCAAATCTACTCTATCTGCCTCTTATTGCCATTAGGGTCTGAATTCGAGCTAACAAGTACAGTCAAAAGATTGCAAGCTTAAGGGAAAGAGGGATGAAAGTAGATGGAAAGAGGGAAAAAGTGAGTAAGGAAAAATATCAAGGGAGAGAGAGAGAGAGAGAGAGAGAGAGAGAGAGAGAGAGAGAGAGAGAGAGAGAGAGAGAGAGAGAGAGAGAGAGAGAGAGAGAGAGAGAGAGAGAGAGGAAGGAGGATGGAGAAGAGACAAGTAAGGGGAGAGGAAGAAGAAAGAAATTGACCACATGCTATTGGAGTCAGAAAATCATGGCTGGAGGACCTGAAGCAGTTGGAAGAGGGCATAGCCTACTATATGGCCAGAGAAGCAACAGACTTCAGCTTCTAGTTAGCAAGACGGATTAGGTTATGTAAGAAGATACCAGATGACCAAACCTCAGTAGACAAACCACAAGTGAGCTCTTCTCCTGCCTACCCGTCTCCCTCCCAAAGGCCTTCTGAGAATTCCTAAGTCCAAAAAGGCAATCCCTTGATGGATCACTGAGCTCCTTTTCCCTCTTGCTGAGGCCTGGTCATTGCATCCAAGGTTGAGAGACACTAGTCTGGTCTCTCATATCCAGAAACCATCTTTGCCCTGAAACCCCTTTCCTTGTTCCAATCCCATAAGTCTCTTCTTCTTTCTCTCTACTTTCTTCTCCTTAGCATTTTTCATTCCTCAGTTTCCTCACATGTGAAATAGGAGTTATACTATTTTCCATCTACCTCCTAGAGATCAAATATGATTGCTTGGAAAAAGAAGACCCCCAAGGAAATGATGGTGACAGTTATAAAGGGTTCAGTTGACTTTTTATGGATCTTATCAAATATAAGAAGTCCAGACATTATATATCTGAAAAAACCAACAAAGAAGACATGTATTGGGAATGGAAGGGGAGAGGCTTCAACCATTCAGTAGGGAGACTGTCATAGAGCATTTATCAAAGGAAAATAAAGTTGCCAAGCAGTGAGAGGGAACTCCTATTTAAAAAAAAATAGCAACAACAACAAAGAACTGAGAACATTAGAAGGCAGGACCTAAGAGGAGAATGAATAGAGATTTTAGTTGCCAGTGCTCTGCTGTGAAGTGAGTGCCAACATTTCAGCCAGAGAGGGAAAAGGACCCAAGACAGAAGATAATCATAAAGATGTAATTCAGGCATCCTCCCCCCTCACTGGCTCTCTTGCCAGTCCCTGATGAATGGGACTTAAAATGCTTTGATTCGTTTTCAGTGAATGCTCAAATGATTCAAAGTGTGCTTAATAATACTAAATCAAGTCTCTTTCCAAGAGCGACCAAAATGACCAGACGCCATTCAACTTTAACCAAGCTGTGATCCTTAATCCTGATGAAGTAGATGGCACGTACTCCAGATGAGGAAACTGAGGACAAAGAATAAACCTTTCTCAAAGCCATAAAATGAGCAAGTACAAAATGTACCATCACCGGCTAACAGGCAAACAGGCTTAAAGCTTGTGTTTTCTCAATGTTAGCTCATTTAAATCTCCTAACAACCCTGTTATCTAGTCTATCATTCGTTCATTCACCTAAACATTTATTAAGTGCTTACTGTATGTAAGCATTGTATTAGGCATTGGATATATGAAGACGAAAATGAAACACTCCCTCACCTCAAAGAACTTACTGGGGTAAAATAGTGTTTCAATAGATAAGTAACTTCATAATTTTGGCTTCTTTGATGTCTGACCAAGAGCTGATGACTGTGACTCGCCTCGCTGAAATCCAATTCACACACATGTCAAGACATCACCCAATGAAGTCACTGGTCCTCTTCAGAACAAAGGACAAGCAACAGCAACTTTATAAACTATACACAATAAATGTAAAATAAATTTACAGATGAAAAAATTAAGACTCAGAAAAGTGGTCTGTTATTACGTAGCTTAAAACATGTTAGAGGCCAGGTCATGTTGATACCAAATAGTGAACATATGGACAAAGAAGAAAAAAAAAGATTCAAGCCATGTTTAGGGTTGTTAAAATCTCATGAGGACATGAAAACTACTCTGTTAAGAAAAAGACAATAGGAAAACCGGAATTTTAAAAGCTGAGTGGCATCTTTTAAATCACAGCAAGGTAATACTCAGTTTTATCATCTTCAAAATGGGATTGATAGTACAAGTTTTAGGATCTTACTGCTATGCCTATGGGTTACGTTTTTTTCTGTGTTCATCCTTCATAACTATTTCCTAGCCATAATGGAGGATGGAATGAAAAGAAAATGTATACACTTTGAAAAGCTGAAATAGGAACCTAGTTCATGGCTATGACCTATATCATGGAACACCAAGGCATAGAATCTGGAGCTTCAGACCCAGCATGGTCACTGCCTAGCTTTACAATCTTGGGAAATGTCAGGACCTTGGTTTCTTTATCTCTCTGCAGAGAGGCTTGGGCCAAATGATCTCCATGGTGTTTTCCTGCTCTTAGCATTCTATAATGTTACAGAACTCAGAACCAAACAGATTAAATAGTAAAAGAAACATGACACCTGGCCAAGCCCAAACAAGGGACAGTTGCCAAGAATCCTGACTCAATCACAAAGCAGGGAGAGGTAATTTCAGGACAGTCGGCTATTTGCTAGAGATTTCCTCTGGCATTTACTTTGGACTGTTCCAGGGATCTTAGCAGGGGGTACTTGGAGAAATAGTACCCCCAGATGAGAGAGGTAGACATCACACCAAAGGTTTTATTTGTGCAGGATTGGAATTGAGTTAAATTTTCGAAGAAATAATGATTATCACTTCACACTCTGTAAATGTAGGTACACCCAGGGCTCAGCACCTGAGGCTTTAGAAGGAAACCTCCAGCTTCAGAGAGAACAAGATCAATCCTGCAAATTCCACTTAACTGCGCATTGTTGGTTGACTCTTTTTATCAACTGACCCTTCAAACCTTCTGCCTTTTATTTTCATTCAGGTTGGTTTTTTAAATTATTAGATCTTGTTGATTCCCCATCATAAATATTTCAGACTCTCTCAAAAGTAACCTAAATATTTTGTAAATTTAACATTCTTTCATCTTCTTTTCAAACGCATTATTCTCTTTTGCAACCTGAGTTTTAGCATGCAGCTTTCTTTCTCCTTATCATTCTACCTGAATAATGGGATATCCTAGCATCACCAATGGGGTGTAGTGGTGGGGGAGCTGGAAAAAAGAGACCATTCCATTAAAACCAATGAATGCATAGTAGACCTTCACCCATCTCATTAATCTTCAGGCTTCAAAGTATCTATTAGTGGCTTGCTTGCAGCCCCCTATAACTAACTCTAAGTTGGGTTAGGAAAACTAATAAAAATAAGAGCTATCAGTAATGCAGAATTGAATCAGAGTGGTTAAATGCCCAGGGCCATAGGTAGTAAGAGTCAGAGACATAATTCAATCCCAGGTCACTACTGACTCTAGTTCTGTTTAGCTGATAAAGTGTTGAGTCTGGTGTTAGGAAGACCTGATTTCAAATCCAGCCTCAGTCATGTGACCCTAGGCAAGTCATGAAATGTCTTCCTGCCTCAGTTTCTCCATCTTTAAAATGGGGAGAACAATAGAACCTACCTCCTAGAAATGTTGTGAGGATCAAAGGAGATAATATTTGTAAAGTGCTTAGCACAATGCCTGGCACATAGTAGGTGTTTAATTAATGCTTGTTTCCTTCCTTCTTGCTAAAGCTTTATGAGATCAGGGATACAAATAGCTTACTTGGGGGATAAAAGAATAATTTCCTCCCCATCTTTGTACTCTTATGCATGCCATTAGGACTTTATGCAGAAGGGAGATGTTATCCTGCAAGGCTAGCTGATATATTCTGTTGGGTTTTTTTAGAAGTGATTCGTAAAATGGCTCAAAATTTGTCATTTCATCTAGGGTAAGTTACGAAAAGAAATACTTTAAGCAAATAATATAACATAGATTTGTGAATCTATGCCAAATAAATACTATGTTCTTAGGAGGGAGCCCATATTTTTCTTTCTTTCTTTCTTTCTTTCTTCCTTCCTTCCTTCCTACCTGCTTCACATGACAGTTTACTTAAAACGCATGTAACTTGCAAATTTAAAGGTGTTTATCTAATGGTTAATTGTTACAATTAGAAATATTATTTTTTGCCAAGTTCATACCTCTAGTTGGGATAAATGATGAAAATAATTTGCTTCCTCAGACATAAGTGGACAAGGCCAGGAGTATCTCTGGCTTCAGGACGACTCATCTTAGTACATTAACCATTGAACTTTTTCTACTGCATTTCCTGAACCAGAGGGGTTTATTCAAGTGTGCTTTGAAGAAAAGTGATTCCAACTGATAAATGAGGATTTGCTGTTGGGGGGAAGCAGATTAAACCAGCCAGTGTTTCCATCCTTCCCCCACTTCTTTGTAATCCTCCAAATCAGTGGTTTGATGGAGAGTAATTAAAT
The DNA here is from genome assembly GCA_028646595.1 of Phalanger gymnotis. NCBI lineage: Eukaryota > Metazoa > Chordata > Mammalia > Diprotodontia > Phalangeridae > Phalanger > Phalanger gymnotis. The sequence continues at coordinate 19,333,908 of CM053623.1, forward strand.
ACTTGTAAGAGAATTCTGTCCTATTAGGCCCCGATGCAGGGAATCTGCCTGAGTCTATGTCTGCTGAGATGGAAGAGGTTTTAAATGGCTATTTAAATGCTACAAAACAAACTAATTTTCAGCTGCGGAACCTGGGGAGGTGTGTTTTAATTAGTTTTGTAGAGCTGACAAAGCTCAAAACCAAAATATTTTTGCATCCTGAACCTGCACACACACACAAAAAGGGAGGAAACCTCTTGTAAAAGGCCACACATCTTGCTTTATCGGCAGGAAGAGGACTAGTATTTCGATGCTGTGATACATTAACTGGATTTCTGGCACCAGGTTTAGGCAGGTTTGCCTCAACTGTGCCAAGACATGCTGGAATGTTGTTTTTTTTTCAAAGAAAAGAAATGAACTCACATACACCCATAAATACCCAGAATTTTCCAGCAAGCAATAACGACACCACTTTCCCAAAAATATGGTTTCTATGCACATATACAAGACCCTTCACAGTGGGAGCCCAGGAAATCTTTCCTACAATGTGTGAATCAGCCATTTACAAAGGCCACCAGGCCCTTTGTGATCTGTAGACAAAATCATCATTCCACTCATCACATTCCTACTGGTCCTATTGGCCCAGGAGGCAGCCCACATACTCTCCTTTCCATTCTGCCCTTGAGTCAGGGATCTTTGACCCAAAGGCTTTGTAATGGGTCCAACTGAGTATGTTGTTATTCAATGAGTCTGACAGTCCTTGCTAGGACTGTTTGACAGGCCATTGGTTTGATGAAGTAATATATAGGACCTCAGCACTAAAAGAAAAATAGTAATAAAAGCCCAGCCCAAGGGAGTAGGGGGGTGGGGCTGTGATAAACCAGACCTTACTGCTCTCTCATTCCCATTCCTGGACCAAACTAGAATGCCAGATTCAACAGCAGAAGCTATACACCCAGGAGAAAAAAGATACACAAAGACCAAGGCATAACCTTTTAAAGCCCCTATAATTCTATTGAGGCCTTCCATCAGGACTGGTAAACTACATGAATGACTCAAATGTCTCATGGTCCAACTTGATTTATGATCTCAATAATGGTTGTGGTCTCTCTAACTGGGAGGATCACAACCCACACCATTGGATTCCTCTTCCCATTTTCCCACAAATCGGCTACAGAATGGGGGACCCAATGAGCTGGGAGCTTTCCTCTGCATTCCCTAAACATTGCAGGTATGCTAGAGGAGAATACAAGCTGTCTATTAGAGAAACAATTGTTTCATTTTGTAAAACCTTGGTCATATAAGAAAAGGCTGAACAAGCAATTCAGGGATGAAGGAAATAAAGAGGACTTGGCTTTTGAAGCAATCAATCAATAAACATATGTTTAATGCCTCATAGAGGCACCTGGGGATGCAGTAGAGAGAGTGCCAGGCTGGAGTCGGGAAGCCCTGAGTTCAAATCCGACCTCAGACACTTACTGTGTGACACTGGACAAGTCACTTAACCTTGTCTGCCTCAGTTTCTTCAACTATAAAATCAGGATAATAATAGCACCTATATCTCAGGATAATAAAGGCACAAATATCCCAAGTCTGTGAGGATTAAAGGCAATATTTGTAAGGGTCTTTGCACAGTGCCTGGCACATATTAGGCACTGGTTTCCTACTACTATGATTAGTGTGTTATAGAGTTCTAGATTCTCAAGATCATAAAGGACCTCAGCAGCTAATCATATCTGACCAAGAATAGTCTCAGTGGCAGACAGTGGTCATCTTTCCTAAATTAGGAAATCTCCATGGGAATGAAATCACTGGATGCCCAATAGCTCTATTTGTTAAGGGGGGGGGGGGACACAGGGCCTGTATCTGCTTCTCTGTAATGTTCAGTTATTGTTTCTAGTTCTGTCCTCTGGGAGCAAGCACAACAAATCTGCTTGCCTTTCCAATGATATGAATTAACTTTGTGTTAAATAGAAACCCTTCTAGTTCTGGGGTCTGAGGGGGCTGACTGAAGAAATCTATCAGGATAATGAGGCAAAGACAGAGAAGGTAAGCTCCAGCCCCTTAGCTATGGAGGGGAGATGAGGTTCGCTTCTAAGGGGCTGTGTTGAAATCAGTCTTCCAGCAATGTGGATGGTAAAATGCTTCTAGCCCCAATGGAGGTACAGGTTTGAAAGAACTTCAAGAGAGAGAAATGGGACATACTCCTTACCCAATGATGTCTCGTATAGCCATGTGTCAAAATACCCAAACAGGTATCCACATACACACGCTGACCAAGGAAGTGCTAAAATGTTCTCGTCATGCAGATGGGGCAGGTGAGGCCTCAGCTGACATACTGTGCTTCTGCCCACTGATGATAAAGGACCAATCAAACTTAACGGAAGGGCAGCAGTCTTTACGCTTTCTGGGCTCAGAATCTCTTTATGCTCTTAGAAATTAATGAGAGGACCCATCTCCCACCACCACCACCAAAGAGCTTTGGTTTATGTGGGTTGCATCTATTGATATTTACTATAATAGAAATTTTGAGATCATAGTTTTATTAAGACAATAGTTTTGACCTCATGGATCTCTCGAAAGAGTGTCAGACAACCACCCTCAGAACACCACTGGCCCGTGCCACTGTCTAAGGGCATGTGGAAAAAAAAGGCTTTATTTTGAAGGAGGCTTCTCCTATCTTGTGGTTTAGCACACCATGCTCTGAATTGTTTTTGTTTTTTGTTTCGTTTTGTTTTTTAATTCAGAGCATCATGGATTATTGTGTGTTTTCTTACCTGCCTGAAAACCCAGTAGCATTCAGGCTTTGTCCTATGTCGTGTAACTTTCTCATGCGGAAATGGGATCATCAGACAATGTGTTTTTCATCACTTTTCCCCCCTGCTTTTTGATAAGTATCAACTTTAATGGCAAAAACAAGTATCTGCTCACCCCAAGAGCAAGGGTGCTTCTGGGCAAGCATCACCTCAGTCCCCTGGGCATACAGGTTACAGCACATGATAGAAAGAAAAGAGAGAACCTGGGCTGACAAGCAGCAGATATGATAGTACCTAAAAAGCATGTGAGGCAAGAAGGAAGCACAGAACATGGTAGGCTAATGGGGTGGGCTCTGCCAGTCCCCAAATCCTTTTGCTAATTCCCACCTATAGCATGGCTGCTCATATAGTAGGCTGGGTGATCCAGTAGGTAGAATGCTGGCTTCAGAGTCAGGAAGACCTGTGTTCAAATCCTGTCTCAGACACACCTTAGCATTGTGACCCTGGGTAAGTCATTTCTCCTAAACTCAGTTTTCTTATCTATAAAAGGTGAGATAATAATAGCAATTACTTCACGGGGCTGACTTGAGGATCAAATGAGACAGTATATGTAAAGCACTTTGCAATCTTTAAGTTGCTATTAGAAATGTTAGCTAACCTAGACCTAAATCCTTATGAGCTCCAAATCTGGGTACCCCCAATATAGTGAGTTAGTACAGAAAAGGGAAAAATCATTGGTTCTGGAAAATCATTGAATCAGATGACCTGGCTTCAGATGTCTCCTTTGCCTCTTGATAGCTATGTAAACTTGGCTAAGTTCCTAGATCTAAGTCCCTAGATCTCGGTTTTCTCATCTACACAAAGATGGAACTGGACTACATGGTCTCTAAGGTCCATACCAGTTCTGGGCCTATGATGCCCAAGGCTCAAGGAGACAAACCAGGTTTGGCTGGTGGTGGGGCAGATTAGATACGGAATGCCCTGACCACAGAGACCAGATAGACCAAATGAACGTGAGTAAGGTAAGTCATCTGAGGCTATGCCAGGCATTGGACCATAGGAAGAGTCCACAAAGTGGGTGATCATTAGGGGAGAGGAAAAGGAGTCCATAGGTGAAAAAGTCCAAGAGGGCAGATGGTGGGCACCCAAGAAGTCTGGAAGCTAGGGGGAGGGAGGGTTATCAGTAAACAGGTGGATTGTGCTAAAATATTACTGAGCTATAAGAAATGATGAGCTCAATGATCTTAGGGAAAAAAAATTGAAAGATTTGCATGAAATAATGAAGAATGAAATGAGCAGAACTTTGTATACAGTAATGACAAGACAGTTTTAAGAATGACTTTGAAGAAAAAAATTCCTTTGTCTATTATAAATATCCAAATTAACTATAAAGGACATATGAAAATGCTATCTATCTGCATCCAGAGAAAGAACTGATAAATAGAAGTATGTATAGAATGATTTTACATGTATATGTGTGTATGTATGTTTATGTATATGTATATATACATACACGCCTATTTGTGTCTAATGGTAGCTATCTCCAGGGTGGAAGTGGGGAGTGAAGAAAAAAATAAACATAATAATTTTGTTGTATACTTGAAAGGAATAGAAAGTTGTGCATACAAGATTTACAGTTCCATATACAATCATCATTTTATAGTACTACATTACAGAAATGCTTGTTTTATTCCATGAATTAAAAATATTTTTTTAAAAGAAAAGGTCATAGATAACAGTAATTTAGACCTAGAACTAGGTTGCGACCAGCAGTCAGACTGAGGGTGCTTCCCCTGACAATGGCAACATGGCACCTTCTATCTCCCCTGCTGAGCAAGTAGAAGTTGGACGGCTCCAGATGTAGAGATGAGAGGGATGTACGGATAATAGCGAGGTCGGCCCAGTGTGTTACAGAATCCCTATATTCTCACTCTTATCATCCATTCAGGATTTTTTTAAATTAGATCTAAACAAAATAACTTCTCATTTTTAAAGACCTTAGAAAAAGATGACCTTTTAATTTTCCTTGGTAATGGTTCCAGGATTTAGCAGTTCTCACTGCTGGGTATTTTTTCCCATGTTATCCAGCTTGTATCTCTTAAGCAACAGACAGTATCATAATTACAATTGCTGGGCACAAAGCAAGAGATTCCGAAAGAGTCATATTATATCTTTATTAAGGCTATGTCACAGTGCACAGATCACTGGAGGTGGAGTCAGGAGGAGCTGGGTTTGCATTCTGGCTCTGATCCTCACAAGTTGTATGACCCACCTTCTTAGGAGAGAGTCTCACGTCATATTTTACTGAGAAAAAGAGGCATTTTTCTCTTCTACTTTTACATCTCAAAATCATCTCTCCAGTAGAATATAAGCTTCTTAAGGTCAAGATTATTTTGCTTTTGTCTTTGTAGGCCAACACATATTAGTTATCTCTTAAAATAAATAGGTTCCCCAGGGAAATGTGGAGCCAGCTAGCCCTGCTAAGCCATTAGTCTGTGCTGTATCTATGACAATAGTCAAAAGATCACATGAAGTAACATATGTGTAGCACTTCACAAAACTTGAAATACTACATAAATTCCAGCTATTATTAATGTTATTTTGTTATGGTTAAAACTAATTTTTTTCTCTTCATAGCATCAGAGAAAATGGTGAACAATTGATCAGAATGACTTCATTCTGACACCTTTTCCCTTATTCAAAGGTCCCATCATCTTGAAATCATTGGCTACACAGACCGCTTATATTTTAAAATATTTTACAGTCTCGAAGATCTAGTCCTTTATTGCTGTGAGAAAGGGAATGGCGGGTATGGTGAAAAAGAGAATGAGAAACATCTTTGGGCAGCTTGGCATATAAATAATCCTTCACTTAAAAATAAACCAAACCTCCACCGATGCCCTGTTCTGCAGTCCCTGTTTATCTGAAATCAGAACTAAATAGCTTTATTTACCAGACACATCGGGTGATATTTTAGTTGCTTTGTGGAACTGAATTGAAAAGACTGCAATTCCAAGAAGGAATTTCCTCTGCCCCTTTGAAGCAAGAATACAAATCTAACTTTTGACTGATTTCATTTAATTGGGGTGAGTTCATATGATGAGGCTTGATTAAAAGCATCCATCCTCCAAGTTCCCCTGCCACTTCTATCGACTTGCTCCATTCTGGTATTGAACCTTGGACTGTCGTTCCAGGATGCTCACTCCCCAAATCTCAGGCATCAGCGGCAACTGCCCAGCTTGGCAAGCTTGTTAAACAGCATAAGGAACATCGCAAGGGACAAGAAGATGATAGACTAACAAAATAAAGTGCTAACACATGCAGAACGGGGTTGCTTAAATGGGTTAGCAGCAATGCTGGGATTCACAAAGGTCTGAGGAATGGATTCAGTATCTTTGTGACCCTCGTGTCAGGAAATCTCAGTCTACGCTATATCAAAGTTAGCCCTGTTTTCCCCAAACAAGCATTAATTCATCAAGCCAAGAGGAAGCTGATATTTTTACTAAGCTTAAATATGGTGGTATATGACAGTAGCCAACTGGGTAGAGTCTATGATAAAAACGCAGTGTGAAAAAATTGAATCACTGTGTTTCAATCTGGAAACCTCTATGGTATAAACAAAAATAAAAAATTCAAGAGACTCAAGTGGCCATGTAATTCAATTCAGTAAATAATTATGAAAGAGTTATGATATGTTAAGTACTGAGGGTACAAACACAAAAATAAGATGCTTTGCCTTAAGGACATTTTACAGTCAAAGCAGTCATGGGTCATAGATTAAGAACTTAATGTTTTTCTAGGTTAGTCTTTCTTAACCTGGGATTTTATGAAATTGTTTTTTTTTAATATTGTGATAACTTCATTTTACTAGGATTGTTTTCCTTTGCAATCCTGTGTATTTTTTTTATTATTTAATATATTTAGTTTTCAGCATTGATTTTCACAGGAGTTTGAATTACCGATTTTCTCCCCATTTCTATCCTCCCCCCCACTCGAAGATGGCATATATTCTGGTTGTCCTGTTCCACAGTCAGCCCTCCCTTCTGTCACCCCACTCTCTTCTCATCCCCTTTTCCCTTTCCTTCTTGTAGGGCAAGATAAATTTCTATGTCCCATTGCCTGTGTATCTTATTTTCTAGTTGCATGCAAAAACTTTTTTGTTTTTGTTTTTGAAAATCTATTTTTTAAAACTTTGAATTCCAAATTCCCTACCCTCTTCCCTTCCCACCCACCCTCCCTAAGAACGCAAGCAATTCAACATGGGCCACATGCGTATCATTATGTATAACCCTTCCACAACACTCGTGTTGTGAAAGACTAACTATACTTTGCTTCTTCCTAACACATCCCCCTTTATTGAATTTTCTCCCTTGACCCTGTCCCTTT